>CM054060.1:231713529-232199130 GCA_028641055.1 Alopecurus myosuroides | reverse complement strand
TTGCACCATCATTCCCACTCCATTGCAGACATGGCTACAAGAACTAATATGGGACGTAGACGAGTTAAAGCAATTATTCAGCAAAAACATGGGTTTAGACCGTAAAGATATGGTAAGCTCATGAAACTTTTTAAATGCGTTGCTTAGTTTTTTTTCCAACAGTTTCATTCATAGTTGCAGAGTTCTTTACTTGAGCAAATGTCTTAAATTTGCAACTAGTTTTGCCCTCTACTGTAACTACACTTGCTCTAAATAGTAACATAGTTTTCTCAAATTTTGCATTCAAACTGACTTACATTTTTTCCATTTTTTTTTCATATTACACTAATTTTCTTGCCCATTAGAGAAATGAAGCTGCTTAAAAAAAACTGATGAGCAAATTTGCTCGGTACCACATATTAGTTGCTTAATACCACATAGTACTTGCTTATTTTATTCAGAGAAGTTGCTCGGTACAAATAGAATAGTTGCACAGAGTAGTTCCTGAGCAACAAATATAGTAGTTGCTTGTTGTCAGTACCCAGCGGAGGGGGGTACCCACTCCTGGCACGTCGGGGACCGACCGTGTGTCGAAGACAGGTGTACTCCTGGGAAGAAGCTCGGCGAAGCTCCGGGGGCGCTAGGAGGAGAAGGCCACCTGCTGTATAGGACCCACCGCCCTGGACGACGAAGACGCCCTGTGGCGTGTCCCTGGCAACACGTGGGAGGGGGAGCGGTGCGCTGTCCTCTTTCTACCGCGCCCCCGGGACGTGCCTGACCACAACAGACAAGTGGAAGTCATGCGACATCACCACAAAAAGGAAGCGATAGTTGAAGAGGAAAGAGGAGGATAGATCGAAAAGGCATAGAGGAGACGGAAAAACAAGAACACACACAGAGGAGAAGGAGAAGGGAGGCCCGAGAGGCAGAAGGCTGACCGGAGAGCAATAATTCTAGTATCACCAATGTAGCCATATATACCAATGCATAATTCCAGATCAGACATGCATGATGTAGGTTTCCATCTCACGATGGCCTGAACCTAGGTAAATAGCTTGTGTCCGCGTGTTTCGTGTCATCGTCGTTCATCATCGACATTCCACCCCATCTCTCCTCGAGTGATATGGCTGCTATGACCAGGGTTGCCCACACCCCATCTCTCCGTTTTTCATCGGAGTTCGCCTCCTCCTCTCCGGAAATGCGGTGTGTGCCCGGATTAGGCGGAGCTATACGGGCTACCAGAGGGCCCGGCCCTAGACCAATCACCGTTGATCTTGGTGGAAGCAGCGCATTGGCGGCGCTGCACCTCCTTTGGACAATCCCTGGTTACTGGCGGCAGAAGACCCATATACCCGGGCATGGCTGGCCAGTCCGACCACCACGCCCGGGTACGTGCAGCTTTGCCGTAGCGAGGCCAACCCGAGGAATGTGCGTGCCCTTAGCCACCCCCGGCGTCGACATTCGGGGCAGATCGGCAAAGACGAGCACGCCCAGTCGCAGCAACTACTCCGAGTGAGGCGGAGCCCGACGAAGTCACCATACGACTTTGCCTTGTGTTCCCGCAAGCAGTGGGGAGTTGACAGTGGAACAACAGTGAACTGCTACATGCCACGCCTTCGACGACCCAGGAAGACCTGATGTACAAGGGACGGCAAGGCGGGGCCCAACGGGCGATGCGGCGACGCCTCTTGCCAAACCCGCGTAGAGAGGATACCTAGAAGTTTTACTGGCGAGACGCAAAAGGCGCGAGCTGGGCAGGACCCTGGCATTAGCCTCATCCGAGTGGAGCATTCAGTGGGCCAGTGTCGCCTATGCGGAGAAGAAGTACCCGAGATAGGCGGCTGCGCTTCCCGAGTAAGGATGCCGTGCAATCTTCATTTCAGGCCGTGTGGGGGAGCGAGAACGCACCAGGGCAGGGGACGAGTCGTTGGATGAGATCACCTACGTAAAGTACCTTGGCCGCAGCAAGGGTGAGGGACCGCCCTGTCAACGCGACCGAGACCAAGAGAAAGATACACTCGTCCTTATGATTTCGCTAAACGGATGCTCAGCTCTCGCCCTCCGGCGGATGGAAGAAGAAGCACGGTACCACGCACATGGACAATGCAAAGCGTGGGTGCGCATCCGTCCGCAGGGGGCCCACTCCCGGTGGCAAACCAGAGGAATATCCAGAAAGATAAGTATCTCTGAAGTCTTTTCCTTTATGTTTGCCAAGTCCTCGTATGTGTCGTGTCTATACTTACACTTTTTGGCTCGAGCATTGAGTGTGCAGTTGACGGAGGGGGCGATTCTCGTGGTTTTTCCCGGTGCGACCCAGGGGCTCGGCGCGTGGAACACAACTCCCAATATTGGAGCGACCCCTACCGGGGGCATACCCCGTGCGACAACGCTATGGATCCGGTTCATCGCGGCTCGGTCTGGTGTGTGCCCGGGCTCGGATGGTCCCCCAAAGGTGTAGAGCAAGAAACAAACGGGAGTGTCTGGCCCTACACTCTTAGCACTTTGGGCCAACTACGGGTCCTTATAGAAGAATCCTTACGAGAAAGTATGGGATTTAACTTAAGTAAATGATGTATGGGTAGGTATGGCCCTAATTATGCAGGTGCTGGGTGATACGTCCAAAACGTATCTCCTTTTCCGAACACTTTTGCTATTGTTTGCCTCTAAACTTGTGAGTTTTGGATACAACTAACACGGACTAATGCTGTTTTCAGCAGAATTATCTTGGTGCCTTGTTTTGTGCAGAAAAATCAACTTTCGAAAAAATGCCTAGAAAAGATCCCAAAGACCTTAAAACACCTGAAGACCCCCGGAGCCAGAAGGAGTACCGGAGAGGGATCAGAAGGGGGCCACACCACCCCTAGGTTCCCCTGGCCGCGCTACCTAGTGGTGTGGGGACCCCAGGCACCCCCTCGGGCTCCCTTTTTGAGTACTTTCGCCCATAACGCTAAAAAACACATGGGGTTTGTCATATTCCACAAGCACAACAAAGTGCCACCGCCACCTCAAAACTCAATTTGGAGATCAGAAGTTCCTGTTCTGGCTCCCTGCCGGGACGGGGATTCGAAGGAGATCATCGCCATCGTCACCGCCACCTCTTCTCCATCAACCATCCATGATTCCCCCGTACATGTGTGAGTAAACACCGCTGTAGGCTGAGAGGGATTGAATGGATTGGATGAGATCGATCATGTAATAATGCCAGATTGTTAGGGCATAGTGCCTAGTATCCATTGTTAGTGTTTTCTACCGTTGTTGCAACTTGTTATGCTTAATGCTTGTCACTTTGGGCCCGAGTGTCATGATCTCAGATCTGAACATGTTATTGTTTCATGAGTATAATTGTGTTTCTGGATCATATCTGCAAGTTGTTTACACATGTCATTGTCCGGAACCCGAGGCCCCAAAGTGATAGAAATTGGGACAACCAGAGGGGATGGTTATGATGTGAGGATCACGTGTGTTCATGGAGTGTGAATGCTTTGCTCCGGTGCTTTATTAAAAGGAACACCTTAATTACCAATAGTTTCCCTTGAGGCCCCGCTGAAAACGGTCTGGTAGGACAACAAATGTTGTGCAAGTTTCTCATTGCGAGCACGTATGAGTATATTGGAACACATGCCTATGGTTTGCCTAGAACTTGGATGCTTTATTTTTATTATCTGCAATGCCCATTTTTAAATTATTACATGACCTATCTTATCCATGCAACGCCCATTCATCCACTCCCTATGCCTACGGTACTTTCATCCTGCTGTTTCCCGCAATTGCTACTCTTGTTACTATTTTATTCCTGCTGTTATTTTACTACTACTGCTGCTATAAAACTGTTACCACTGATAAATTGTTGCGAGCAAGTCTACTTTCAGGTGCAGCTGAATTGACAACTCAGTTGTTAAGGATTATAAATATTCTTTAGCTCGCCTTGTGTCGAATCAATAAATTTGGGTTTTACTTCCCTCGAAGACTGTTGCGATCCCCTATACTTGTGGGTCATCAAGACTATTTTCTGGCGCCTTTGCCGGGGAGCATAGCTTTATTTATTTGCTCACTTGAACGTGATATTGTTTGCTGCAAGCCTTTCATCATGGGTAAGACTCGTGATAGAAAAGTTCCTATATTACCATCCACTACAAGGAGAGGTACAACTTTGAACACCTCAGTTGCTCTTGATTCACCATTTGTTATGAGTAGGCTTCTTACACCACCACATGCTACATGCACTGTTACTTCTGCTGAGTCTTACAATGCTTCTCATACTTTTGATGATGCTTCTACTGTGCTTGATGATACGGGTTCACTAGGTCCTTTCCTAGATGCTACAATTTCTAAATCCAAACAAATTGGAAGTGCTGAAATTCTTGTTGAAAATATTGGTACACATGTTAATTCACCTGAGTCTATTGATGATCTTGATGAAACCTACATTGAGCTTATTGATGACTTTATTAAGGAAGCTCAAGCTACTACTGGTGCAAGTGCTCTTAAGAGTCTTGTTGCAAGACATGCTGTTAAATATAAATCTTCTGTTGATGCTAAGTTTGCCACATCTCACATTCACATTAGAGACAAGGATTACGATTTCTCTCTAGATTTATCCTATATATATATATTGTTGAGAAGGAACCTTTTTGTGGAACTGAAAGTAAAAGTGCTATGGAACACATGAATGAGCTTTCATCTTTGAGTAGTTTATTTTCTGATGATACCAAGTTGTGTACTTATTTTGTTACCAAGATTTTCCCTTTCTCATTGAAAGATGAAGCTAAAACTTGGTTTAACAATCTGTCACCTGGATCTATTACTAGTCCGATGGATTTGGTTAATGCTTTCTTTCAAAAATATTTTTCTCCTAGTGCTCAACATGCTGCTGTGCAGGATATCTTTAACTCTGAGCAAATTGAAGGATAGAAATTGCCCGAATCTTGGTCAAGGTTTTATTCTTTAATAAGATCTAGCCCTGGCAATTCATTACCTAAAAATGAGCTCCTAGATATATTTTATAATGGACTAACTGTTTAATCTAGGACATATGTAGCGTCCCCACATTTAAATAATGCAAGAACATCTGTGTTATTGTGCAAGTCCCTATATCAATTGCTAGCACCACAATACAAGATGAAATATCATGCAAATGCATCAAATTCTATTACATCGCATGATCCAGTCTTTACAAAATAAAATTACAACTTTCATAGTCTTAGAAGACTAGCAGAAAACAAAGTATTACAGCGGAAAACATAGAAAAACATTGAGCCCATCTTCTTCATGTGCCACAGGCAAAACATGTTGGCGGTAGACTCGAGATCCTAATCAAAATACTCACTCGTCTTCTGAAACATCTGCAATATGGAATATGCAGCCACAAGGGAATTAATACAATTTAATGTATTGGCAAGTAACACTATGGTGGATATAAATGGCAAGACTAATACTACATGCATATTTGGCTTGGTGGAGTTTTGGCTAAGTTTGCATAAAGAAAATTTTCTCCTATCTCATTTTCAAAATAAAACTTCTCTTTTCAAAGGGTGGCATCATTGGACTAAAATCCAAGTACCACAACTACTGTTCACTTGGTCAAAACTTTACTTATTGAAAATAGTGATGTGATTCTTCCGTCCATCTTGTCCAGCTGCTCATAGTTGTCCATAACCGGGGACACGACTAAGATCTTAGTTTGTTGACTCTGCAGAGTTTGTGCACTTTCACCTTCAGACTCAAATTAACCCAAACATCCTATACACTCTGAGTGCATTAAGGAAAGGAGAAGATTGAGACAAGATCTTTTAGAAGTAAGAATTCAACCTAATGGTAAGACCTGTTCCACCTATAATTATGCTACATCTGCTTGTCAAGCCCAGGCTGAACCCTCGCAACTTAGTTGATCAAGACATAGCCCATATGACTAAAGGCTGCACTCGAAGCAATCTAAACTTGGGGAACATAATAATCACTTTGTTCCTGGGTGGCATTCCTTCAAGTGAACTCCCCTCGGGGAGACACTCAACTTTCAACAGCCCCGCACTACCAATCCACCCAGGTGGTTCATTGAAGTGGTTACTTAGAATTTTTCCACAACATCAAGTAAAACAATTTTTATAGCATGGCTAAGCATCTAATAAGTACCAAGGCATCAAAGTAACAAGGTATAAGGATGGATACACACTACTAGGATATAGCATAGCTTAATTTAACTTAGTAAAATTTCCTATCATGCATACTAATCAAAAATCAACTAATGGATATAGAAAATAATGGGTAGTTGATGGTGTGTTACTTGCCTTGTTGAAGTTGGTGAAGATATCACACTCTGTTCATGAAAGATCATTGCTCTTCGTACAATCTATTCATTGAAAACACAATAGAAAAATAAAACATACATCCTAGCAATCAAACACATAAGTGGAGAAAACAAACAGAGCAAATAACATAACAAAGGGGATTGAACCAATTTTGCTAGGACAAGGTCAATATTTGAGTTGAAAGATTCATTCTCTCTTGGTTCCATACTTGTTGAGGAAGTTCCAAGAGTTTACTTGGGATGGACTAGGTTGAGTTTGTTGTGATCAAACTTTAATATAACCATACTTGTCGAGGAAGTTCCAAGAGTTCACCAAGGTGATCTCACTATTTCAACTAAGGTAACACATAACAAAGGGTAACACTTAGTTGTTTTCATCAAAACATTTGAGTGATCTAAGTTAATCCTTACATTTTGGTTTAGGGTAGGTCTATGTTCAACTAACTTCATAACAATGGATATAACAAGTGAAAGTCTTCTGATTTTTCATTTGGGTCCATGGTTGGAAAAAAACAACTTGCTATTCTTCAACTTGCGTGGATGGCTCCAAGTCTTCACATGCTTGTTTTCTTGAAGTTCATATTCATGCTTCTATTGTAGTTTCCTCCTTGTTGTGAAGCTTCTCTTGAACTTGATAAATCTTCATGGATTTCACTTCACTACTTAGTTTGGGTATGGGATGGGCACAAATACCACTAAGTCTATTAGAAAAAAAGCAAATAGAAAGGATAAAAAGAGAGGGGTAGATGTCTTCTCCTTGATTTTCTTCATTTCTTTGAGTTGCTTCTAGTTGTTGTGGAGTCCAATTTCCTTACTTAAAATTCTTCAATGATCTTCTTTGTAACTCTTCATGCTACCACCAAGTTGAAGATGGAGTTCCTTCTTGTGGTTGATTCTTGTTTTCATTTTGCTAACTTGATGGATTCTTGAAGCAAGAATTAGGGGAATGGAGAAGTAGATAGAAAAATATGGTACTAGTGTTTGAGGTTCACTACTTGGTCACTTATATGGTTTACATACTAGGTACTTGGTCTTGGATTCAAAAATGGCCACAACAAACAATGGTAGAAAGAATAGAAACAAAATCTATGCATGATCAACTAGTGGTTCACTATGATGGATTTTTGGTCAAAACACATGGTCATAGTCCAAGGATTACCAAAATGGTTGGGCAAGGTTGTTTCTGGTTCAAGGTTACCAAATGGAACAATTTTGCAAACATAACTATATTGAAATTATTTATAGAATTAATTCTATGTCAAAATTACTCAAATATACCACTTAAATCTAAATTCAAATTTAACTTGTTCAAAAATTATTTTGGGGTAGTGGATATGAAATTACACATCCTAAGGTTTCCAAATATATTTTATTTGCAATTTTTGGATTTGTAGAATTTGAATTATGCCAAAATTCATCAAACAAACATATTTGAATTTGAACAAATTTTCAATTTTCAAATTTAAATTTTACGAGTGCCAAAAGTTTCTACTTGTTTTGCTGATTTCAAAAAGTCCAAGTTTGCTAAAATTGGCCTTATGGATCAAAAGATATGATAGATCTAAGATTCAGGGATTTTTCTGCAAAACTGCTAATTGATTCTAGCGGGAGAAAAATTTAAATAAGGCTGGGCCACGTGGCTGGATCTGATTGGGTGTTGTTGCTGACTAGGCTGCTGACCGTGCATGCTGACTGGGCCGATGACGTGGATAAGTGAATCAACCAGGCCCGCTGGATCTAGATCTAACGGTGGCATACCGTTTCGCCTAGATCTAATCGTGGCCGTACACTGGAACTAACGGCTAGGGAGCGAGGGAGAGAGCTTACCGGCGTGGGGTGGCCGGAAAATGGCAAGTATGGTGGCCGGAGTCGCAGGTGCTCGATGTTGGTGACGATGCAGAAGATCTCCGGGCTCCTGGAGGTGACGAGGGTGTCGATTAGTCATCTCATCAAGTCCCTCGGATGATCCGGTAGGGTTTCGATTAAGAGAACGTATGGACGCTGGTGACGATCGTCGGCTAACAGGGGGCACGATTTACCCAGGTTCGGGGCCCTCGTAGAGGTAAAATCCTTACTCCTGCTCTTTCGATCTGTATTACTGGTAGATCGGTTACAATGGGGGGGGGTGCTCAAGTCGAGAGTATGGCCTCGAGCTCAAGGCTTTTGTGGTGAGAAGTCGATTGGATCCCCTCCCCGGTGTTTCTCCTCGCCTTATATAGGTGGTCAGGTCTCAAACCATCCGGGGGGGGGGGTAAAAACCCTAGTTTTAGGTTGGTTACAAGTTTCCTTCTTGACCCGCAAGTCTTTGCGGGTGGGCTCCTGTTGGGCCTTCTAGAACTGTAGGTGGCACCTCCATCTGGGCTCAGGTCTTGGGCCTTGGACCGGGTAGCCTCACCCGATAGGTCCAGGATTCTCCCCCATGTCCGTAGCCCCCGAGTGTTTACTCGATTGAGAATCTGTCGGGTGGACACTCAAAGTTCGTTTTGATTTCCTTCGATTGACTGTTCAATCGCCTATTTTTCGAGGGTGTATACCCTGTGCACGACGCGCTCATGTACTCGAGTATCGAGTGATAAATTTTCCTTATGTTGGCGGTTTTTGCAGAAGGATGTGGCTCAGTCGCTTGGCTCTCCCGAAAGTTCAGGGCCAATTAATTGCATCTAGGGAAAAAATGTTTCTGGCCTACACAAATTCGAGACCTCCGACTCGAATCTGGCGAGGTGATCGTTGCGACTGGGCCGTGGAGGTCTTACCGAGTCAAACTTAACCTAAAGGGGTACTCGGCGCGTACGCTAGAATTTTTCTTTGTGTTGTTGACACGGAAATCTACCGGAGGACGCAACTTGAGTGTGCTTCCAGGCCCACAAGAGAGATCTTTGGGGCTTACCTTTGTACTCGAAAGAATACGGCATCCGGATGTGCCTAGTCGGCCGAACGATCCAGGATAAGGATGTGTAAATACATTGTATGGTAGAGTGGCGGGAGCCGCACACTCGCGATTTTACCTTGTCTTCTTGCGAATCCTCAAGTGAAGATATATTCTTTCTTTGTTGACTATACGGAAGATATTTCGCGTTGCCATTTTTATATGAAAGAGATTTCTTATCAAGGTGCTTGTGTGAAAGAAATTTCGCGTCTTGATGAGCCAATACGAAAGAGATTTCGTGTTAGGGATGTTTATGCGAAAGAAATTTCGTGTTGGGGTGCTTATGCGAAAGAAATTTCGCTTCTTGATATGCCCATACAAAAGAAAATTCGTGTTTGGGTACTTATGCGAAAGAAATTTCGCGTCTTGATGAGGTATGCCATGATGTCACTGTTCCCGATGGGACGTGTCGAAGCGGAGCAGAGTGCGCGGGCCCACCTTGTCAGCTTATTGACCGGAGGCGATAGGCCGTGTCCGGATTTCCCGTTGGCCACGCGCTGTAAATGCGCACGATCTTCTGTAAAGATCGTGCCAGAGTAACTGTTTGCTACCGCTTCGTTTCTGCTTCACGCGTGGCAGCCGCGATGAGCGCCACGTCGCCAAATCCACGGCCTAGATCAGCCTAGCTTGTGTATAAATAATGACCCTTAGGAGAGGGGTACATCTCCCGACCCTTTGTTCACCTTCTTCCTCCTCGCGCACACCTCCTTCTCTGCAAGCATAAAAGAGCTCCAATGGCCGGAGGTAAGAAACGTAGCGCCGCCGTGTCATCCTCGAAGGATGTGGCGAGTGCTTCCGTGCCTCCTCCCGTGAAGATAGGCGAGTGGCGCACCGCAAACACCACCAGAGAAAGTATCACCGAGATGCAGCGGGAGGGGTTGCTCCCGGCGGACCACGTGCGCTTGTCCAAGAAGGAGGAGATCCCCAACCCCCTTGCTAATGAGCGTGTGTTCTTCTCCGAGCACGTCTCCCGCGGCCTTTCTCTTCCTCTCCACCCCTTCCTGCTCGGTCTCCTGTATGTGTACGGCATATAGTTGCATGACCTCCCTCCAAACGCGATTCATCACATATCGTGCTTTGTGAGTGCTTCTTGGGGATCCGCCCACACTAGGGCCTCTGGAAGGCTATCTTCAAGGTGCGGATCTTCCGGGAGAGGGCACATCCAGGCGAGAAGGAGGGAGAGCCACTGCACACCGGAGCCTTCGGGATTCAGGCGAATAAAGACATCCCCTACCTGGAGATGTACTTCGTCGACTCGACGCAGGGGTGGAGGAAGAAGTGGTTCTACGTCACAGACACCAGCGCGAATGGAGCTCCAGAGTTCCAGCCACTCGCCACTCCGAAGCGGCGGAGCTCCTGGTTGCACAAGCTCACCGTCGAAGAAGGTAAAATCATTGCTCCCCTACTCGCGAAGGTGGCGAACTTCCGTAACAGGGAGTCGGGAACTCCGTTGAATGGGATACACCTGTCGGGTGTGTTTCTTCGTCGGAGGATCCAGCCCCTTCAGGAGAGGCCATTCGCCATGTGGGAGTACCAGGGCACCCAAGACCCCAGCCGTGTTTTCGAGGATATTCTCTCGAATGCTGAATTCGAGAGGAAAATCGCGGCCGTCACCAAGCTGAAGAAAGGAGAGGTCTGCTCGGCGTGCCCTTCCGAGCCATTCGAGGCTTCGAACCCTCCTCCGGCTGAGGTGAGTTTTCTTTTTCTTCTTTCTTGCTTTTGTTTCTTTTCAGTTTGTATTTTCATCGATTGAGATTTTTTTTCTCCTTTTTCTCTTCTGCCTCCATAGAGCTTGAAGGTGGCGACGTGCTACCCGCCAATTTCCGCAGAAGACGCCTCGGGTCTTCTGGCGAGTAACGTCGAAGCCCCTCTCGATACTAGCGTCGCAGAAGCTGACTCAAGCTCCGAGCGTGACTACATGGAAGACGAGGAGGAGTCAGGCAGCGACCTACTCCGTCACCGCAAGCGTCGCAGGCCCGAGGATGACAAAGTCACTTCAAAGGATAGCTTATTGGGTGATGGGTCCACCAAGGCGACTAAGCCTCTCCAGGTGCCTCCCCTCCGCGCGCTTCCACCTAATGGTCGTCCACCAAAGTTTTCCACCGCTTGGAACCCATACGTTCTTGATGATGATGACGAGGACGAGTAAGTCTTTCGCGTTACGTTCTTAATCGCGAATTTTCCTTCTTCTTGTTTTTTGTTCTGATTTTGCTTTCAGCAACAGCCTTGCGACTATCAGCCCTGGCCGCTTTGCCTCTTTGATTCCTTCCGTGAAGAGGAAGGAGGCTGTTACAGATCCTGCTCAAGCTGAGGAGGTTACCCGCAGATCTCCAAGCCTCTCAGGAGCAACTGAAACCCCGGAGTACGGGATGCCCAGCTTCACGGGTGGAGCGTCAGCAAGCAAGGAAATCTTGGGTAGCTCAGCAGAACCTCTGTCTACTGCCCAGGCCAAGGTAAAGCTTGTTTATCTTCTTGCACTCTTGCTTTGCTTGATCGAAGTTTTTATCGGGTGCACGACAGTGCTCCCGATGGGAGTAGCCCCCGAGTCTATGGTTAACTTCTTGCACTTGGCCATGGACTCAAGTCGAACTTTTCTTCTCCTGTTTATGTGTTTAACTTGAATTTTATCGGGTGCACGGCAGTGCTCCCGATGGGCGTAGCCCCCGAGGCTATACTCGACTGTGTATAGTCGTGTGTAGGCTCTTTAGACTTGGATTTTTGCCTTTGGGGTTTTTTGTAGGCTCTCCTTGACTCCCTCGCCGCTTTCGGACGTCGAGTTCTTTCGGCTGAAGCGGACTGCGTTTCCCTTAGGGCGGACCGCGATCGGCTTGTCCAGGATAGTCGTTCCCTTCAAGGTAGGCTAGTGCGCCTTTGTTGTTTTTATCGCTTCTTCTCGATTGTAATTTTGCTCCAACCGCATATTTTTCATTCCAGATGAGGTTACCCGCCTGAAGTCTGAGAAAGTGGAAGCTGTCTCTCGAGTGAAAACTCTTGAGACAGAGCTGGAAACCTCCCGAAAGGAGTTGGAGTCCGCCCGCAAGTGCTCAGCCGATCTTGAGGGGAGTCTCACAGGAGCTCGGGGGGGGGGGGGGGGCTGAAGCAGCTGGAAGAGGCGGGTGCAAAGCGCGACAGCAACCTTGTCGACTCCATCCGACCTTTGGCTCAGAAGCTCGCGGGTAAGTTGTGCTTCGCCCTTCTTCGACTGCGACCTTTATTTGCCCTTCTTCGCTGATGATTATTTTGTCCTTGTCTCAGATTCTCTTGGGGTCGGGTTGGAGCTTCCCAGATATCAGCGACTGGACGCCCTTACTGACACGTGCGCCCAGCTTCAGGAGCATGCAAGCAGAATCTGCTCCCTTGTTGGTGATGCCACCCGAGTGCTGACGCAGTTCCACGAGCGGCTGTTCGCGGACGCAGCAGTTCCTCCTACCTTGGGCGGCCTTCTGTAGGTCTTCCTGGGCGATGAAGATCTTCTCCAGAAGTTTGCGCTCGCGCAGACTGAGTGTGGGGCCAAGACAACAATCCAATTTTACTTGGCGCATGGAGTCTCGGGTGACCCGGAGAAGGTGTACTCGGACATTCCTCGCGACTCCACTGGCAAGAAGGTAGGACTCCGCCCTTTTGGCGCTCGTGCTGAAGTCCTCACGAAGACGCTTTCTGGAGTGCTTTCTCGTGCTAGTCGCAAGGGACAGCCTTCCGCGAGTGGAACTACTTCTGCAGCCCCGTAGGACAGTTTTTTGTTTTCTTGTGCTATTTGATGTAATGAACCTTGGGATGTATCCCCGTACTTTATATTGTGTAATCGAAGTATTTTCTGAAAGCGTCAGCGTTTGATTCTTGCGCCTTACTTTGTATTCTCCCGATGTTAGTAGCCCCCGAGCACCCGAGAAGTGGGTGGTATGTTCTCGAGTGGGGTCTTGTGATGTTTCTGAACTTTCTTTGTTCTCTTCCAGGTAGTGGATCCCAGCGTAGAATCTTCGAGTGGAACTGCTTCGCAGGTTGATCCCTTGGTTTTTGCGGCCAGCACATTTGCATTACTCCGTGACCGTGTCGCGGATGGTGATCGTAAGCTGAAAGCTCTGCGAGGTGTGGCTGATGTTGCCAAATCGCAGCAGAGACTCGCGGCGGAGCGTGAGCAGTTTGTGATGGAAGAGCTGGCGGCCGTTGCGAAGGGCATGCTCTATAAGTTTGCGAGCCCCCGAGTACTTTGCTGCTAGTCCCTGACTTTGTTTTGACGCGTTTGTTGTCATTGTAGTTGTTGAACTTGACGGAGTCTGTGAGACCCACTAGGTGGACAATCACATTGCTCACGAGTCGGGTAGCCCAAAACCTCATGCGAATGAGTTCTGGTCTGACCGCAATCGAGGTTTTATCCTGGCTACCCTAAAGTACCGGGCGAGCCAAGCGCAGATAATCGTCGAGTCTTGTCGGGAGGCTTTGTCTTCTGTCCATCGGGCGTTTTACCCTTTGGGTGTTGTCCCAGATAGCTTGAGTGGTTTGCTCAGGATGTTCCGTTGGGTGGGGGAAGTTCGAGAATGTGTGTGTCAACAACTTATCAGTGGATCTCAAGTGGCCCTTGCCTTTGTTCGACTGTGGCATCCTGAGGTCAACTTTAGATCGGTGGCACGGCTTCCAGACTCGAGGCGTCCTCCGGTGGATCTTTCTCCTCACTACGCGGCCGTGCGTCCTGCAGCGGAGCAGATTATTCGGCTGACTGCCGAGGAGATTGATCAAGTGCTTGCGGATGCGGCTGCTTGCCGTTAGGTGTAATTGTAAGATGTAAATATCTTGTAAGGTGTTTGAAGATGTAAACCTTGTGATCTTGTATATTTTAGTCGATTTATTTAAGGTGTTTATAAGGTGTGCACCTTGTTGTACCTTGTATTGTTTTATCGAGTTACAACACTCGAAATTATGTGATGATGCTAGTTAGGCGTAGCCCCCGTGCGTTTGGGGTGTGTACCTGGCGTTTTAGCATGTAAGGAGAAAAGTGAAATAGTCTTTGTAGCTATGGTTGCGAAACCATGTTTTTTTATTGCTATGGCTGAGAAGCCATGTGTTTTCTCAGGCTACAAAGTGGCTGGTACAGCCTTATTTCTTGCGAGTAGGAGATTAGAAATCCTAAGGTAAAACTTGGGGAGGTGCGCCACGTTCCACGGGTTGGAGTAGATGCCGCCGTTCTTCGGGTTCTAAAAGCGATAGGCGCCTCCTGGGATGACTTCATGTATGATGAAAGGTCCTTCCCATGTTGGCTCGAGCTTGTGCCCCCTCCTTTTGCTTGAGCCGCAGCACCAGGTCTCCTACCACGAAAGATCTGTGGTAGTTGCGCAGCGACTGCTGGTAGACTGCAGATCTTGCGAGTGCGATGTCCCTGATTTCATCCAGTGCGTCCATGTCTTCCGCGAGTGCCTTGTTTGAGGTTTCTTTGCTGTATGCAACAACTCGTGGAGCACTGAATTTGACATGTTCGGGTAGGACCTCTTCAGCTCCGTATACCATGAAAAATGGCGTGTAGTTTGTCGATCAATTTGGTATTGTTCGTAGGCTCCATAGTACTGATGTCAGCTCTCGGACCAGTGCCCTGCTGCTGGGTGCAGCCGATCCAGCAGCCGCTTCTTTAGGCCAGCCGAAACTAATCCATTAGATCGTTCGACTTGGCCATTAGTTTGCGGGTGAGCCACCGAGGCGAAGCTGAGGGTGATTCCTTTTTCCTCGCAGAAGTCATGTGTTTCCTTGGCTGTGAAGTTACTCCCGTTGCCCGTGATGATGTTGTGTGGTATGCCGAATCTACATACGATGGAGTCGAGGAATCTCACGGCGCACTGGGCGTGCGCTGAGGTGACTGGCATGGCCTCTATCCATTTTGTGAACTTGTCGACTGCTACGAGCAAGTGGGTGTATCCTCCAGGTGATGACTTGCGCAGTGGTCCCACCATATCTAGCCCCCATTGTGCGAAGGGCCAGGCGATAGGGATCATGTGGAGCTCTATGGCAGGGGTGTGTGGCTTGGGAGCGAACCTTTGGCAGACGTTGCATCTGTCGACTAGATCTTTGGCGTACCTTGCTGCTGTGAGCCAATAGAATCCTGCCCTGAAGGCCTTGCCCACGATGGCCCTCCAACTAGCGTGGTGCCCGCAATCTCCTTGGTGTATATCTCGGAGCAATTCCTTGCCGTCTTCGGGTGCTATGCATCTCTGCAACACTCCTGATATGCTTTGCTTGTATAGCTCTCCGTTGATCACCCGAAACGATTTGCTGCGTCGTACTATTTGTCGGGCCTTGCAAATGTCTGCCTGGAGCTGTTTGTTGGACAAGTAGTCGAGGTATTTCTGCGTCCAGACTGACTGGACCAGAAAAACTTGCCTGGAAGTATTGTGGATGAGCTCGATTATAGCAATTTGCGGGCTGACATCTGTTTCCACTGTTGCGGGTGTTCCTGCTGGCTTTCTGACTTTGACTGATCGTTTGATCATTCGTTCGAAGTAGATTCCTGGAGGTATGGGGCGTTTGTTGACCCCATGTTGGCCAGCTTGTCTGCTTCCTCATTTCTTGATCGCGCGATGTGTTTCAGTTCGCACCCTTTGAAACTTCCTTCTAGTAGATTGTACATGTCACGATAGGTGACCATGTTATCCGCGATAGCATCGCACTCCTTCATCGTATGCTGCACGATAAGATTTGAGTCTCCATATATCATCAATCGGGTGGCTCCGCAGGCGATCGCCATTTTCATGCCGTGTAGAAGGGCCTCTTACTCCGGGTCGTTGTTGGACGCTGGGTCATCAGGAGGGCAGTAAATTCGCAAGACGTACTGCAGCTTGTCTCCTCGGGGATATAAGAATAACTCCGGCTCCTTCATTTCTTTTCGACCCGTCGAAATACATGATCTAGAATCTCGTGTATTCTGGGGGGTCCTGGTGTTTGCAGCTTCGCCCACTCGCTTAGGAATTCCACGACGACCTGGGATTTTATGGACTTGCGCCCTGCGTATATTATATCCCAGGCGCCTAAGTCGATGCTCCACTTCGCGATTCTTCCGGATGCCATGGGGTTGTTCATGATAGTACCGACTGATGCGTCGTTTCGCACCGTGACGGTATGTTCCTAGAAGTAATGCTTCTGTTTTCGGGCTGTGAGGACTACGCCATACGCGAGCTTCTGGTAGTGAGGGTATCGCTGCTTGCACGGTGAAAGCACCTCGCTGACGTAATATATTGGTCTCAGGACGCCGTACGCCTTGCCATCCTCTGGCCGCTCGACGACAATAACCGTGACGATGACTTGATTTGTTGCAGCTAGGTATAGGTATAGGGGCTCCCTCTCATGTGGTGTTGCCAGGACGCGCCTGCTGTGCAGTGCTCTTTTTAGGTCGATGAACGCCTTTTTTTGCTTCGGGCGTCCACTCGAACTTGTCTGTTTTCTTCAGCAACGCATAGAAAGGCAGTGTATGCTCGCCTAATCTTGCGATGAATCTGCTCAGAGCGGCTACCCTTCCCGCGAGCTGCTGTACACCGCGAAGATTGGTTGGCTCCTTCATTGTTAGGATTGCTTGAATTTTTTCCGGGTTGGCTTCGATTCCTCGGGCGGACACCAGATACCCGAGAAGTTGTCCTGTAGGAACACCGAAGACGCATTTTGTCGGGTTAAGCTTGATCCTGTACGCATTGAGAGCGTCGAATGTCTCCTGATGTCCTCGAGGAGCGTATCCTCCACCCGAGTTTTTATGACGATGTCGTCAACGTATACTTGTACGTTCTTGCCAATGAGCTTGGCGAGGCATTTTTGCATGCAACGCTGATATGTTGCTCCTGCGTTTTTTAGCCCGAAGGGCATTGTCGTGTAGCAGTAGACACCATGAGGTGTAATGAATGTTGTCTTCTCCTCGTCCTCCTTTTTCATCCTGGTCTGATTATAGCCCGAGTAGGCGTCCAAGAAGGAGAGGCGCTGGCAGCCTGCAGTGGAGTCCATGATCTGGTCGATCCGTGGTAATGGGAAGTTATCCTTGGGGAAGTGTTTGTTCAGCGACGTATAGTCGACGCAGACGCGAAGGATGTCAGTGTTTTTCTTTGGGACCAGCACCGGGTTTGCTAACCAGGTGGATATTTTGATTTCTCTGATGAAATTTGCGGCGAGTAATCTATTCACCTCTTCTCCGAGTGCCTTCTATTTAGGCGCGGAAAACCGTCGGGTCGTTTGCTTGATAGGCTTGGCGTCTTTGAATACTTAGAGTGAGTTCTCGGCGAACTCCCTGGGTATCCCTGGCATATCTGAAGGCTGTCAGGCAAAGATTTCCCAGTACTCACGGAGGAGTTCGACGAGCGCGTCTTCCTATGCAGGCGAGAGGGTGGTGGACACCATCGCCGTCTTCGCGGGTTCTATCGGGTGCACCTGATGCTTTCGAGTGTCGTTGTTTGCACTGAAGTCGAGTTCGGGAGCATTCTTTTTGGTGAGCGGCATCACAGAGTGGCCCGTGGTCTTTGCCAACTCTTCCAGCTCCTCCTGAACCCCGAAAGATTTCGTGATCTCGTTGAACTCAATATCGCACTTGTCAGACTTTTGGAAGTCGCCATCTATGGTGATGGTGCCGTATTTCCCTGTGATTTTGAGCTTCAGGTAGGCATAGTGGGGTACTGCCATGAATCTCGCGAACGCTGTCCGACCGAGAATGGCATGGTACTATAAAGGTCAATCGACTGCCTCGAAGTAGAGGAACTCTCTCCTGTAGTTTCTCGGGTTTCCGAGCACCACTTCCAGGTTGATTGTTCCGAGTGGTCGTACTGCTTTTCCCGGTACTATCCCGTGGAAGGATGTTTCTGACTCTACGAGTCCGTCCAGGTTCTTGTTCATCTTGTGGAGTGTGTCCGCGTAAATGGTGTTTATTCTGCTGCCGCCGTCCATGAACACTCGCGCGAGATCGTAGTTGCCTATCTGCGCCTGAATGACGAGCGCAGCGTGTCGCAGTCGTTATACCCGAGGAGGATGGTCTTCTTTGGAGAAAGTTATCGACTGGTCTGCCATCTTCGGGTATTTTGGTTTGGACGGCAGAGTTTGTACTGCCATGAGCACTTGGCGTGTGTTTGTCTTCTGGACCCTTCGGGAGGGGCAGACCTTCTATATCATTCCTATGAGTCCCTGGGGTTCGAGTACCCATTGTTTCCTTGGTTTGCGGCGGGTGGCGCTGGCAATGCGTCCAATATCGCGTTCTGATGTCCTAGTGGACGTAGGGGCCGTGGCGGCTGGTGTCCTCCTGGGAGTTGCGAGTATCCCTGGTTGACCGCGGCTCTGTTCTTCCTCGTGTAAGCCTCGTGGATGTCCTTAAATTTTTGGCAGTCCTTTAGGAGACGAGTTGCCTTGGTCTTCCCCGTGCGCTTATCTGTGAATAGATGTAGCGTACAGTAACCGTCAAGGTCTTCCTCGGGGGTTTTGTCATCTGGTTTTGGCTTCCATTCACGATTTCCACGAGGTCTGTTGTCGCGATTTTTGGTGAATTCTGCTACCACCAATTCTTCCCGGTCGTCGTGGTCGTAGTGTCTCCTTTTCTTCTTTCGGTCGTGGTGATCTTCCTCGGGCGTGGGTGAGGATGCTTTCTCGTTGCGCACGGAATCTTCACCGTTGGCCCATCTATCGGCTATTTCCCTCAATTCCCCGATGGTTTTGGGCGCGGCTCGTCCCAGTTTGATGGGGGGATAATAACCCGGTAGGTCAACTCCAAGGCATAACCCGGCCCAAGGAACACGGTGCGCAATCCGGCTAAGGATAATGGAGCTTCTGGAAGGCCCAAAGTTTGTAGGCCTCATAACCCGGATTGTGGGTTACGGTAAGGAAAGTTAGGGTTTGTAAGCGGTGTCCGGATAGGATTCAAGCTGCGCCTTGGAGAGTAGGGCCAAGGGGGTACGGGTGCTTTATAAACCGACCCCTAGGTCTAGTTTAGACAGAAATCTAAGAACCCTAGTAGTACCGCTTGATATCGAGCATCCAGTGTAACCCTAGAGTTGAGTTATTATATCAAGATCGGAGACTCGGCGACTTTGATTGCCGGCTACCAGATTGATTTCCATCATGTTTTCCTCTGAGCTAAACCCTCTCCCAAACGCCTGTGTCGTCTTGCCCCAAGATCAGTTACCCCTGGTAACGTCTGCCGTGATTATCCCACGACAGTTGGCGCCCACCGTGGGGCCTGCATCCAAAGGTGTTTACATCACGGGAGAAGCTCGGAAGAACATGGAGAATCTTGTCGTCGGCGAGATCTACATCGACCACAAAGGAGAAAAGACGGTGGACGATTCCGGCTGGGGGCCAGAATCGGATCACCTCGAATCCGGATCTGTCGTGACGATCGGCCGGATCAGCGTCTTCATTGGTATGGTATGTACTTCCGGTTCGATCCCTGACAATTTTGGATCTGATTCTGTGTCAGGGGAATCCACTTCTATCCGATCAGATGATGAAGAATCGATTGGGACGACATATCCGGCGGGAGAACCCATCGCGAAGTGGGAACAGCCGGAGGAGCCGGCATGGACCCCGCGCGACCGGGTCGAGAGAGAGGATGATACCGAGTCTATCCTGGATCTGCTGGAGAACCGGTACGAGGAGAATAACGGCGAAGAAGAACAGCATGAATGTACACCGAGTATCATACGCCGAGTTGCGGTTTACACGGCTCCCGCGGCCAACCTCAACCAAGAGAACGCAACCGCGGCAGCAGACGGGGCGGCTCAGGCATTGGCCCAGCAGCAGGGCGCGGCTAACGGAGACCCGGTTCTGGCCCGGGTTGATGGAGAATCGGCATCAGTGACCAGCCGCGCAGCAGACGAGGAGTTGCACGCAAATACGTTCGGATTCCTGGGAAACCGGACACCAGGGGCGGGTCCTTCGAACCCGCGTCACCCGGCCTTATTCGATAATAATCTGATCCTAGACCCCACGGTTCTTGCAACGGTTATCACTCCAGAAAACGCAGCGGAACGTGTCAGGGATCTGGATGTGGCTCGTCGTGCGTTGGAACAGCAAAGAAGGCAAGTAGAGGCAGAAAGGCAAGGGATGGCCACGCGGCAACGTGAGCTGGATGCGCTGGAAACTCGGCTCCGAGAGGAAACATCTAGAGTGCATCAAAGGCATCAAACTAGGTTACCAGCAACGGGCGGGGTTATTAATCCGGCTGCTTTATTTATCACACCTCAGGATCAGCCGATACCAGTGGTGAACCAGGGGACCGCACCCCAACCGGCAACAGCGGGGGCACATCCGGCAAATGAGCGGGCCGGGTTACCCCCCCCACAGACTAAAGTCACAACCGGCAACGATCTACCACCACCGCCACCACCACCATCACGATTTCGCACACCAGCAGGTCACTACAACAATCCCATGGACAACGTGTATGCGGCAACACTCGCATTAAACCAAATCCCCGTGGGAGAGTCACCCCATGCAGAGAAGACCCGGCAAGCAATCGATCTGTTGCACACTGCGGTGGCGCAGCAAGCCAATTATCCGGATCATAGAAGTGGGATGCACGGGACGCCATACGTCAGTCAACAACAAGGGAATATCCAAACAAGTTCAGCACCGCGGAGGGAAGAGCAGCAGCAAATGCCGCCTCCTCCCCGCGTTCAGGCAGCATCAGCAGCACAGGCTGTTGTGGATAGTTCCAGGGCTCGGAGGGCCGCGGCCGGGTCTGCAGCGCATGGACTACCCGCAGCGCCGCGCCCAGCCGCCCCTCCCGCTGTATCACACGTTTCTCGAGCAAGGCCGGCCTCGACCGTTCTTGCGGGACCCAAGTGTCTCTCGGACAATATCAGAGCTGAACCTTACCCAGAAAAATTCAAAGAGCTAGGAAAAGTAGTGAATTACGAGCCAACTATGGATGGCAATGTCGATTCGCAACGCATGGCTAAGCAGTTATGAGATGGCAATGTCGATTCGCAACGCATCCGAGAATCTCCAAGCCAAGTTCATGTACTTAATGATGTCAGAAGGAGCAGCAAAGTTGTGGTTCACCAATTTGCCGGAAGGATCGATTAAGTCTTGGGAGGAATTGAAGACCACGTTTGTCAAGCACTTTCATGGGACGTGCAGAAAATTGTTCACTATTGATGACCTAGAGCGATGCGTCCAGAAGAAGGGAGAGTCGGCGCGCAGTTGGGTGCGCCGGGTTATGGAGATACTTCACTCGTCCACAGATATTCAGCCCAAGGATGCACTACAAGCCATGGCAAAAACATGCAAGTATATACCTTTAGTGCAAAAGTTAACTTGCATGAAATAAAGTCGAAATGCGTCGGAAGTTACAATGGGAGAATTGATGGATGCGTGCAACAAGCACGCTGCAACAGATACTACAGAGGAGGAAGTTGACGACAAGAAGGTAAAAGCAAACACAAGTAATAGCGGAAGAACCGACAATGGATCAGCACCGGGTAATAACAGAAATAGCCAGAACAAGCGCCCGTTTGAAGGAGGCTCCGAGTTTGTCGCCAACACAGAGGCCGGGTCTTCGAGACCCAGAGCAGAAGGAAACTTCAACGGAGGCAATCACAATGGAGGAAACTATCAAGGACCACCAAGGCCGAGTAACAACTGGGACATATTCAGAATGGCATGCCCGAAGCACAGCAGGAACGGCAGGCCAGCTAACCACTCCTTGGAGCAGTGCGCCGACTTACAAAGATGGAAAAATGAGGAAGTGAACAGAGCTATGCGAGGTGCAGGACGGGGAGGAGGACCGGGTCCAGGGGGAAACCCGGGCAACGGCCCACCCCCAGCTGGTAACCCGGCGGCTGGAAATCAAGGTAATAACCAAGGGGGTCAGGAGGTTTCCAGGCTAACCCCAAACAATTGGGTCAATATCATGTGCATACCACAGGAGGTTCTAACAAGGACAAAAAGATACTGAAGCAAGCGGTCAACTCAGTTTCGTCAGCTGTCCCGAGATACCTGAGATGGTCAGAACAGGAGGTAACATGGAGCAGAAGGGATCACCCAGAAAGAGTAGAACACCCGGGAGTCTTGGCATTAGTAGTCGCACCACAGGTCAATGGGTATGAGCTGAAAAAGGTTTTGATGGATGGTGGAAGCAGCATCAATATACTGTATTGGGAAACCTTCCTACGCATGGGCTTCAAGGAGTCTCAGCTACAAAAAAGCTCAACAATTTTTCATGGGATAGTGCCGGGTCATTCAGCATGCCCCGAGGGAAAAATCGCATTGGAGGTAGCTTTTGGGGAGTCAAAGGATAATTATCGAGTTGAGTGGCTCACCTTTGAGGTAGTCAAATTGCGCAGCCCTTATCATGCGTTATTCGGAAGGCCGGCTTATGCCAAATTCATGGCTAGGCCGTGTTACGTGTACCTACAGCTAAAAATCCCGGGGCCCAAGAAGACCATTACCATACATGGAAATCGAGACATAGCAGTTGAATGCGATGAAGGAGAAGCAGCAATGGCCGAGCAAGCCTGTAGAAAAGAAGAACTCAAGCACTACCGGTCTCAAGCAGACCCGGAGGACAGAACCACATAAAAAAGGCCGAGTACTGAAGGCGAAAGAGCAAAGTCCAAGGTAGCACAAGATACTAAAATGGTGGCTTTTATCGAGGATGACTCCCCCAAACAATCCGCTATAAGAGAAGAAACTGCACGGCCGCTCACAACCAGCCACGTCATGGAAACACCTCACCCGGGTTGGCTAGTAAACCCGGTACTCTTCATGAAAAAGTCAAACATGTGGAGAATGTGTATCGGTCACGCCAGCCCGGGACCGGTGCCCAAGAAGAACTAAACAATGTAACGGGCAGCAGGTTTCAGACGCGCTCTTTTCCTACCCAGGGTACCTAAGGGGACTGGAAGGTTTTTAATGAGGCGGCTTGCTGATCCAAACTTTCTCGCATCAATAAAGAGATGGTTATCAAATCTTATCTTGTCACAGCATTTACCCCGATTACAAGTAAGTAGTATCCATGAGACATCAATACATCAGTATCATTAAGAATGTTGAGTATATATAGGTCGCGGGGGCTGGTTGCTCAAGTAGCGCAGCCACAAACCCAAAGATCCGGCCTTGATGCCTATAAGTTATAAGGGCCGGTTATTCGCAAACGAGTACGGCTGCAATCTTATAACTGGACAAAGGAGCCAAATTTTCTTGACTTTTCTTACTTAAGCTCGATGTGACTCGCACTAAAGTGGCATGATTTGCTCGCTTACGATTACAATCAGCCATGAAGCCCAATGGGACTTGTCTGACCCTGTTTTCGTATAGATGTAACAACATGGTATCCACGCGAAAGCCGGCTTACAGTACAAGATAGTCAAAAGGGTCATCTAAACCACAAGTTATGCAGAGTACAAGGCTAATAGCTGGAAACTCAACGCTTATCAAGCATAACTTCATTATCCATATGAAAGAATTTCGGGTTTCGACTTAACGACAACAAGTTTGTTCTCTTCGAAAAAACCACACACCACAGACTCGGAGATTCGGGACTTGGGGACTGTGGGTTTCGAAACAGAGTCAAGCTGTTTCATCGCTAAGCTCGAAAGACCCCAACGTCCGAGTCGTGGGGACTTGGGGACTTAAAGAAAAGTCCACCTGTCAAAACCCACGGTACTCAGCAATAAAGAAGGAAATAAAAAGAAAGTCGGATATCAAGAATAAGTCCAAAAATAGGCAAGTATCAAGTTCATCAAAAGGCCTAGAAAGGCACGAGGTGTAGCACAGAATTAAAGTGCGTTACAAGTTGCGACACTAGTATCAAGGGTGCACAGGCGCACTGTCAAAAGAATACTTGTTTTGAGTAAAAACATCAAACGATTGAAGTATTTTTATGGCGTTTTTGCTCATTCGGCTTCCTGAGTAGAGTCCACATTTTTGCCCTCACCCTCCGGGTCTTGCTCCTGGACTTGCTTTTTTCTGGCATCATCACTCGGATTCCTTGCGGCAGGACGGACTGGTGGAGGAACAGCTGGGGTAGAGGTGGCTGGCCCTGATAACTCGGCCTCTCTCTTCGCAGTTGCTTCCCTCTTCTTAGCCGAATCAGCAGCCCATTTCCCCAAAATATCAAAAGGCGGGGGTGCTTCCTCTGTAACAATTTTGCCTTCAGCGTCGTATGAACTCATAATCGTGTTCAGATCCATACTGTCGGCCAAAGTGGTGGCCGAATGACGCACTGCAGACTGTACGGCCTTGAAGTCCTTGGGTGTAAACTTGGAGCCATCCGCTTTAAATTCTGGAAACCCGGATATCATCTTTGCCGGGTCAATCTTTGGAAAGTAAGCCTTAGCCAGGGTAAAGGCCCGGGTCATACCAATCCGGCATGATGAGCGTTTCCATATTTCAATCCAGCCAGGCACGGTGGAGCAGGCTTTGATGAGATTTTCCTCACCCGGATATACCTCCGTAGGCCACTTCACGGCATCCAGTATAAATTTTGTGCCGGCAAAGAAAGTCCGGAGCACAGTCTTCAGGGTTCTAGCCTTGACAATGGCATCCTCCTCGGGGGTCGCAAGGTTGGCACCTACAGTTGAAACAAAAGAAAGAACGTATCAGTAATCCCGAGTATCATATAATAAAGCAAAGACATGAAGTCAATCGGCAGCAAAAACTTACTAAGCAAGATCTGATAAGTATCGGCGACCTGGTCCGATAGTTTCTTCAGTGCGGTCTGAGCGGTATTGCACTTCTTCTTGTATTTAGAAACATCCTTCTTCAAAGTTTTCATGTCATCCTCAAGGGTTTCCCTCCGCTTTACCTCGGCAAGAAGAAGTTGTTCGGTCTTGAGTAAAATTTCATCAGACCGGGTTATCTGCGCCTGTAAGTAGCAAGGAGCACAAGTATCAGTTGGATATTATGGTAAGCTGAGTATTGCATAAAGTACCAAACATAACTTTAGCAAGTCATGCTCGGAACTTGGGGACTAGGCATGCACTACGAGATATCAAGTGTTATTACCTGGTGCTCTGCGGCCATGCGCTCCAAGATATTGCTCTCTGAAGTCTTCATAGTGAGGAGAGTGTTCATCAATTGATCAAAAGTGTCTTTACCCGTATCAGAGGACCCGGGGCCTGGGAAATTCCGAGAAGGAGTTTTCTTCTTAGTAGAAGGGGGCACCCGGGTCATTTGTATGTCGGAATCCGATGCTCCTTCTTCTGTACCCAAGGTTGTGACTCTGTTCTTCTTGCTTGCGTGGGAGGCAATCGGATACTCGGCTTCTTGCGTGTCCGGGTTTATCGGTGACGCTTGTCCTTCGTTGCTAGACGCGGCTGTTGTCTTATCAGCCAGGCTCCCCTTGTCCGGGCCCTCGGTCTCCATATCCTCTTGGTCGCTGGTAACGACCGTGGCCCTATAGATATTATGAGTGAGCAGCTAGTGTACAATCAGGAAAGGGTGATGAAAACATGGTAGAGCATTTTACCCGGTATTCACCGCGAAGTCCGAAGGGAATCCGTCGCTGGACCCGGGAGAGGCTGGAAAGTATCAAGTAAGATTTCATAAGGGAATGATTTAAGAAGAATGTTTCGTCCGAGAAAGGATAGGGTAAATACCAGCCCGCCGAGTCGGAGTCGATGAAATACCCGGGTTAAGAGCACCATCACCCGGGTGATTTCGAGTTGACCTGCGCTTGGTCATGGGCGACTCCTTCGAGTATGGCCAGTGGAACAACGTCAAGGTAGCTCATGTATATCATTAAAGGAATACGAATTGAATGCAAGGAGGTGATGCGAAACCTTGGGGGTGGCCTCTTGGGGTTTTCTCTTTGATCCGACTCTGACTGTCGGCTCCAATTCCTCCTCGTCGCTGGCGGATTCTACTTTGCCGTCGGTGTCTTCTTCTTCGTCATCTTCTTGTTCTGGATATCATCAAAGTTATAAGTTGGAAAATGAAGGGGTTATGATGAGCTTAAAGGAACAAAATAAAATCCGGAGAGCACCTTCGTCCGAGTTAACGGCTTCTTCTTGCTCCTCTGGACTCTCGGAGCTAGGGGAAGCGTTGATTTTCCAAAAATCATCATCAGCCTGAAAGGTATCAGTACAAGGGTCATTAGTTGTATCGAGTGGAAAGAGCAAAGGTAAAGACGTCAAGATCGGATCTTCACCTTGGGGGTTGGGTTCGCGAGTGTGAAGGGCTCTAATCCGGCTATGTTCCGGATTACCTCAAGCTTTTCTGTCAGAAAACCCTTGATGGTTTTATGAGTGTCACCAGCCGCGAAGCTGTTGTCAGAATACCGGAGCGGGTCTGTAGATTGCCCCGAATACTCGCACATCAACTTTGTGCGGATGGAATTGGGTTGAATCCGAAAATCGACCCAAGTTTTCACCAGGTTGAGCCCGATGAGACCTTGGGCCGTGAGAGTGGTGATTTTGGCTAGCAGAGGTTGAATTGCCTCCCTGTCCGAGTCAGAGGCAAAGGCACTAAATTTCTCAGAGATGTCAAGAAGGCCCTCTGAGTAACCCGGCAGTTTCTTTTGGCCGGGTGGGGAAGTGTCTCGACAGTAAAAGTACGAGAGCTGCCAGTGCTTGACGTGGGAGTTAAGGGTAAGGGGTGGCATCAGAGAATTCTTGCGGCGCTGGATAGAAACCCCGCCGCAAGCGAGAAGTGCCCCGTCACCGCTTTCGCGGCACGGTTTGCACTGGAAAAGCTCAATGAAAAGAGCCAGACTTGGCGGAGTGCACAAGTATGACTCGGAAAGGACGATAAAATGGGAGATATTTAACACAGAATTAGGACCTATGTCAAAAACACGAAGGCCATAGTGGCTCAGGACGTCGCGGAAGAAGGGGTGACCCGGAGGACGAAAACCCCGGGTCACGTGCTCTACAAAGCATATTACCTCATCTTTTGCCGGTGTAGGCCGGGTCTCCTTGCCCGGCACCCTCCACTGGATATCCTCTTGAGGAGGGAGAACTCCCAGCTCGACCAGCTCCTCCAACTTGGCCTGGGTGACTGTAGATCGCGCCCAGTTGGCGGATATGGAGTTGGTGGTTTTGGCTTTAGTCGGAGTTTTTCCCTCCTTCTTGGGAGCCATGTGGTTGACCTGCAAAGCACAAGGTAGAAGGATAAAAGGAATAAGGCACGGAAGCTGTGAGTCGGCCAAGTATCGGCAAGGTAGTATCGAGACACGAAAATTGCGTATTATCCGGGTGTCAGTCTGTAGAGTGAGGTTCGAACTATCCGGGTATCGAGTATTATAGCAAAAATTATGGGGATCTAAGCGTTGAAAGAGCTTTTGAGGACGATGGATGGCTGCACAGGCACTTAGTGCGAATAAAAGGAACTGGAAAGGGGAGGATTGGCCGGGTGATTGAGACAAAGGCGGAAATTTTGAGTGGTTCGAGCCCAGATTGGAAATTCCATTTTCAGATTTGTGGTGAAATTAATGATTGCAGGTAGTAGGAGAGTGAATTGGAGTCTATATCTTATCTATTGGGCGAGCTAGAAAGAATACTGGCAACCTAATTCGGTATGACCGAGAAATCATTGGCGGGTCGATTTAGATCTAATTGGAGGTGAAATCAAGAAATTGCAAGGGCACATTAGTGGATGCAAGAGACTTACTGGAGGAGATCTGAGTGAAGCTTTGCGGAGGCAGATGGCGCAAGCCTGGTGTCCCTTCGCGATTCCCGGTGGGCAGGTCGGAGGCCTGGCGGCGGATCTTGGCAGTGGGGCGGGGCGCGCAGTGGCGGAGCGCAGCCGGCGACGGATGGGCTCCGGTGATGCGCGTGAGGTTTCCGTAATGGTGCTCTGTGGGCTTGCGCACGGAGGGAAGAAGGAAGAGAAATGGGGGAAAGTGAGCCGTTGGGGTTAGGGTTATCCCTAAGGGTCTATTTATAATGGCTCGGGTGGAAAAACTCAGTCCAACGGGCGGGACCCGGAAATTACGGGGTAGCAGCTGCCTGTTCGAAGTTTGCGAGATGCGCTTCGAACACGGAGCAAGAGATCCTCTCCGGGGTATCAGGATCAACTATCGAGCAAAGTATGGAGTTTCGACATTTTAACAAAGATTAAACCGGGAAAGTTAAGCAAAGTATCTGGAGGGAAAACCGGGTTACTATATGGCTGCCATGGAGTTAAGCCTAGCTACACAATAAAGCGCTTTAACCCGACCTTCCTGCACTTGTGCGTTTGATATTTTTGCAGGGAATAGCCAGTGCTTCAAGGAAGGATCCGTGAAGCCCAAGCTATTCTGGGGACTACTGATGGGGGGATAATAACCCGGTAGGCCAACTCCAAGGCATAACCCGGCCCAAGGAACACGGTGCGCAATCCGGCTAAGGATAATGGAGCTTCTGGAAGGCCCAAAGTTTGTAGGCCTCGTAACCCGGATTGTGGGTTACGGTAAGGAAAGTTAGGGTTTGTAAGCGGTGTCCGGATAGGATTCAAGCTGCGCCTTGGAGAGTAGGGCCAAGGGGGTACGGGTGCTTTATAAACCGACCCCTAGGTCTAGTTTAGACAGAAATCTAAGAACCCTAGTAGTACCGCTTGATATCGAGCATCCAGTGTAACCCTAGAGTTGAGTTATTATATCAAGATCGGAGACTCGGCGACTTTGATTGCCGGCTACCAGATTGATTTCCATCATGTTTTCCTCTGAGCTAAACCCTCTCCCAAACGCCTGTGTCATCTTGCCCCAAGATCAGTTACCCCCGGTAACGTCTGCCGTGATTATCCCACGACACAGTTCTTCTCTGAAAGCAGCGCGCCTAGATCCTTTGGTGAAAGGCTCGACCGCAACTTTTCGGATATGTTTCCTGCCGTATTCTTGAGCGTGGTCCATCGCTGAATATATTCGCGAGTAGACTCACCACTCTTCTGTCTGCACGCCCGCAGCTCCTCTATAGACGCGGGTCTCTTGTACGTTGCTTGGAAGTTTTTGCGGAAGTCGTAGGTTAGATCGTCCCATGATCCATAGCACGCCCGCGCACTTCCTTCGAGCCAGCTGCGTGCAGCGCCTACGAGGTGTAGGTTCAGGTACTGCATGGCCGTTGTCTTATTCCCATATTGGCATTTTACTGTCGCGAGGTAATATGATAGCCAGGACTTGGGCTCTAGCGACCCGTCGTACTTTGGGACTTCTGTCGTAAGTTTAAACCTTTTGGCATCGGCGCCTCGCGGATGTCGCGGGTGAAGCACAATGCGCCGCAGGCCTCCTCGTCGGAAGATGCGGATAGTGATCGCGCGCGGTTCCTGATTGCTCTGGCCCTGTTGACTTTGTTCTGCGTGATGTCGTTTCGCGCGTCGTACTTAGGCCGGTCGCGATTATCCTCCTTCCGCGGCTCTCTGCCGCGGTGTCGCGATTGGCTGTTGTGGTGACGTGGACTTCGATCACAATCTCTTGGGCCATCGTCGCTGCTACTCAGACTATCACCACGGCGTCGGGCTTCTTTCCCTCGGGCGCGACTAGGCGATTCCTTCCTTGGCGGTGATGTGCTCCCACGTCGGCGGGGTGTTTCCTTCTCCTTCCGAGGGGTCTTCTCAGTTTCTTGCGCTGTTGCGTGCCTGCGGGCTTGGGCGGCGATTCTTGCGGCTGCCATGCCTACTCCTTTCTGGACCTGTCGATATTGCTCTGCATGGGGATCATTCTCGCCCGGTTGGTTCGCCTGTAGGTATGTGGCCGCTGCCAAGACTGCGGCGGTGGGAGTCGTCGGGTGCACGTTGCCGTCGTCGTCGACGTGCATGAGGGATGTCTCAAGTGTTTTACTGATTCTGCTGAGGGATTCGCGATCCATGGCGGCGGTCTTCGAGACGTGTATCTTTTTGGAGGGATTGTTTCCCACCGATCGAGTTTGGGAGAGGGCCGCACGACGCGCGCTTGACTCATCCACCGCTTTCTTTCGTGCTTCTAAATTCTTGCGAGCTTCGTTTATCAGTCGACCTGCTCGCACCAGATGATAATGGTACGCGGTCAGATCCTCATGGGGAGCTCCGTCCGCGAGGCTGGCCTTGATGTACGGCCTCCTTCGCCCGGACCCAGGCGGCACGCGAGACTTTGATGCGCTCTCGCTCCTTCAAGCTTTCCTCAGTTTCCTCGGGTGGGCCAGTTGGTCCTGCAATGCAGACCTGGGCCAGATATGGCTCGCGATTCCTAGGCGTAGGTCGAGAGCTGTTGCCAACCCGGGAGGGTTCTTCAGCCGCGATGGTGTGGAAGTTGCGGACGCTGGGGCGGATGGATCCACCACTGGGCGCTAGGTCGCGACCAGTGCCGCTGGGTGGCAAGTCGAGGGTTGCCGGGCTTGAGACAGACTCGGAGTCCGAATCGCCGAGATCGATCTGCTCGGGGAAGTGCAAGATCCCAGCCTTGTTGGCGTGGAAGTGGAGGCTCCCGAACGTCAGGCTGACGCTCTTCTCCAATCCGTTGAACGCTGGGTGCAATTCCGGCGAGTGGGGTGTCAGATATATACCGATTAGGGGTATAACCGGCTGTCGGGGGGTTACCCCCGAGTAGGGGTAAGGCCAGTGCTAAAGGCAAGGTCAAAGGAGCTATTTGACTAAGTAGCTGGCTACCCGGTACTTGCTACCCGGTGGGCTGCTATCCGGTCGTACTCACCAATGGCCAGAAGAAAGAATCAAGGAAGTTATGTCCCTCCGAGTAGAGGAGTTGGTCCGAGTAGAGGGAGTGGTTTCCTACTCGGGCCAGAAGTCAATGGAGCCGTTCTGACAAAGGATCCCGCGTATCCTACGCCCGTATGGCGTGCGGTTCAACTTACGGAGCGCGTGATTATCCGCGCTCCGGCGTGGCTACAGTGCGGTAGGCGCCTGTCTAGTCCTGTCACTGACAGAGGGGACAGGACAGGGCTTGGGGTCTACCCTATCTCACTGAGAAGGGTGGACAGGTCCCATCTCCGAACGGCGCGACGACTTACGGGGCAAGCGTCAGCGGGAACCCGGAGGTGTGCGCGGTTCTGTAGTGCTCCTGTCCCATCGAGCTGTACCTTTTAGTCTTATTCTATTCGGCTGGGCACCAGTATATAAGGTGCCCTGCCTCCTCCTGTGAGAGGTTCGGAACTTAGGCATTGCTTCACTTCACACCGATAGAACTAGAGAGAAGAGTGGCTACTCGGCTGAAGGCCTGAACTGTACTGTGGCTACTCGATAAACACCATATAAAGAGAGAGGCAGGAGTAGGGGTGTTACCTCCACACGAGGGCCCTGAACCTGGGTAAGACCTTGTTGTTTGAAGTGTTCTTGACGTACCACACGCGGCTACTCGCCGTGTGATCCCTCCCCGAGCACCTCCAGCGTCCATCAGCCCCAACAATTAGCCATCCCATGGCATCTGCCGTGATACCACCACGACAGTTGGCGCCCACCGTGGGACAGACAGAGGCACTGGCTGGAGTCCATGTTCGGACGGGACTCGTTTCTGCTACTGGGGAGCGCGTGGTCTGTGGCCTTGTCCACAGATTCGGCTCCTTCGACTTCGTCACCGACAACGCCGGAGATTTCGGTGGGAGGCCCATTCCAGCAGGCAGCTCGGTGCTCTCCTTCGGCTCGCACCTCGTCTACATCGCCACCGCCGTCGTCCGCGAGTTTCCAGAGGAGGTGCTGGTCGCGGAGGATCCTCCTGCTGTGCTCGCTGCCCGCGGAAGGCCGATGGGCTGCTCCGCGGACATCGTGGAGGTGATGATGACCGGCCTGGCTACCGATCCTGGGAAGGGCGCGGCTGCTGCCCTGGAGGTCATCGAGGATCTTGCTGGCCCGAGTGTTGGCCAGAGGGTTCACAAGCCCTACGAGAAGGACTCCAACACCCCTCTCTCCACTACACCGACGATACCGGCATCCGCAGTGCGGATGGGCATGCCACCTCCCACCAAGCTCGAGCTCTTGACCATGAGGGCGCAGCTCGACCGGCAGTGTGAGGAGCTGCTCGCCGAGCACCTGGAGCTTGAGAAGGTTAGGCTCGAGCTTAGCCTAGACCAGAACGAGTACAACAAGGCCCATGGCTTTACTCCTGTTGTTAGGAAGCCTAGCAAAGTAGGCGCTACGCGTCGCAACTTAGGCGCCGAGATGGCGACTGTTGGTGAGGCTCCTAGCCAGTCTGCCACCGCAAACACCACTACCAGGCCCAGATACAGCACCCCCGCCAAAACACTTAGAGCTTAAGAGGCTGTAGCTGCTGAGTTGCCAAACCTTGCCGGCGACGCGCGCGCTAGGCAACAGGAGAGACTCAATGAGCTAGTGCTAGAGATTGCTAGGCAGAATGAGGAGTTCCGGAAAGCCAATCCGGGTGCCGGTGCTTCTCAGGTCGTGCACTCGCATGCGGTCAGATCTACGGATCAGGCCTCATCGCCGGATCCCAGCCGCGAGAGGGACCAGAGTGTGCGCTCTGGGAAGAGAAGACAGATGCAGGTGTACGACCCGGCTCTCGCCGCGAAACAGCGCGTTGTGCCGCGAGAGTCCGGTCAGAAACACACTACTGCAGGAGCGGGCTATCAAGCCCATAAAGCTCACATCAAGGGGCAATACGGAGACAACACGGGGCCTTCTCGGCGTCCTGCTGCTCAGCCTACTCGGTAGAGGACGCAGCAGCCTGCTGCAGCACAGCAGCGTGCGGCTGCGCCAGCAGCCAACCCTGTGGTGCAACCCGCTGTTGTGCAGGAGAACAGGTATGATGATGGCTACTTGGCGATGGGGCTAGCCGGCTATGCTGACCCAAGGAATGTTGCTGATCCCCTGGGTAAGCGCATGTTGGAGCCGAGTGATGCAAGGTTCAAGCTGGACCGGATCAATCTGTCCGCGCAACTCGAGAACAAGGGGCCGCCTGGCCCAGAGTGCTTTGGCCCTCGTATCATGAACGAGCCGTCCGTGAACCACTTCCAGCTGGCCAGGGGGACCAAGTGCTAAAATGGCAGCACCAAGCCAGAGGATTGGTTGAGTGACTATGTCACAGCCGTTCACATTGCAGGCGGCAACCGGAGATGGGCTGTACGGTATGTTCCGCAAATGCTTGAGGTCCCAGCTCGGACTTGGCTCAACAACCTGCCCAAGGACATCATCAATTGCTGGCTGGACTTCTCGGAGGCCTTCATCAGCAAATTCACCAGCACCTACAAGAGGCCGAATAGGCCGCAGCAGTTGTTCGCTTGCAAGCAGCGAGAAGACGAGACCGACCGCGAGTATCTTACTCGGTGGAGCACCTTGAGGAACACCTGTGAAGGTGTGAATGAGGCCCAGGCCATTACTTGGTTTGTGCAGGGTTGCAGGCATGGCAGCATGTTGTGGCAGAAGCTGCAGCGCGAGATGCCGAGTACTCTCGCTGAGACCATCAAGATCGCGGACATGTATGCACTCGGCGACCCAACTCAGCCTCTGATGGATTCTCCTGAGCCGAGAAGGAACTACAACAGCAGCAAGCGCAATGATTTCCGCAACAAGCGCAGAGGTGACCGGATTGATACTCGGTATGATCCCGAGGAGGTGAATGCTGTGACTACGGCTGCTGGGAGTAGCCAAAGGCAAAAAACTGCTGGAGCCCAGTACGGGCAAAACCAGAATCAGGGCCAAGGCATCAAGAAGCCGTAGAATGCTCCCCAGCAGGGTAGCGGCAAACCGGATCCTGCTCCGAACTTTGTCTTTGGGAGCATGAGGGATGGCCCCTGCAGCTTCCATACTCGGCATCCGGCCAGGCCAACCAACCACACTACCCGGCAGTGCAGCTGGTGGGAACAGATCAAGAATGAGGGCTTGCCCCCTCCTCCTCCTCTGCCAGCTGCGAATGCCAATGTGCAGCCAGCTCAGGCACCTGCTCCTCGGCCTGCAGTCTTCCCGAGAAGAGAGAACGTGAACCAGGTGGCTTTAGGAGCCAACCGCAACTTCAACAACGACCGCTACCGCAACAACAACAACAACCGCAACCGCAACTTCTACACCCGCAACAACAATAGGAACAACAACAACAACAACAAAAACAACAACCAAGGTAACAACAACAACGGCAACAATGGCGGTGGAGACCGCAACCAGTACCAGGAACACCACGAGAGCTACATGATCTTCACCTCTGAGCCCTCCGACAAGCAGTCTCTGCACAGGCGTGCAATGGAGGTCAATGTTGTGATTCCTGCTGTGCCCCACTACCTGCACTGGTGCAACCAAGAGATCACATGGTCTAGAGCTAATCATCCTAAGGTGATGCCCAACCCGGGTAGCTATGCATTGGTGGTGGATCCCACCTTCTTGGGTGCTCAGAAGAATGTCAGGTTCAGCAAGGTCCTGATCGACAACGGCAGCATCATCAACATTGTGTATAGAGACACACTCGAGAAGCTCGGGATGGCCGAGAACATGCTGCTACCCAGCAGGACCACTTTCCATGGCATTGTGCTGGGAGTGTCTTGCTCTCCAATCGGTCGCGTCTGGATAGACGTCCTATTCGGCACCAGAGAGAACTGCCGCACTGAGAGCTTGGCATTCGAGGTGGTTGATCACCAGAGCCATACCATGCCCTACTCGGAAGGCCTGCTCTCAGCAAGTTCATGGCTTCAACCCATGCTGCATACTTGAAGATGAATATCCCTGGTCCCAATGGAGTGATCACCATCTCGGGTGACTACAAGAAGTCCATGGAGTGTGCCTCTGCTGGTTCCCAGCTGGCGGAATCCATGGTCATTGCTGCCGAGAAGAAGAAGATGTACGAGGTGGTGGCTATGGCGCAAGCAGCGCAAGGTGGTGCGCCTGGCATGCCGAGTTCCCAGTACGGGACCGCGTTCCAGGCGTCCCAGGAGACAAAGAAGGTCCATGTTGATCCTGAGTTTCCAGACCGTGTTGCCATCATTGGCGCCGGGTTGGGAGAGAAATAGGAAAGCGATCTCATCCACTTCCTCCGTGAGAATCGGGACGTGTTTGCCTGGTCAATTGAGGATTTTCCGGGTGTCCCGAGGGAGTTGGTTGAGCACTCGCTACATGTGCGGCATGATGCCAAGCCAGTGAAGCAGGCGATGCACCGCTTTGGTGGTGAGAGGAGAAAAGCTATCGGTGATCAGATCACCAAGTTGCTGATAAGCAACTTTATCATGGAGGTTTTGCATCCGGACTGGCTAGCCAACCCGGTTATGGTTGAGAAGAAGAAGGAGGACCCCAAGGCGGATACCGCATGGCGCATGTGCATGGACTACACCGACCTGAACAAGGCCTGCCCCAAGGATCCCTTTCCGCTACCCGCATAGATCAGGTGATCGATTCCACTGCTGGTTGTGAGCTTTTGTCTTTCATAGATGCCTACTCTGGTTTTCATCAGATAGCTCTCAACCCTGCTGATCAAATAAAGACTACCTTTATTACCCCCTACGGGGCTTATTGCTATCGTGTCATGTGCTTTGGGTTGCGGAATGCTGGGGCTACCTATCAGAGATGCATGCAGAAATGCCTGATCAAATTGGCAAAAATGTGCAGGTGTACGTAGATGACATTGTCATCAAAACGAATAAAACACATACTCTGCTTAGTGACATTGAGGAAACATTTGCCAATTTGCGCAAGTACAAGATGAAGTTGAATCCAACTAAATGCACCTTTGGCGTCCCAGCTGGCAAGCTACTCGGCTTCTTGGTATCCAGTCGGGGCATTGAGGCCAATCCTTCAAAGATAAAAGCTATAGAGAGCATGTCTTTGCCGAGATCCCTGAAGGATGTGCAAAAATTCACTGGTTGCTTGGCTTCTCTGAGCCGCTTCCTGGGCAGAATGGGCGAGAAGGCCTTGCCTCTGTATTAGTTGATGAAGAAGAGCGACAAGTTCGTCTGGACACCGCATGCTGATGTGGCATTCAAGGAGTTGAAAGCCATGCTGGGTAGCGCTCCCATCTTGGCTAGTCCGCTACCCAAAGAGCCAATGCTGCTGTACATCGCTGCGACTAACCGACTGGTCAGCGTTGTGATTGTGGTGGAAAGAGAAGAAGAAGGCAAGACTGTGCAGCGGCCAGTGTACTATCTCAGTGAAGTGCTGTCCAGCTCCAAGCAGAACTACCCACATTACCAGAAGATGACTTACGGCGTGTACCTGGGCGCCAAGAAGCTGAAGCACTATTTCCAAGAGCATCCCATCACTGTGGTGAGTTCTGCTCCCATCTCGGACATCATGGGCAACAAGGAGGCAAGTGGCAGAGTAGCCAAGTGGGCGATTGAGCTGGCCGCGTACGCTCCTGCATATGCAAGAAGAGAAGCCATCAAATCTCAGATCCTAGCAGATTTTCTGGTGGATTGGGCTGAAGTGCAGTATGATCCTCCTACCCCGGTAGCCAACTACTGGAAGATGCATTTTGATGGCTCCAAGCTGAAGGAAGGCTTGGGTGCTGGCGTGGTGCTCACGTCGCCCAAGCGAGATCAACTCAAATATGTGCTGCAGATCCACTTCAAGGCATCCAACAATGTAGCAGAGTACGAGGCCATGGTACACGGCTTGAAGGTAGCCCAGGAGGTTGGCGTGCAGCGCATCGTATGCTATGGTGACTCGGATCTGGTTGTGCAGCAAGTTTCAGGCACTTGGGATGCTCTGGGTGCCAACATGGCTTCATATCGGTTCTTGGTGCAAACCATGACTGGTTTCTTTGAAGGGTGCGAATTCAAGCACATACACCGAGCAGAGAATGAGGCAGCTGATGAGCTGTCCAAGCTGGGGTCTTCTCGGCAGTACATCCCGGCTGGGATAGCCTTGGAGCATTTGAGAAAGCCATCTATCAAGCCATCCCCCAACTCGGAATCCATATTCGTTCCTTCTCTGCCTGGTGAGGAAGCTGTTCCCATGGAGATTGACTGGGAGGTTGCAAAGGAGAACCCGGGGACTGCCGTCTCCATCCCGGGGACTGGCGCCTGCAACCCGGGGACTGTCCCTTCTTACTCGGGGACTGCCCCTCCCAACTCGGGGACTATCGCATTCATTGAGGGAGTCCTTTCCGCGTGCACGAGATCTCGGGGACTCGTCCCCGCCTCAGAAGAAGAAGTGGTGGTGGCTGATCCAATGGAAGTGGACGAACCAGTGTTTCCCATCCGGGGAACACCGAGTTGGGCTTTGCCCATATTATCCTTTCTAAATGACAGCACCTTGCCGAGTGATGAGGTTACCTCGAGGCAAATTCAGAGAAGATCCAAGGGCTATACAATCTTCAGAGATGTGCTGCATAGAAGAAGTACTACTGGTGTGCTGCAGCGCTGTGTAGAGCCAGAAGAGGGAGAAGAAATTCTGGTGGAAATACAGCAAGGAGAATGCGGACATCACGCCTCTTCTTGGGCTCTAGTCAACAAGGCTTTTCGGCATGGCTTATTTTGGCTCACTGCTTTGAAGCAAGCTGAAGATATAGTGAGAAAGTGCAACGGCTGCAAAAGATTTGCAAGTAAGATTCATATGCCAGCTTCCGAGTTGAAGACCATTCTCATTACTTGGCCATTTGTTGTTTGGTGCTTGGATATGGTGGGGCCTTTCAAGCCATCTAGAGGAAACATGACTCATATCTTGGTCATGGTTAACAAGTTCACAAAGTGGATTGAGGTGAAGCCTATTCGGAAGTGTGATGGAGTCACTACTGTGAGTTTCCTGAAGGATGTGATCCTGAGGTATGGCTACCCGCACAGCATTATCACGGACAATGGTACAAACTTTGCTGAGGGTGTGCTTGCGAGGTTCTGCAGAGATAAGCATATTCGGCTAGATGTTGCTTCTGTTGCACACCCTGCCTCCAATGGGCAAGTTGAAAGAGCAAATGGCATGGTGCTATCAGGCATAAAGCCAAGGCTGATTGAGCCGCTGCTGAAAACACCTGGGTGTTGGCTAGACGAGTTGCCAACGGTTTTGTGGATTCTAAGGACTACCCCTAACCGGTCAACCGGCTACACGCCATTCTTCCTGGTTTATGGAGCTGAGGCCGTGTTGCCCACCAACCTAGAGCATGACTCACCCCGAGTAACCCTCTACACTGAGGCAGAGGCTAGAGAATCTCGAGAAAATGACGTTGACCTGCTGGAAGAAGCAAGAGAGCTAACTCTGTCACGTTCAGCTATTTACCAGCAAAACTTGAGGCGTTATCATAGCCGAAAAGTGAACCCAAGGGTTTTCCGAGAAGGAGACATGGTGCTTAGGCTCGTGCAGCGCACAGCCGGGATGCACAAGCTTTCTCCTCCGTGGGAAGGGCCATTCATTGTGAGCAAGACGTTACACAATGATTCCTACTATCTAATCGACGCACAGCCATCCCAGAAGAACAGGCCGGATAGGGCTGGAGAGGAATCCAAGCGCCCTTGGAATGTAGCTCTACTTCGACGTTTTCACTTATGAGAAAAATGTGTATGTATCTTCTTATCCGAGTTAAAAATCCTATTCGGCAATCTGAAATTGAACTCGGGGACTGCCCTCGTCCAAACTGTTCCTTGTGTTTACCCTGTTTCGCTTTGTCTATTCGGTTGAACCACTTAGAATTTCAAAAGCATACAAATTAGTGTGTTTAAACTCACCGGACACTCTGCGACTCTGCTGCTGTCCGCAACCCGGCTTCATGGCAAGCCAGAGAACAAGCCAAAGAGTCAATGAACACATGAAAAATTGCAAAGGAAAGGAAGCGTTTGGCAACCGAATAGAGTATTTTTTACTGTTTTTCTTTTAGGCTAAGTGGTGGGCAGCGTTACTATGAATTTTCTAAGTGGTTAAGTATTTGAAACTCCAACTTTGAACTCTTGTGACTCGACTACCAACAAAGCAACAAGTTGCAGGTAAAAGCTGAGATAAAAAAAAGAGCGGATAAAAAATGCAACTCGGGGACTTGCATATTATCGCAACCCGGCATTGAGCCAGAGTTGCTAAGAACTTCAACTGAGAATTAAATTGAGTAGCAACGAAGACTTAATAGTTTGATACATGTGCACCGGCATCCCGGGGATCTGATAAAAAGTTAAGATAAGTTTTTCAGGCAGCAGCAGTGTCGTCCGTGGCAGTGTTGTCCGCGTCAGTCTTCTCGGCGTCGGCGCTCTCGGCATCCGCTTCAGTGTTAGCGTTGGCGGCTGGCTCTGAGGTTGCCGTGGCGACGGAAATGGGATCCGTGGCCGAGGTCGATGCAGCAGCCTGGAAGCTGCTGCTGGTGGCGCCCAACTCGGGGGGCCGCTTGCTGGATCACCATCTCGGTGGTGATGGTGGTCTCCTCAGCATTGGTTTGCGGCTGCTCGATGTCGGCTTCAACCTTGGCCTTCCCCTTTCCCTTCTCGGCAGCTCCTTTCGCGGCACCCTCTTCGAAGAAGCTCAGGTCGTCCGACTCGGTGTCCTCATCTTCATCGTCATCCTCGTCCTCAGCTTCAGTATCTGGCTCGGGGAGGCCCTCGATGAAGGTGGCGGTGTCCGCGTAGGAGGCTATCTCGTAGGCTACCCTCTTCCGGCGGGCATAGCAGTCGGGATCCTTGCTCCACTTGGAATCTTCGCGCATCTCGAGGATCCTGTCGAGGTCGAGGTTCTCGTACCAGCTTGTGATAAAGTGAAGTAGCTGGTCCGCTCCTGCCCGAGCTGCAGAGCCGCGCCACTTCTTCAGCTCGGCCTTCACGCCATCCAGCTTCCCGGCGATGTCGATTAAGCTGTTGGGCGCGGATTCATCCAGCCAGAACAGGTCATGGATTTTGTAGGTAGTGGACACCATGGTGGTGCCCAAGCCCCTGAGTTGGCGAAGCTGGGTCTTGATGTTCAGGAGGTTGTCGTTGACGCTGGACTTGGTGTCGACGGGCATCCCGGATGCGGCTCGGAGTTGCTGTGCTTTTTCAAGGGCAGGAGTGCTGGCGGCGCGGAGACTAGGGAAAATATCTGGAAGTGAAACCAGTAAGAATTGGGAAGAGAGGCAGAGAAGAGAGAAAGCCAGATAGAAAGAAGGATCGAGAGGAGAAATAGCCAGATGCAGAGAAGAGAAGATTTACTTTTGAGATCCACCAGCAGCGCGTCCAGCTTAATCTTCCAAGCATCCTCATCAGCAATATGCCGGTCCTCAACCTGGCGTGCGCTGGCGAGCTGGAGCATGAGTTGCGAATTGTGATCCTTCAGCACCGTGATCTCCGTCTCGAGCGCCTTCTCTTTGGCTTTGGCTGCTGTCCTGGTCTCCAAGGCATCCTCAAGAGCTGATTTCAACTTCACTTGCATCTCTTCGAACTCGGCGCGCTCGGCGCCGTGCTCTTTCTTGAGCTCTGCCTCTCGGGTGGCCAGCTGCTGCTGCACCTCGGCAGGCATCAGGCAGTGGAGATTCTCCTCCCGGAATTTCTTGTATTCTTCTGCAGAGAGAACAGCAGGGTTAGCAGAGTAACCAAGTAAAGTAAGATGCAATGGCAGAGTAGCTGGCAACTCACCTTCCATATGCTTGATTTTGCTCTCGGCAGAGGAAGAGAAGACGTGGCAATGCTCATGCTGCTCCTGCAGTTCTTTGAATTTTCCTGCAGAGTAAGCAGAGTTATAGCAAAAAGCAAACGTGGGCGTAAACACAAAACACACAAACCGAATAGCTAAAAGCTTACCTTCGATCTCAGAGAGTTGGAGAGCACGGTCCAGCGCCGCCTGCTCCAACGCAGCATCATCTTTGCGTTCGGCTTCAAGAGCCGCGATGCGGTTCTTGGCTATGCTGTGGTTCCAAAGCAGCCGGCAGAATATATTGGTCCGTTTCAGGAGGCTATTCTGAGGAAAAGAAGAAAAGGAGTTAGAATTTTTTTCGAAGATTTGCCCCGAGAAGACGGCAACTCGGTTGAGCACCCGTCTACTCGGCCCGAATCTCGGGAACTGGGGAATAGCTAAGAGGAAAAGAAGAGAAGAAGAAAAGAAAAATTGCAACTCGGAGAAGCAAGAAAAAGCAAGGGAAGCAAGAAAAAACTTACGGCATCTGTTTGCTCCACGTCCTCGGCGGCTTTGCGGAGGCAGAACAGCTTCCCGGCTAGCGTGCAGGTGTCGGAGGCGACGGTCATTGGAGTAGCGCCGATGTCGGCCTTGTTCCAGTCGATGCGGTAGTGGTCAACAACGCCCAAGGTGCTGCCGTTCCACTTCTCGACGCCGAGAGCGTCGCTCTCCCAGACCTTGTCCACGAAGCCTACCCGGTCCACGACCGTGGTTAGCCCTTCTGACTGGATGTCGTCCTCACCGGCTTCGCGCGAGTGTAACTCAATGGGTTTCTTGGCTTTGAGCTTGGCGTCCACTGCCTTGGACTGGCCCTCCTTCAAGGCGGAAAGCCGCTTCTCGCCTTTGGATAGGGAGATGCTGTGTTGCTTGGACACAGACAGCAGGTATGATGGCCAGCTGCCTTGTGCCCGAGCAGCACCTTCAGCACTTGACCCTTCGCCTGGGCCAGAGGATCCACCAGCAGTGCCGGTGGTGAGTTGCGTGCTCATTGGTGCCTTGGGTGGTGGCATCGGATCTCCGAACTGCACAACCTTGCGCGGTGGATTCTTCCGAATGGTTGCAGCTTCGGGCTTGGCGGTCTTCTTGCCGGTGTCCGCCCGAGAAGCGGGCGGAGGCAGTTGGCGTGCAGCGGGAGGAGGCATCAACTGAGATGCGGTCTTGGTTGTCTTCTGTTTTGAGGAAGGGCTCGGTGCGGTTGGTGGAGTAGCCTGCTGGGTAGGCGGCACAAGGGGCTGGCTACCCTGCGCAGCATCTGGCTGCGCTTGGCTCTGGAGCGCAGGCTCCACCACGGTCTTCTAAGCCCGCTGCTCGACAGCGGGATCAGGTGTTGTCACTGTCACTTCTTCTACCCGTGGCCTGGCCGCGGGGTCATCGTGAGCTACATCTTGTTCTTCCTGCTGCTCGGTGTTGTCAACCGGCCGCTCGAGGGCGGCCCGCTCCTGGTTCTCGGGTCCTTGTTCAGCATTCTCTCCAGCTGAGGTAGCTGGGGGAGAGGGAGGCGTCTCATCCTGAGCAGCATCCTGCGTACTCTGGTACGCGTAGGTCTGCTGCTCCGTGTTCTGATCGTCTTGGTCACCAGCGCCCGTGTTCTCGGCGCTGGTGTCTTCTTCTTCCAGCTTCACCGGAGAAGGCGCACGCGCCCTAGCCCGCGGTGCTGGCTCGTCTTCATCCTCGGAGAGCTCGATGAGCTTCTCGAGGTCCATGGCAGGTTTTCTCTTGGTACGAGTGGGGGCCGCGGCCGCGTCAGCATCCAGAGGATCGCTGGATGAGAAGAAAGAAAGAGTTTAGAAAGAGACAGAGAGCAGAACAACGAGAAGCAGTAGCGAAGTGATGCTCGGATGGAACAACTTACCCTTTGCGGGTAGGGGGTTGCCTTCGGTTGGTGGTGAGCTTCTTGCCACCTGTCTTCTTCGTCTTCTTGGCAGCATGTTCTTGGGCACCGCTGCCCGCTCTCTTCCGGGTTGTGGGAGCGGCCACAGAGAGAGGTTGGACGTCCATGGGCTCCTCGTCCTCCTCATGCTCGACATCCTCTGCAGAGAAGAGAAAAGGGATTCAGAAACAGAAAAGGAAATCAGAGCGTGCTACTCGAGATCACAAAGGTGAATTTGGTCACCTTCGTCATCCTCGGACCAATCCCGGATAGACGCATCAACTCGATGCTTATCAGGCTGAGTGGCATGCGGGATGCAGAGAGTGTCTTGGGTGTCGTAGGCCTTCTCGTCGTCCTCTTCTCGGTCATCGTGCCAGTTGCCCTCGAAGACCTCCTCATCTTCTTCTGCCTGGCGATCGATGTGCTGGAAAGGCAAACAAATGGCATAGTGAGTTAAGTTCTCGGCTATGAGATCCTACTCGGAGTAACATGCAAACACAAAGCATATTGGGCTAAGTATTTCTACTCGGAATGGCATGCAAACATAAAGCATATAAAGCCAAAGGGGTGTTTTATGATGTTCTACTCGACAAGGCATGCAAACATAAAGCATATAAAGCCGAAGGAGTATTCTGTGATGTCCTACTCGGAATGGCATGCAAACACAAAGCATATTCAGCCAAGGTTTTCTATTCGGCATGGCATGCAAACGCAAAGCATAAAAAGCCAACAAGTTACTTATGATTTTCTACTTGGTGCAGCATGCAAACACTAAGCACACAAAGCTGAGAAGCTATCTACTCGGTATCAAAGTGCAGAAGTAAAGCACAGGGTACTAACCTGTTCAATGCGCTTGGTGCGGCTGTACGGCTCGAAGCCATAAAGCCAATTGTCCTTTAGTGTGGTGTGCATAATGGACCTGGCCCAGACAGCCACCTCCGACTTGCTGAGCTCGAAGGTTGTGGTCCTGGTGCAGTCACGGGGTCCCCCCATATAGCACATCTTGTGCGAGCGGCGCTGAAGTGGGAGTACCCGGCGCGAGATCCAGCAGGCGATTGGATCATCATGGAGCAGCCCCTCGTCGCGCAACTCGGAGAGGCGTTGCTCGACCTGGATGACGTCCTCGATGGTGTTCCTCGGGTGGTAGCCCCAATTCTGCTGAGTTGGCAGGGCGTTCATGAACTTGGGAAGGCCAATCCGATCCTGGATCGGCTTCCCGACTTCGGTGGCGACATTCTTCACATAAAGAAAGCTACGCTGCCACTTGCGCACAGATTCCAGTCCCTTGGCTCGGGGATGGCTACCAGTGGTTCGCTGCAGCATCATCGCGCATCCTGTCTGGGTCATGGCGCGGGCGCTATCTGTTTTACCCAGATTGGGGATGCTTTGTTTGCGGAAATAGAAATAGCGTGCCCATGTGTGGATTGTTGGGTACACGCCAAGGAAAACCTCACACACCACGGCGTGGGTGGAGAGCATGATGAGGGAATTGGGTGGAAGATGGTGTGGCTGAAGGCCAAAATGGTTGAGAAATTTGGCGAAGAAATCAGAAACCGGAAGGCCGAAGCCGCGCTTGAAGTGCGCAAGAAAGACTACATACTCGTCCGTCTCAGGCTTGGGTACGATTTCTGTACCTGGATGGCGGCAAGTCACGCCGGGAGGCACGCGGCGCGTGTTCACGAGCCATTGGCAATCGTCCGCGGTGACCTCGGAGCCTACCAGCCGGCGCGGGCGGCGGCGTCGTCGTCTCCGTGGGCAGCCATCACGACAGAGATGCGCGGTGAAAGTTGGAGGCGAAGGCGCGAGTGGGAGATGCGAATCGGAGTGTGGGAGCTCTGGGATCTCTCTCTGTCTCTCCGGCGGTGCGTGGAGCAGCGGCGCGGCAAGCGGTTGCGGTGGCGGTGTGCTCGATGGCGGCGGAGAGGCGAAGGGGCAAGAGATTGAAGTGAGCAGGAAAGAGAAGAAGAAGGCGTCGAGGGGGTATTTATCTCTCCCCTCGAGTTGCCGTTACCAGCGGAATATTCGGGATCAATCATGCACAGAGATCGTGCGGCGTGGGATGCGCGTCGGTTAGAAACGCACATAGCGCATATCGCGCGCGTAACGGGCGCAGTTAATCCCATGTCGAGATCGTGGGCGATTTAGTGAGGTTGAAGTGACTTTACAGGCTAGTGGGCCCGAGGTGCAGTTATTGGCGTGTGGCCTGCAGTGTCCCAGGCACCGAGGCGTCGGGGGTACAGGGGTGTGACACGTGCCCCGTAGCGACACGCGGAGGCGGATTCGCACCGTTTGAGTAGGATTGTGTCTCGAGATTTCGCTAAGTCATTTTACTCGGCATCAGAGAAGAAAGACAGTGCTACTCGCAGGAGAAGAGATTCAAGCAAGAGTTAAGGGCTGCACGGAGGGGCTACTCGGCCTTTTGCAGTACGAAGACAAGATTTGTTTTTAAGCTGGCAGGGCCCATTGAACAAGTTCGCAGGACTCTACCAGCTTCGGGGACTAATGTCGGGGGGTTACCCCCGAGTAGGGGTAAGGCCAGTGCTAAAGGCAAGGTCAAAGGAGCTATTTGACTAAGTAGCTGGTTACCCGGTACTTGCTACCCGGTGGGCTGCTATCCGGTCGTACTCACCAATGGCCAGAAGGAAGAATCAAGGAAGTTATGTCCCTCCGAGTAGAGGGAGTGGTTTCCTACTCGGGCCAGAAGTCAATGGAGCCGTTCTGACAAAGGATCCCGCGTATCCTACGTCCGTACGGCGTGCGGTTCAACTTACAGAGCGCGTGATTATCCGCGCTCCGGCGTGGCTACAGTGCGGTAGGTGCCTGTCTAGTCCTGTCACTGACAGAGGGGACAGGACAGGGCTTGGGGCCTACCCTATCTCACTAACAAGGGTGGACAGGTCCCATCTCCGAACGGCGCGACGACTTACGGGGCAAGCGTCAGCGGGAACCCGGAGGCGTGCGTGGTTCTGCAGTGCTCCTGTCCCATCGAGCTGTACCTTTTAGTCTTATTCTATTCGGCTGGGCACCAGTATATAAGGTGCCCTGCCTACTCCTGTGAGAGGTTCAGAACTTAGGCATTGCTTCACTTCACACCGATAGAACTAGAGAGAAGAGTGGCTACTCGGCTGAAGGCCTGAACTGTACTGTGCTACTCGGTAAACACCATATAAAGAGAGAGGAGTAGGGGTGTTACCTCCACACGAGGGCCCTGAACCTGGGTAAGACTGTGACGCCCCGGGATCGGGCACTATGCAGATTTCAGCATTCCCGCCAAAATCCACATAATAACCGATTCCAGGTTGCCACTTGTGATAACATTACAACAGTTCACGAATATTCCGCAACAACAACAGAAAAGATATATACAAGACGACTCAAACGAGCCAAGGATACAACTGATACAATACAAAGATCGAAATGACAGCGGAAGAAACAACATAGTGTCCGACTACGGACAAGATACAAATTGGACTAAGAGTCCTGAAGATAACCGATGGCGTCCAATCCCTGCCCAGGCCAAGCCGGAGGGATTCCCAAGATAACGTCGTCAGACTTCAAACCTGTTGACTGCAATGCGGAATATGCAGCCACGAAAAGGATTCGTGGGTCAGTACGGTTAAGTACTGGCAAGTGGATAACCCATACTCACAAGATACCAGCGTAACCAATCATCACAAGGTACAAACACTTTGGGTACAACGGAAAGGAAGGGATTACTGCAAAGAAGCGACAGCGGGCTGCACTAACTAACTACAGAGACTCGCTACAACATCCGGCTAAAAGAAAGGGATAAGATAGCGTACCAGAACCAACTACAACTACTCACCAAAAAATAGCCATCCAATGTTACCCCCTACTAAGGAAGCAACCCAAGGAAAACTCACACGGTTGATTAAGGTGACATTCATTTTGGTGGTGGAAGTAATCTATATTACTAGTCAAGTTATCATCGATAAGTGTAAGTTGTTTGAGTACTTGTTAGCCAGCACTTTCACCAAGTCATCCATAACCGCGGACAACACGGCTTCTCGAGAAGATTTAACCCTGCAGGGATGCACCAATTTGGCCGTACACGTAAGAATATCCCGCCAGACGGGGGATCAACCCACCAAGCGAGGTACTCAACACAACCCAACTCTTCTTCGCATCAAGCCCAAAGAACCCCGTGCAGTTGAGCGCACGGCTAATCAAGCCCCATGAAGAAAAGGGGACCCTCATAGCACTCTAAGAACGTGTCTCCCTAAATGCCGACTACAAAAGTTCCACCCTGGCGCCAAGGGTTCGCACCTGCATATGCATGCGGCAAATGGAAAAACCGAACTAAATGAGGCAATTTGGACGAGATGCGAATCGAATCAGAATTGCGGGGGGCTCCCATACTCGCTTCCCACATGCGGTTAGTGCGCTCATCATGGATTGGAGGACAAGACCCTTTTCCTAATTAGGGTCGACACTAGCAGGCCTCAAAACCACGCCGGGCCTCCTGCCGGTGCCTTATCATCAAATTATTATTACCCAAAACATTAACATGTTGTTGATTGAATTGAAACCCAACTATCAAACTAAACAGGTGATAAGACAGACAACGAGACTTGAGCGCAAACAACACTAAGCATGCAACTACGACACAAGGCCAACATGGTAAACAAACAACAGTTAATAGGAAGTGGAAGGAAGGCTATATCATGGCTGCAAGGTAAACATATGATAGGATCGAAACACAAGCATCGAATCATAAGGCTAGCATAAGGACAACGGAAAGAATCGGTAACAAGTGATGACAGGCAGCCAATTGGAAGCAAGTGAGTATACTTGCCTGGAATCCAGCAAGTAGAGGTACATCCGGAGAACTTGTCGTTGCTCACATCATCTCAACGTCCTATCCAGGAAGAAGCAACGAACTAGAACAAACACCGGATGCAACAATTACTACTACGGCAAAAGATCCAGCATGATCAAGATATGGATGCACGACAATTTATTGATGCATCAAGGTAAACCAGTTGACATGGTAAACATATTTAAATAGGACCATATGCAATTTGGGTTGCATATAGAAAAGCCCATGAATTAATGTTGAATTAAATGATCTACAAATAACCATCATGTGAAAGTTGATTAGAATGATGCATGGATGAGGAAAACAATGAGAAAACAACAATAGCTTCAATTTGAAAAGGTGTTTACCAAGTTTGGGAATTTATTTATTAAGTTATGAAAATTGACTTCTTAAATGAGTTACACAAGCATTTGTTGTTTTCACAAATTTTAATTGTTCCAAACAGATAACAAAATTCATATTTGGAAAGAACACAAAATTTTGGATGGAAAACAGATTTCATTTGTTGAATTTGGATTTTAGATGAGCAAGTTATTAATTTGACAATTTTAAATGCATTAATTAAGAAACAGTTGTTTTCAGCAATTTAAATTATTCAAAACAAAAAACAAAGTTGATATTTGCAAAGTTTAGATAATTTTGATTGGAGAACATATTTTACTTTTCAAATTTGGAGTTAGAATGAATTAGTTATGATTTATGCAATTAAATCAATTTAAATTGAGCCGGAAGCCCAACATCTAATTTAGGAGGTTCGAGTTATTTATCTACCCATCAAGATTAAATGTTGTTTAACATGTATAACAAGATATCGATGAGCTACACAAGTTTAAATGGAACCGAGCTACTATATATAGCATCCCAACAAATTCCATATTTAACTGTTAGGTGATTGCTAAATACCCACAAACCACACAATGCAATGCGTCATGATGAATGATTTAATATGAACCAAATAGATGACATTTAGAAAATAGGCATATAGGTTATAGGGTTGGGGTTTGGGTTCGCACGTTGGAGAGATGATCTTCGAGGTTAACGCCGGAAACTTCGGAACGTGGAGACAGTAGGCGTCCGTAGAGGAAGTAGTCGACGTCGAGGAAGTAGGGGAAGTAGTCGTTCTCAAACCACACGATCATCGTCGTCGAAGTAGTCGTTCAACGTCCGGAGTCGATGTAGTCATAGTAGTCGTGGGCGAGCCGCTACCGCATCGTCTTCGGGGTCGGAGGTGATCGTGCCGCATCTCCGGTCGATGGGAAATTCATGGACGCGCACGAAGGCGGCCAACGCAAAGCGGACATGGTAGGATCTTGTCGAGGTTCCGTCACGAGGATCTTTGCGGTGAAGACCTTGTTGGTGGGATCTTGGCGGTCTCCGTTCGAGGAGGAACTTGGCGACGAGGTACGGGTCGGGGTAGCGGTACTCGATCACGGTTCCTTGTCGGTCTTGTCGACGGTCGAGGTAATTCTCGGTGAGGAACGTGGAAGTGGCGCCACTACAGCTCCACACGAGCACCCTCGTGGTGTGGAACTTGGCGACAGGATCTCCGGGACACGCCGGACTGAATAACGCTTTGCAGACATTCAACCAAACACTGGGTGGGCGTGCACCAGCGGAGGCATCGGGATCGTGGTGGAGGAGCTTGGCTCGCCGTAGTTGAGGCAGGAGGCGGAGAGGCTCGCTGGCCGAACTGCAGTAGGAGGGCGCCGAGGTCCGCGCGAGGTGCTGCCGGCAACGACGGCTGCCGGAGAGCAGCAGCAGCTCGACCACCATGGCCATGGGCGACGGCAGGAACGGGAGGACGACGAGGACCGGTGCTAGGGAGCGGGCTCGAGGTGGAGGGAGCACGGTGGGGGCGGAGGTGCTGTGGGATGGCAGCGACCTGGAGGACTGTGTGGCCGGTGTCCATGGTGGCCAACCGGGGCAGGGGAGAGACGAGGAAGGGAGGCAACGGGAGGAGGGGTCGAGCGAGAGGAGCGGCGGCCTCACCTTCTGTCGAGGAAGAAGGAGGCAGCGATCGAGCGGAGCAGGGAGGCGGCGCTGGGTGTAGGGGATCGATAGGATCCCCTCCCGTGCGTGCGTGCGTGTGTTCTGTGTGCGTGTGTTGCGTGCGTTGTGTGGTGGGCTAGGGTTAGGTTGGGAGATGGGTCAGGCTGGCCGTGGTGGGCTGGCCTGCCCTCCCAAAACAATTTTTTTTTCCTCTTGTTTGGTTACTTCCCAGAAATTGTTTAGGCAAAAAGAAAAATAGATTTTAAACATCAAATAAATTTTAGTGAATTTGTGAAAACATGATTTGATTAATTTCAAATAGTTTGCAAGTTTTTAAATGCGTGATGATGCATTATGCAATGCGATGCAAAAAAGAAAAACGAGCAACAAATTCTAGTTGGGAAAAATTCCCGGCCGTTACAAAGACCTTGTTGTTTGCAGTGTTCTTGACGTACCACACGCGGCTACTCGCCGTGTGATCCCTCCCCGAGCACCTCCAGTGTCCATCGGCCCCAACAATTAGCCATCCCATGGCATCTGCCGTGATACCACCACGACACCGGCATTGTCCTAAAGAGCCGGATTAGTAGGGTGGCCTGATTGGTAATGGATCACAGTCCATTAGGCGGCCCAGTAAGCTGACGCGCAGAAGCCGGATTCTAGAAGAACCCGGACCACGACCCAAAGTGGTGCGGCTTGGAGTAGAAGGCGGATTCCTGCTTTCCAAGTTAGATACTTTCCGTAGTCTTCTAGGTTTCCTTTCTGTAAACCCTAACCCGGCTATTTATATAAAGATGGACAGTAGAGAAGATAAGGACAATTAGCTAGAAGCCAACTCGCCGAGAAGTTGATCCTCGCCGAGTTAGCGAAACCCTACTCACATTGTACTTTGTATACTTCAGGTTTCAACCCTGATTTAGTGAGATTGCAGGAGTAGGAATGCCGGCTTGTTGCGACGTACCGAACCTGAGTAAATTTGGTGTTCCTGGTTGTCGTACTACAACATCCCCCCACGTCTCTATCCGCAGGCTCATGGTACCCCAGTCTATGAAGTCTACTACGATGTCTCGACAGTTGGCGCCCACCGTGGGGCCAGCAACGTCAGGCGTTAAGTTTCGATCGGGGATACTCGGCGGAATTGGCAGTACCATAACTGTCGGAAGCTTGGAATTCGACAATGACGTCGGACGCTTCCTCGACAATGGATCGTACATGACAGCACGAAATCATCTGGTAAATGCCTGCGTTTAACCGATTGGATCTGCAAACATCTTTATCGGATTAACTGCAGAAGCAACGGGATTCTGTGGTGGAAGTAAATTTATACCACCATCCCTATAACCAGTTGAAGAAAACTATGATACCGGATTTTGCTCAGATCGCCAAAACCCTGAATTTGCTGCCTCTTCGGAGATGCCTGCAATCAGACCTCACTTCATTGGCATGGTGCAATCCGAGGTCGCTGAAAACACGGAAGCAAGTAATCCCGTGGAAGAAGCAGAAAACAACAATCCCACAGATCAAGTGGAAGATCCGACACCCGTCAATGAAACGGAAAACTCGGAAGCCGATTCTGTACTAGCTGCCATAGAGGCAAGATTGGAGTCGGAACCTGGATCTGAAGACATAGATTCAGAAGATGAAGACGCTTTCGAAAGAAAAGTTAAATCTATGACGGGGGGCTTCCATGAAGTACACATGGCAAAACCGATTGATAACTCAGATGCTGAAAGCCAGGAAGACCCCAAAACACCTTCGCCAGATGAGGAAAGAGAGGACGGTGAAACTAGTCCAATTTACCCTGATGTCAAGGAATTGGCAGAAGAAGAACCTGGCAAAAAACCTCCCTCTTCCAAGAAGAGAAACAAGACTGCGAAGAAACTCCAGTACAAACTCCGGAAGAAAGAATAGGCAGACCCTGCTAATGAAAACCCAGAAATAGGAGGAGGAAGCGGAGTCAAGCCTACGGAGAAGAAAACGAAGGAAATCCCTGTTCCACCAATGTCAGAACAGGACGAACGTGATTTACTTCAAACACCAGTGGGAATCCACGAACCCCCTGGAGTGCTGGAACCTAGGAGACAAGCTCTCCAAAGTCAGCAGCAACATCTATTCAGAACTCGGGAAAACCTCCTAAAAACCCAAGCCGACATTAAGTTGCAGCAGGACGAAATTGAGGAGTACGAGAGAAGGAATAGATCTGGCATAAAACCTACACGTTTACCTAGAATCGCAAGACCGGAAGTATTGCCGCCAAAGGAACGGTTCCAAAACCCTTCCTGGCAAAAGCAAATAAACGACATTGATGCCAAGGGCGAACGTGTATACAAAACCGCAGCAGAAAACACGAAAGCCGCATTTGCCATCCTCAATGATGATCTGTACTCCAACGACGAAAAGCTGCAGGGGGTGTATGCTTTCTTAGGAAAGGCATTGCAACAGCAACAGCGAGGGCAGGCAAGATCAGGGAAGTTGCATGACGACTCGGCCCTATGCAAAACCGCCACATGCGCCGCTGGAGCACCCGGTCCTGGCGAACCTGGAGATTGAGGCAATTCAAAAGAGAAGAAAGGAGATCCAAGAAAGGACAAGAAAATTCCAGATCATAAGGATGCAGAGTCCAGGACAGGATCCCATCCGCCGAAAGGTGGAGTTAATCCCCGAGATCGGGAGGAACAAAACCGGAAAAACGGAAAAATGATGCCGCCTCCGAGACGCCCAGCTGAAAAAGCCGGAAGACAGGAAAATCCTCACAGACGTGAGAGATCCCGTACTCCTCCTAGGAATATGGAAAGGCCAAGGAGTAGAACTCCGCCTCATTCCAAAGGACACGATAACGGACGAAACAGGGATAATCCCGGAAGAGCACATCCACGCAACAATGGGCCAGAAAGGAGCAGATCCCCTTCTGTCCATTCAGCCGGCAGATATTCCGCACATGCCGATAAGGCGGAAAGAGATGATGTATACTTTGGACCTAAGTGTTTCACTGACAGGATCCGAAGAATAACTCTACATTCTGGCTTTGCCAAAGTTTGTCCAACTTACCAAAAGTATACCGGAAGCACAAACCCGGATACATGGCTTTCAGATTACTATACTGCCGTTCAGATCAACAAGGGGACATACTTGGAAGCAGTAAAATTCCTCCCCCTAATGTTGCTGGATGGAGCCAGAGACTCGATTAATGGGCTTCCGTCAAGAACAGTGGATAGCTGGGATGATATGGCTAGAGTATTTGCTTAGCACTTCCCGGGTACGTACAAACGCCCTAAGAGCATCAACCAGCTAAACCGCTGCGTCCAATTTGAAGACGAGTCGTATGTCGACTTTATATGAAGATGGACAGCAATGAAAAACAGCTGCTCTGGAGTAACTGATGTACAAGCAATGCATGCTTTCATCAATGGACTAAAACCCGGCCTTGTACCATTCATGGTTGGGTCAAAAGAGCACAAAGATCTCGGATCTATGCTTACTACCGCCAATGAGCACGCAGGGGCCGAAGATAACATCAGAGCGAGAGGTGGAAATATTGATGCTTTGGTTCATGCCAAAAAGACGCCTTGTTCTGAAAAGAAGACTACTCCAGAAGCGCAGACAAAGCCCAAAGAAGTAAATTTAACCTTTGGAAAGGATACTGGCGGCAAATGGAAAGGAAGAACCACAGAACATATCTCCTATTCTAAGGAAGTGTGGGGAAAAAAATTAAGTCAGAAAACTGCGTCCACCATTCGCAATTTGGGAAGCCTACCCATACAAATGCGCAGTGCCGCCTCAATAAGCATATGAAAGGCACTCCAGGATCCGGGAATAAAGGAAATAACTCTAAGAGGAAATTCTCCAAGCAAAAGACAGAAGCTGAAAAAGAAGACATTGAGTCGGACACTGATAAAAAAATCCAGGAACAACAGCGAAAAGGCGAACCAAAATTCCCGCGAGTTGATGGAGAATGCAAGTTAACTTTCCTGGCAACTCTCTCAGCAAAGCGGGCAAAGCGAACACTTCGAGAAATAAACACGGTTGTCCCACCAACGCCCAAATTCTTGAAGTATTCCAATACACCAATTACCTGGGATCAGTCAGATCATCCCGGAAATATCCTAGAACCCAGCACACAAGCTCTAATTGTAAGCCCTATTGTTCAAAACACTAGGCTAAAGAGAGTGCTGGTGGATGGGGGATCCAGTATCAATATTTTGTACCTAGATACACTGAAGCATCTACAAATTTCCGAGACCTAGCTCAAACATAGCAACATACGTTTCCACGGCATCGTTCCTGGCAGACAATTACATTCCCTAGGAGAAATTTCCCTAGATGTAACGTTTGGAGAAAGAAAACATTTCCGATAGGAAAAAATCTCTTTCGAGGTGGTGCCGTCCGAAAGTGTAAATCACGCAATACTCGGACATCTAGCTTTCGCCAAATTTATGGCAAGATCATGTTATATTTATAACAAGCTGAAGATGCCAGGGCCAAAAGGAGGAGTAATCACTATATCGGGAGACTTCAAACTGGCAAACGAGCTAGAAAAAGAAAACACCCTTTGCGCCAAAAAAGTAATAGCAAAGGAAGAACTGAAAGAGCTGGTAAAGGAAGTATCACCGATGGAAATGCCGGCAGGAAAAGAAAGCCGGAAGCCAGCAGATAGCTTTAAATCTTCCGAGAATACAAGACATGTTATCCTAGACCCCAAAGATCCGACCAAATTTGTCGTTGTGGGGACAGGGATGACCGACAAAAAGGAAAGCGCGCTCATCGAGTTCCTCCGTGAGAACTGGGATATTTTTGCCTGGTGTCCTGCAGACATGCCGGGAGTACCCAGGGAACTTGCTGAGCATCAAATAAAGGTAGTTCCAGGTTCAAAACCCGTCAAACAAGGTCTCCGTCGTTTTGATGGAAGAAGACGGAAGACTATATGCAAGGAAATTATCCGGCTTTTATCTGCTGATTTTATCCGGGAGGTTATACATACTGATTGGTCCGCAAACCCAGTATTAGTCCCGAAGAAAGATAGTACTGTTCTTAGGGTGTGTATAGATTACATTGGATTGAACAAATTGTGTCCAAAAGATAGGTTCGCGTTACCGCGAATCGATCAAATAATAGATGCCACTGCCGGCTCTGAGCTTTTATGCTTTTTGGATGCTTACTCCGGGTACCATCAAATACGTATGAAGCAGGAAGACCAAATCAAAACTTCCTTCATAACCCCGTATGGAACATACTATTACATAACCATGCCTTTTGGGGTGAAGAACGCAGGTGCTACATATCAGCGTTGCATGCAACGTTGCTTGCATAGCCAGATCGGCAAAAATATTCACGTTTACGTGGATGATATTGTCGTCGTTTCCAAGGAAAAACACATACTCCTTGAAGATCTACGAGAAACTTCCAAAAATTTGCGCACTTACAAAATGAAGTTAAATCCATTAAAGTGTGTATTCAGGGTTCCCTCAGGAAAACTTCTGGGTTTTATCGTTTCTCATAGAGGAATAGAAGTAAACCCGGAAAAGATCAAGGCAATTTTAAACATCTCAAAGCCTACATGTTTAAAAGATGTACAACGATTGACGGGTTCTGTAACCGCAGTCAGCAGGTTTATAAGCCGGCTAGGAGATAAAGCTCTGCCATTATACAAATTGTTGAAGAAACCCGACAAATTTGAATGGATAGAAGAGGCAGATAAAGCATTAACCCAGTTGAAAGAAACCTTGATGAAAGCACCGATTTTGGCATCGCCAAAAGACGAAGAACCTATGTTGCTGTATCTTACAGCAACAAACAGGGTTAGTAGCGCTGTGATAATTGTGGAAAGGCGGAAAGAAGAACAAAGTATACCAGATCAACATCCAGTATACTATGTTAGCGAAGTTTTCTCCGAGTCAAACCAAAGGTATCCACATTATCAAAACCTGGCATATGGCGTGTTTTTCGCATCTAGAAAGCTCCTCCATTATTTCCAAGGACATTCCATAACAGTGGTAAGCAAAGCACCACTAGGGGATATCATTAACAATGCGGACGCAACGGACCCAGTAGCCAAATGGGGCATTGAGCTAGCTGCGTTCAACATTAAGTACCAACCTCGGACGACAATCAAATCCCAGGTGTCGGCAGATTTTGTCGCTGATTGGACAGAAGCAATGGAGAACACACCAATGCCGGAGTCGGAATATTGGATTATGCATTTTGATAGATCCAAGATGAAAGAAGGCGCTGGAGCTGGTGTAGTGCTAAAATCCCCAAAAGGTGACATTATGGAGTATGTATTACAGATACACTTCAATGCCAGTAATAACGTGGCAGAATACGAAGCATTGCTTCATGGCTTGCATATTGCAAAAGAAATGGGTGTCAAACGCATATTATGCTATGGTGACTCGGATTTGGTACAACATCAACTAAACCAAACATGGGACGCCAAAAGCCCCATCATGGCCAAATATCGGAGAATGGTGGATGAGTTTGCCATTTGCTTGCTTGGATTTAAGTACTTCATATCAAAAGGGAAGAAAATTGGAACGCGGATGCGTTAGCCCGCATGGGGTCGGAAAGAGTGAGAACCCTACCACCTGGTGTGTTTGTCCAACACTTGCACGAACCATCAATCAAAGGTGGAGATGCTGATTATCCTCTCGTTTCCGAGTCAATTGAAGTTCTGCTCGTTAACCCGGATTGGACGATTCCATACTTAAACTTCTGAGTTGATCATAAGTTCCCGGATGGAGCAGACGAGGTCTTGCAAAGGCAGATACAGCGGTGATGTAATGGATACACGGTAATCAATGGTTACCTGTATAAGCGAAACACTATCGGAATTTTTCAGCGATGTATTTCGCCAGAGGAAGGACGAGAAATTTTGCAAGAAATCAATGCAGGAGATTGCGGACATCATGATCAATCAAAAAGTATAGTCAAAAAGCATTTCGTGCAGGGTTTTTCTGGCTCACAGCCAAGACAGATGTCGAACACATAGTAAACACATGTGCCGGATGCAAGTATTACGCCAAGCAGACGAATATGCCAGCTCAATCACTCAAAACTATCCCCATAACATGGACGTTCGTGGTATGGGGGCTAGATATGATGGGGCCATTCAAAACTGCAAGATGCGGACTTACACATCTATTCGTTGTAGTGGATAAGTATACCAAGTGGGTGGAGGCCAAGCCCATCAAGAAACTTGACGGTGTGACTGCTAGAAACTTCATCATTGATGTAGTTATGAGATACATCGTTTCACACAGCATAATCACCGACAACAAGACAAATTTCTCTACTAGAGAGTTGGCAAAATATTGCCGTCAAATGGGAATACGCCTAGATCTTGCATCTGTGGCTCATCCACAATCCAATGGGCAGGTTGAAAGAATGAATATCTCAATCCTGCAAGGAATACGCCCAAGACTCGAAGCTCCTCTTCATAGAGCAGCTGGAGCATGGGTAGAAGAATTGCCTTCCGTGTGTTCGAGTATTCGAACGACGCCAAATAGATCAACAGGGCAAACTCCGTTTTTCCTGGTCTATGGCGCAGAAGCAATGCTTCCAACGGATATGCTCCATGATAGCCCAAGAGTGCAGTCTTACGATGACTCTGATGCCAAAAGCGCATGACAGGATGCCGTCGATCTTTTAGAAGAAGAACGAGACCTTGTGCTTCAAAGATCTGCCATTTATCAGCAAGGATTACGACGCTACCATAGTCGGAAAATCAGGCATCGATCTTTCAAAGAAGGTGACCTAGTGCTAAGATTGGTGCAAGAAAGGAAGCACAAGTTAGCCCCAGTATGGGAGGGACCATTCGTCATTAGCAAGGCTATGAAAAATGGATCTTATTATCTTGTAGATATTCAAGACACGGAAGATGATCCCAAGCATCCGAATCACAAAATAAAGAGGAAGCTAGATGTCGAACTAGGAGAGACAAAAAGGCCCTGGAGCATCCAGCAGTTACGTCCCTTCTACACTTAGTTCAATTTCTATGTAAACATCTTTCAGATCATGAAATAAAGTTGTCGGAACTCATGCATTACTGTTTTATCTATTTCCCAATGATCTTTCGAAATACTCAATGTTAACTCGAATTGTGCCTGCGTGCTCGGAGTTATAAAACTGAATGCTTTTCAGCCTAAGGAGGCTTAAGGAAACCCATATTATGCCTGCGTGCCTGGGTTTCATACAATTTTACAATTCTTTACTTTTCTCTAAGTATTATCTGATTGTTTATGTGTTGGGTCACTGAAATTAGTAAGTAAAAATGCCTTTAGTATGATCCATGATTCTGAGTTTCGACTGATCGGTTATACCCAGTCACTTGGCGTGAAGATTATGTACTATCGAGCCATTTCAAACACTAAGGACAGTTAAGACATATAAACCAGAGAACTTAGAAGATAAAGGAATTAAAACCCGGAAAACATGCAAAGACTTAATAATTTAACTGCAAAAGCGGAGTACTTGTTTATACAAAAGAATAGATAGCATTACAATAAGTGTTACATTGTAAGAACAGTAATGCTTCTATTTTCCTATCTTCTACCCAGGATTCAAGCAGCTTCTTCAGCATCCGAGTCTTCGTCCTCGCTGCTAGATTCCTCCGGAGTTGTCGGAATTGTAAGGACCCCAGACCGGCAGTCTGAAACCCTCCGTATGCATACATTCAGGATCCCAGAAAGATCAGTCGTGAACAACATACACAGTTGGCACACAGAAAAACATCATCCATTACACGAATACATAAAGGCATTACACAAATGATCACATGATCAAGTTTAACACAACTGCCACAAGGGCAGGCAACTTAACAAACACAGCGGAAGACAAATAAAACACAACGTAGTTGAGCCCAAGTCACGCCTAAACCTACAGGCTGCTGACCCGGAGACGATCCTAGTTCGCAAAGCCGTCAACTCCGTACTTCTCTTCATAGATCTCCTTCAGAGACTCCTTCTCCAAATCTGATAAGTAGATACCAGGGGCGAAACCATAATGAGTACATTTGAATGTACTCAGCAAGACATCCATCATATCACTTACCAACATGCAAATATGCTTATATGGTGGAATAGGTAGGCTATAAATATGGTTCACTATCAATGGTGTTCATATATGATGACACCACAGTTGCAGTCAGGTTTATCTGTATCTTCGTTGAAGAAGATACTTCAGAAGAAAAATAATATATAGTTTTATTTCTCTTGTAGATATCACTTGTACAAGAGGTTTTGTAAAGTTTTGTTAAAGAATATTTTCTCTTCGCAAAACTTCTTGGAATCAGTTTCCAGAATTCTTGCTTAGAGTAGAAAAGGTTTTCTTTGCAAAACATTTTGTTTTGTATCACATCTTCTGGCTTTTCATCATCGACGATACCTCCACGGTATAAGTTTCCATTCCTTTCCGAACTTCACAAGTTCAACACTTCCTTTCCAAAATTCCTTTTCAAAAACTTCCTCTTTTGAAAACATTGACACAATGCTAGCTACATGGCCATTCAACCGTCCATATCCGAGGACGCGGCTATCTCGAAATAGTTTTACTCTGCAGAGGTGTACACCTTTCCACTAGATCCAGAATCCGCCATGAAACACCCATGGACTGTCCCCAACCCATGAGAACATCAGATAACTGATCTTGACTATCCACTATGTACAAGCTAGAACATGACTATCTCTTCAATTGGGGTTACCCCTCCCCGGCAAGCCGTGTCACACACCGCCCAGACAGGAGACCCAACTGCTGCATCCGGAGGGAAAATTAATCCCACACTTTAGATGTCCCGTCTGCTCACTCCTAGCGACACTTCGGTTCGGAGGATCCAATCCTCTATAGCACTTTGAGATAGCTCACATACTAACCATAACAAGTTTTTAATCAAGCCCCTACCCATATTGGGGTAAAGTGGCAGTACGGTAATGGTTGTCCAGCGAAGACTAGGTTATGTGTCATTTTTGAAAAACACCATTTTCTCAAAAATGACCACTTCCACATTCCTCCGGAGAACAAGGATCCGCCTTTTCTCCGGGTTTTTCCGTAAAGCCTTTGTTTTGTAGAATCACAATTTTAGGGTGTCCACTTAGGGGCTAGTATATTTGATGGTAATAAATACCATAGGGTGGCTTATGGGCTTGGTAGTACCAAGTTTAACTACTGGCATGATAGTAACCTATATAATAGTATAGTAATAATATTCCACATAAAAATAGTTTTGATAATCAAGTTTTTGTAAAACTTCAGAGGTAAAACATGCATGGTAGATAATGATAAGTATTGTATCAGCAAGCAATCAAGATGGCTTGCCTGGTATCTCTTGTGTCCCTGGTTCTGGAGTGACTGGATCTTGAAACAGAGCTTCACGACACTCCCTTCCTCTTCGTTTTCTAACGTCGTAAAAGGAATAAAGGACACACATTCAGAACCAATATGGGCAAGCAACCATGCATAACCATACATACAGCAAGGAAACAAATAATAACCAATCACACAATTATTAATGGAGGCAAACAATCAAACAAACACACTTGGCAGAAATGCCATTTAATAAGACAGCTTAAGGTTGGAGGGACATATCTCACAACCTTAATATCATGGATTCAGTGGGTGTGCCACTCTCATACCAAGATATTAATAAGCCCAAAATACACTTAGTTTCACAAGGGTGAGACTACTAAAAGTGTATAAAACATGCACAAAAATGGGCATGGCAATGGGTCTATCAACCACACAACAAAAAGAATAAGGTAGCTAAGCTACTAAGTCTAAATTCTCATCAAGAATAAATGAGACACATGATTTGAAAAAGTTACTTTTACAAATCAGTGAGCCTACACAAGTGCAACAAGTCAATATATTCATCACAAAACACACAACTTCTCATAGTGAGAATAATAGAAACAATGACTAAAAGGAGGAATCCTATAGTCATGTTTCTAATAAAAGTTTGCTATGCAAGCAAGCATAATAATTAAAATACTAAAATGCAAACAAGGAACCATGTTATCATAATGGGAATGAAAACATGTCCTCATGCAAGGATACACAATTTTCTACCAAACACAAGTTGGCAGGAAAAACAATTCAACACAAAAACTGCTAAGGAAACTAGCACTACTCACACATGAAGAAGCAATGGATGTATTTCAATCAAGTAATTGAAATACAACCAGAGGGTCCATGTCATAAAAACAGTAGTGAAAAACATCTATACTTGCTATAACAAAAATATCCCATTTGATGAAACAAGGTATCAATTTGCAGGGCAACTCCTACATACTAGTAGTAATAAAAAGGGCATTACTAGAGGAATCAAACAACACTCCCAAGATGGATTTTTATAGCAAGCCACACATGATTATAACCACTTACAAACAGAAGCATACACATTTTTATTTAGTACAAAAATTCCCCAAGCAAAAATACTAGGCACTCATTAGTTAGAGAGCTATATAAAAGAAATGCATCTAGTGTGGGGGAAATAATGTTTCTACCAAAAATGCAATGAAACCAGTGGGTGTTCCACTAGCATAACAAAGCATTAAGAGGTCACAAGGCCTCTGGTCACACCTGCTAAAAATTAACAAAAACTAAACTAGCATCTAGTGCATTAACAAAACTAGCAGGAAATACTAGGATGCAAAAGTAAGCAAGGTAATGCTACTCATGCTATTGTTTTCACACATGTGAAAACTTTAGGGTTCAAGTACTCATAATAATATCATCAAAATTCTACTGGTCCTATGATCATAACCCAAAAATATGTGGCTACTCAACCACAAATGATTATGTCAAAAATTCCACACATGAGGGAATTTTTCCATAACATTCTCATAGTAATGACTAAATTACTCATGCTTCTCTATAAACTCAAAAGCAAGCTAGCAGAGGTGATAACAACACAAAATATGTACCAATCATGGTACTGGATCCAATCAACAATCCAAGTTCTTGCTCATAAATTGATCACTCAAAAATACTATGTAAGTATTTAACTAGGGATAAAACATATGCTACTAATATAAATCCTATTTCTTCTCCACTCAAGTCCACACAATCTAACATGCTAAAATAGCTAAGCACATCTTAGAAAACAAGTTCACACAACTTATACATGCTATAAAACAATGTTGCAACAAAAAAATATAATAACACAATTTAATTACTTAAAATGCCAAAATGGCAGAAACAAGTGAAACAAAGTTCTGTCCACCAAATTTTCTAGGATGCTCTAAAACTTAAACCCTTATAGGTTTGGATAGCCCTAAACATATACAAGGCCATCCAATTTAGTTTGAATCAAAATTCATCTTTAATTAATTTATAAAAATCACCAAAGTGCTCTCTGGTGTTTTACCAAATTGCATGCCATTTCAAAAATACTAGGAATTTGGAAGCAAGGTTAAATGATTCAGTTAGGAAATTTCAAGGGCTTTCCAATTCAATTGGCCTCACTTCATTCTGAGTTGTGAAATAAAAATGGTGCTCATTTTGGTGTTTCTGGTACCTTTTGCCAAATCATTTTTCATTTCAAATCTATTCATCCAAATGTCGATCTACAAGTTGGAGGTGGTTTAGATTTAGTTGGTGTACAACTGTGAATTTTGGTGTGGTCAAAATCATATTTTAGGTTAGCTTTTAGGCCCTAAAGCAACTATGCAACATTCTGCAAAAATAAAAAGGGAAAAAGAACATTACATGGGCCAGATCTGCTAAAGGGCCGGTCAGATCTGATCTTCACCGCGGCGAGAGCTAGCCTCAGGGGCTGACTAGCGGGCCAGGACGCCACGGTGGCATCCACGCGGGCCAGCGCGGCCCCACCCGCGGGTTTGACTCTCTCCCGCGCGGTCAAGCACGCTGACGCGAGCGTGACGCCACTCGCCGGCGGGAACGGCTCCGGCGAGGCCAAATCGAGCGATCCCTTCCACCATTTCGCGAAATAAAAGCATCTACGGGTTGCAAACGACGCGGGCAAGCAACTGAGCGGGGGATCGGTTCCAGGGAACCGCCGGAGAGACCACGGCAACGACGGCGCACGTCGGCCGGAAAGCGAGCGCGGCGCGGCGACGATCTAGAGGGAGAGGGAGAGGGGAAAGTGGACCGGGAGGGTCGCGAGCTCACCCAGAACGTGATGGAAGGCTCGGTGAAGGAGGAGGAGACTCAGGGCAGCGGCGATAGCTCGCCGGAGCTCGTCGGGCTCGGAGAAGGGAAATGGACGGCGCGGCCTCCTCGCAGCGCTTCAGCTCGATTCCTTCAGCAGGGAGGGCCAGCTCGTCGAGGCGGAGGGAATGGTGCCAACGGCTACCGGCGGCGAGCACGGCAATGTCCTAATCGACGGCGACCCATCTAGCTAGGGTTTCGGGTTGGGCTAGAAAATTAGAGAGAGAGAGAGAGGAGGAGCTCGAGGGGGAGAGAGGAGCATGTGGGAGGTTGAGAGGTGCACATGGGGGGCCTCTTATCCTCCTTGATGCCTTCCAATCGAAGCAATGGCTAGGGGTGCTGTTTCTACAGGGAGGCTAGAGGTAGGAGATGACTAAGCTTTCATTTAGGTCCCTGCCAATTTACAAAATGGTCCCTATCTTCTCTGTAAAAGGTTGTTTTCACTAGGAAAACAAAGTCAGAATTTAATTTCCTTTTGCCCAAAATTCTAATTAGTTGATATGTACAACATATATGAAAATTGGCTCTATTGGGTAAACTTTATAATTCAAAGTTGTTCAAATTTGAATTCTTACATAAATGGACATTGAATTTATTAACCTACTTAGGAGCTTCGAAAAATGCTAATTTTTGGCACACATTCCTTATTTGATGTGGTCCTTATGTGGTAGAAAATTCAAGTCATTTAGAGTTACTTCATAGAACAAACTTGTTCAAATTTCAAAAAGGTGCTGTCAACAAAACAGGGGTTTTTGGCAACTTAAATTATTCAAAAACTTGTTCCCTTTTGGTTTTCATCCTTATTTATGCTATAGAGCATGTGGTATTTATTTCATGGCATTTGGAAACAGTTTGTAGAACAAACTTGTTCAAAATCCCAAATGTTGCTGTGGAGAAAAACCATGTTTTCAGGACTTTAATGGATTCAATTTTTGGTCTCCTCTTGTGTGTGTTCCTTATTTGATATAAGGAAGCAATGTTATGAATTTCAGATCATTTGATTAAAGTTTCCAGAAGTAACTTGTTTGAGTTTTCTGTTTCTGGAAATATTGGAATTTCTATTTAATAAAGCACTTGGCTTTTCTTTAGCAATGCTTTGCCAAAATATTTATGTGACTAGAGATAGCAAGTCAATGCTCTCCAATACCTTTGTTTTTAAGCTTGCAAGGTTGGAAAAACATTTGATAAGATTTTGGTGAAGCATCTAAGAATGCCTCTTTTTCTGATAATCTTTTTAGGGAAATTTATTAAGTGTTTCCTTTTTCTTAATTTGGGTCTTGGAATAATATTCAACAAGCATGGGATTCATAAGATAGTTTTGGAAAACTCTTTGATCAATATTTACTTTAGAAAATATTGCCAAAGTCATTGGAACAATATGTTGAATATTTTGTTTTCAATTTCTTAGCCATGTAAGTTTGTATACTTAGTTTGTTTGGTTGCACTCAAACAAATACAATCAAAGTTTAATTGTCACCACAATTAGCAAAACAATAGTGTTATCAGGTATTCCAAAATTGGGATGTGACAGGAATTTCCTCCTCGTGGTAGAAGGTGGAGATTTTCACCATGTTGGCAATCTTGGTGGCGTGGCCTTTGATTGCATCAAAGATGATGTGTCAGACCCCGGACCCAGAGATATACACACTGTTATGTGCTCCTAGCCATGGACTCACAAGGGCTTCAGGGTTACCAGCCCCGACCGCAACAAACAACGGCAGGCAGACCAGATTCATCGGCATGTAGTCCGGATCCCCGGTATACTACTCCTTGTATCCATGCTAGTCATAACCAACTATGCATACCCAAGCGTCCACGAGTCGGGTGAAACTGAAGGAACGAGACCAAAGTTATACTGAGCTGCTATGTGTCTAGAAAGTGCAACAACAATCGAGGGTTACTGGGGTTACCTCGCCCCAGGCCGATCAAATCGACAGGCGGGCTCGGACATGGATCATCGGCTCCACAACCCCTCGACTGCGACAACTATGCAGGCATAGCCAAAACCGTATAACAATGAGCTCGAAACCAACAACCGATCAAAGCAGTACTCTAAACATGAAGCTTCATTAAACAAGTGTTACTAGAGTATAGCTTACAAGCAGAGGTCACACGACCCAACATTACATCAGACAACGGAAGGCAAATTATGTTGCTAATCAACATGAACCAAAAAGGCCTAAGAGGCCGCAACATAAGGCGACGTCCCAGCCCATAGATTCCAGGCTGCTACCTGGGAACCCCAAACTACTCGTCGATGTCCACGTTGAAACACCACCGAACTGAGGAACTCCACCTGAACCAAGTTGAAGCAAACATGAGTACGGGAGGTACTCAACAAGACTTAGTTAACCTATTATATATCTGCTTCTTTTAGAAAGAGTTATGAAGGTTATTTTGCGTAAAGCCATCTTTGTTTTCCAAGTTGAGGGAGGAATAACACGTCTCATGGAGTATTTTGAAAACAGATGAGAAAGCTACTCAACTACTGATATCATCATCTTTTTAATCCACCAACTCATATCAGCACCTCGTGCTTCAAAGATCACCTCCTCCAGTTGTTCCACGCTATCTCATGCTACAAGGTAACCCCTCTCGGCATCTCCGAGGAGGCATCCTTCATTCGTTATCAGCAAGTTTTAATCATTCCGTTTAAGTTGTCTATGATCACAGAATCCGTCACCAAGTCGTCCTTAACCGCGGACACGGCTTTTCGAAAAGATTTAACCCTGCAGGGGTGTACAACTTAAACCACACGTATCAACCAACTCTTAATGCCAGAACGTTGGCACTATTCCGGGAAGTGCCGACAGATGGAGGTCGACCACGACCTTTCCCTTGCTTCGCCTATTCCATGAGTCGCTCCGAGTAGAGATGGACCGCCAATAGGGAGTGGCCATCTCCTGCCGGGTCTCTATCGTTGTGCGCAATGCTCGACGGTTACCTACCCGCAGAGCTCCGATACATCGCCACGTCCTAGTTTTGAAAAGGTTTTAATATCCCCGCAAATCCAAATGGAAAGCCCGAACTAGGCAACTCATGGAACAAACTAGGCAAGTTGAGACCGAGGGGAATCCAATCCCCGTGTGGATGCACGCTCAGTCTTGGCTCGAAGACGAGAACTCGCTCCTAGGGGCATGAACGAGACAACCACCACAGACCCTCTGTGGTCTCGTCATCCACACCTTTAAATCATGTTAATCAAACATCTCTTGATTTACCACCACTTCCTGCCATACTAGATTATTTCGTGACTCTGATTCATCAACCGGATGGAACAGAGATAACAGGCATGTATGACTAAGCATGGCATATTTGAGGCTCTGGCGATACACACAAATAAATCCTATGTCTGCTAGGAGCATTGAATCATGATATCTGGGTTATGCAAATAAATAGGATAACTCTATCTATTGACTCAAGATACATTGGAACCGAATGCATTTGTACGAGAATGAAAAGTCTTTCGAAATCATATTTGGGCAGATAAGAGGTTATGCTTGCCTTGCTTTAAGAAAACCAGAGAAAGATCTTCGGGAATAAGTGCTTGACTTGTCGGTTAAGATCAAGTATTCGTCATTGGGGTTGCTGGCCTTCACTTCGGAGTCACGTTCTACCGAGGGGGACAAACACCGAAACAAGAAGAGCAACAATCAACACATGGCATCGATGCAATGCGCAATATGTATGCATGAGCAAGTTAATGCACTGAGATAAAGCCCTATACATGTTTAATGGGTTGGTAGGGTTCGTATGTCAGTTATAAGGTTTTACTGAAATTAATCCGAAATAGGCCCCGGAGGGGTACTTCGGACGGTTATAAAAGGGGGTACAATTTTAAAAGCTCAAATGGGTTTGAAAACATCATGAATAGGTTGCAAATGTCATTTTGAGCAAAATGGTATATAACTTTTAATTTTCTAATTTTCTTGAATAAAAACTTATTTTTCTATTTTAAATGAATTAAACAAATTCAAATAATGTTCAATTTTCAAATTTGTCAAACATATATGAAAAAGACATATTTGGAAAGGGTTTATTTTTCTGAACATTTCTATACCTTAATTATATTTTTCTGAATTATAAATCAAAAGTTATTAATTATTCAATGTTATTTCATTTTCTGGAATATCTAAACAGTAGAGGGCCCACGTGTCAAATTACTGTTCATCTCTCAGAAAAACGTTTTATGATGTCACCATGACGAACGGGTGACGTCATCGAAGGTGGATTCTCACAGCCGAGCTCGAATTCGATGAATTCGACGAATCTTCCGCGAATTGGATGCACGGGAGAGATGCAGGGGTGTAAGGCGAGCGTGTGGGCAGCGGATGGTGGCCAAATGGTCACCGTGGTAGCTCCGGCGACCACCGAAGCGGCGGCAGGCGGCGGTGCGCGACAACGGAGCGAACCAGAGGGAGAGGAGACCAACGAGGAGCACGAGGATGCTCGGGAGGTTACCGTGAAGGTGTTGGGGCAGACGAGGAGGCCGGAGGTTGGCGTATTCGGCGACAACGAGCACGACAGCCGGCGGCCGAACTCGAGGAAGATGGAGTCGATTCCGGCGTCTCCGGCCTGTAACATCCAAGTATGAAAACAACCCTTAGATGTTTGATTCCTTGTTTATTTCAAGCATTGCATCATGTCATCATGTTTACTTATTGTTTGCATTTGTTTTCTATCTGTTTTATCCTGTTTTCACAACTCAAATTCAAACCTTTTTCAAACTTTGGTTTCATACTTGCTCTGTTACAACAATTTTGGAATAAAAATAACAACTAAAAACAACCATGTTAATCCTTGTTCTCAATTATTAAATTGTTGCTTTAAATCCAACCAATATTTCAATCAATAATTCTCAAATCCCCTTTTAAATTCCCAAAACAAGTTCAAATCAGTACTTATTTGAACCCATCAAAATTCACCACACTTTGTGATTCTAAAATCATGTTTTAAACCTAGGGGTAACCCTATTTAAATTATGTTTCAAAATGTTGTTTTAATAATGAAAATTGTTCTATTTCATTTCAAATACAAAACCCCATTTTAAATTTCACTTTTTGAAATCCAATCTTGCAAGGTGGTTTTAAAATACCTAACAGGCTTAACCAAAATTTTTCAATTTTTTATCTAAACACAACCCCACCTTTTTCTTCCAAAAGCTTTGGCTACAAAAAAAAAATAAAACAAAAAGAATTGCAAAGAGGGGAGAGCAGCAGCAGCTGGCCCAGCCCAGCCCGTTACCCCCTTGAGGCCCGATACCTCTCCACGTCGCTGTCACCCTCCTCCCTTTTGCTGACGACGACAGTACGAGCTCCGCTCCATCGTTGATCGCCTCCCAGAACCCCCCGATGGCCGCCGTACAGCTCCCATGGAGCCCTTAAAACCACCCCGGCGTCCCCTCTCGGCCGCAAACCCTAGCTACCTTCCCCTCGAGCCCCGCCGCAGCCGCCATCGCTCTCACCTCCCTCCTCCTCTGTTCTGAGCACCGGCGCCACCACTCTGAATCTCTCCGCCGCTCGCTGTCGCCGATGGCTAGCAGCACGAGCTAGCCACGGGAACCGGGAGCCCACGGTGCCCTCTACGTCTACAACACCGCCACCGAGCCGTAGCTACCCCAGATCGTCGCCGCCATCCGCGTTTCTCCGGCAAGCCCAGCAGCTCACGGTGAGCACCCCTCCGACGATCACCGCGCCTTTTTCTTCCTCCCTGTGCACACACCGCGCGCGCCTAGGCTTTCCCCAGTAGAACAAGCACATGCGCACGTCCCCGCAGCGCTCAGCCGCAGCGAGCAGCAGCCAAACGCCGGCGTCGAGCTCGGTTCTGTCAAAGTTCAGAACCGGCGCGTTGCAGTTTCAGTTCAGTTAATCGTGGATCTGAAGTATTTCCTCCCTGCGACGCTCTTCTGTCAACGAAGCGAATCGCAGCCTAATGGTTCAGTCTAGCGCAGCGCAGCGCAGCGACCCGGGATCGATCCCCGCGGGCGCAACCTTTTTACTCGAATTTTCTTCCGCGCAGCAGGGCCCACTGGTCATAGACCGTGGTGCCCTGTCACCTCCTAGCCGTGCCACAGCGCCACGCTGTCCCCCTGGCCCACGGGCAGAAGGTAGGGGGTAGAAAACCGTGCGGTATCAAAAGTTTAAATCGCATTTGTTTTTATTTCTATCTCTTTTAAATAGCAGAAATAAAGCCAAACTTTAAAATTAAATAACTTTCATTTTATAAATCCAATAAATACAAACTTTATATGTTTTCAAATCCAAATTTCCTAATCTATCCAAATATGCAATTTGTGTTCTGTTTTGAATTTTCAAAATGCAATTTAAATTCAAATCCAAATAATTCAAATGCAAATTGAAATAATTCATAACTAATTCATACTGTTTTCAAATAAATCAACTAAAATATGTTTTTCACACCTTTTTGAATGTTCTATTCAAATATAAATTTTGTTTTCTGGTTTGAATAATTTAAATTTCCTAAACAATTTAAATCTTGTTTAATTCAATTAAAAATTGTTTAATATTGTTTAATTCATAACTAAATAATCCAAAGTCCAATTTCAAATTGTGAAACATGTAATCCAACCAGAATTTGATGTTCTTTTCAAATATCAACTTTGTTATTTGTTTTGAACATTTTAAATGGTTGAAAACAACAACTACTTGTGTGATACCTCTGATGCACCCAAAATTTTTCCAAAATTTAATAACAAACTTCTAAATTGCTACAACCTTTTCTAATTTGGTTCTAATGTTGTTATTTTGCTGTTATCCTGTTGCATGCATCATACTAATCCATTATCACCTGTTGATTAGTTGGAAAACAAATAATCTAACCAAATTCCATGGGCTCCTCATATGCAACTCACAGTTGCATATCAGTCCATTTAAATTGTGTTATCATATCAAATAGTTTATTTTGTTGCATCTATTAAATTGTCATGCATCATATTTGATTGTGCATAAAGCCATGTCAATGTTTGTTTACATACCTGTTTTGTTTGTTTGCTTCTTCTCGGTTAGACGACGACTACGTTGAGACCGACGATCCTTACGACACCACTCCCCAGGACCTAGCCCAGTACGATACTGAGCTGCCAGGCAAGTTATCACTCACATGAATCATCGAGTTCCTTTCCACACTTGTTGTCGATACTATCCTTTTGTCTATTATTGCTAGCCAAATGTATCGTTGCTTGTTCTCCGAACCTATCACATGATACCCTGAACCAACGATACTGCCTCACCTCCATACCTACAGCCTTTGCTTGTGCCTGTTCTTATCTAGCATGCTTAGGGTTGCTTTTACTCGAGTCTGTTGTCGGTTACTACTTTTACTATCTTATTATTTGTACCGGGGCTCGATGTTAATCAATCAATCCTGTTAATTGCTAATGGTAATAATAATAATTTGATGATAAGGCACCGGCAGGAGGCCCATGAGAGGTTTTGAAGCCTGCTAGTGTCGACCTTAATAGGAAAAGGGTCTTGTCTACTGATCCATGATGCGCGCACTACCCGCATTTGGGAAGCGAGTATGGGCGCCCCCCTCAACTTGACCTGATTCGCATCTTGTCCAAATCATCTCATTTAGTTCGTGCTTTCTATTTGCCGCATGCATGTTTTTGCGAGCCCAGCGCAGGGTGGAACTTTTGTAGTCGGCATATAGGGGGACACGTTCTTAGAGTGCTATGAGGGTCCATTTTCTTCTGGGCTCGATTAGCCGTGCGCCCAAGGTGCTTTGGGCTTGATGCGGGGAATGGTTGGTTGTGTTGAGTGCCCCGCTTGGTGGGAGGCATCCCATCTGGCGGGATATTCATGAGTGTACGGCCAAATTGGTGCAACCCTGCAGGGATAATCTTCTCGAGAAGCCGTGTTTTCCGCGGTTATGGATTACTTGGTGAAAGTACTGGCTAACAAGTACTCAGGACAACTTCAACTTAATGATCAATCATGATTCACCCACTGATTAATAACTTGACTAGTAATAGGTTATTCAAACAATAACTTGATTCACCTTATCATAACTGTGTGAGTTATCCTCGGATTGCTTCTTTGGATAAGGGGCGAGATCCAGGATGGGTTTGGTTGACGTTATCTTTCAGTTGGTTACAATCCTCGATCTCATCTTATTCTGTTAGCCGGAACTTGTAGTTATCTCCTGTAGTTGGTTAGCGCAGCCAGCAGCAGCTTTTGTAACACCCCTTTCTTCCGTTGATCCCAAGCATCAATGCTTGTGTTGACGGGTAACTCTTTGATGAACTGTGAGTCTTGCTTGCCAGTACTTGGATGTACTGACCCCGTTGGGGCTGTGGTTTACGCAGAGTACGACTACGGCTACGATGCTTCCCAGGACGGCTACTTCGTGGAGTTTGACGACGCTGCAGACGAGTAGATAGCTGGACCAGGGCAGGATCCAGAACCTTCGTGGATGGGCTTCGTTTGCTTTATTTTCCTCCGGCTTCTTAAGCCTTCAGTTTTGTCTGTACTCAGACACCTTTGTTTGCTTCCGCTGATGTAATGAATGCTATGTTGGGACATGTGTCCTCTGGATGATTGTATTTGCTATCTCTGCTCTAATGAGAGCCTTTGCCACTTTATTTCAATCTTTTGTGACTTAGAGATATGTTGTGATCATCATTCGTTCAAAGCCATTGACGTACAGTGCGTGATTGTTATGAAGTACGTCAATGGTAGTGCCTGTGATTTCTAGTGGATAGTTTACATCGACGGTGGAATAGCAGAGCTTGTGTTGTCGCGCATAAGCGCAGGCCTACCAGGAAGCTGGGACGTGGGAGCAGTTATGCCCCATAATCCAAGCATCTGCTATCCAGTTCGTGCGGTGAGTATCCCTTAGAAATCAGGGTGCGACACGGCCCTCCCCGCTTGCGTGCGTCGTTGAGGAGGAGGTACAAGGTGCAGGGGAGCCTCAGAGAGGCACGGCGGGGCTCGGGGATGCTCGTATTGCCGGCGGCGAGCGACGGCCGGAGAGCTAGGGTTTCGGCCGCGTTCTACCGGCGCAGAGAGAGGAAGAGGAGGGTCCGGGGGGGCTTCTGAGGGATGTGGACACGATTCGGACGCCTCCCGGGTCTTACCCGCAGCGAGGGGGGGCAGCAGGAGGTGGCAGTCTAGCGCCGACGTCCTCCTCGTCCTTCTGGCAGGAGGTTGAAGAAAGGGAGAAAGAAAAGGAAAACGCGAAAACCCCCTGAAGTTTCTCAGATTTACAAAGAAGCCCTTCTGGGGTTAAAACTGAACAGAAACAGATGTTTTCAGGGCCTTTTTGAAAAAACAAAAATTTGCAAAAATAGTTTTTGGAAACCTTGTCAAATTTGCAAACTCACCATGTGTTTGCTTTCCAAATTTGAAAATGTTTTTATAACAAATTTTGGTGATCACTTTAAGTGGTTTTTGATCAAGTTTCATTCAAATTAAAAATTTAAATTGTTTCAAAATTCTTTCATGCATGAATGACATGAGCACAACACAACAAACCCTATTGTAACAAAACAGGGATGTTACAAATCTACCCCCCTTACAAGAATCTCGTCCCGAGATTCTCGAAGGAGAAGAAAGAAGGAACACCGGTCTGAATGATCTTCTCGAACCTTACGGTTTTCTTCTTGAAGAGGTTGATCCGTAGCATCTTGAAGTGTTGCACGGACACACCTTAGGTAAGAGGGAAACTCTTAGGAAATGATCTTCACGAAGATCGAGTATCTCATGGACAACTCATGATGTTCGTAAAGAACTGCTGAGTTATCATGCATGAAACACATCAAGATAACAGAGGGAATAAAAGATGGTTTCAAGTTTATGGGCGATGGTTCTTGAAAGGATTTAGAATATGAGCTTTGCACAAGACTTTAAATCCTTTTGGAAAAGAAAGGTTGAGCAACTTAGGACATCGAGTTTTCTTCAAACAGAAAACCAGGATGGAGAGGGTTGTCTTGGATACTACAATGTAATATCCGTAGACGAGGGAAACACGAGAAAACACTGTAATCCGTATGTCGGAGAAAATTTGATACAAGATCATGTTCACTCTTCGGAGTGGACACGAAGGATAACGGAACTTTCATTCCATCAAATTTTGTCAAAATCTTTGTCAAAGATCGGAATGTTACTTCACAACAGAAGATGTGTAACCGAAAGATGTGGAAACACCGTAGCAAAGGAGGAATTCTTGATCACACCATAAGGATGGGTAACCAACGGGGATTGGAACACCGGAAGAAGACAGGGAATCTCTTTCCTATGTGGTTTTGACGTAGCAATACGGTTATCACATGGTTAAGATCTCACGGCTGAAGCAACCGACAAATTCACACAATGTGTGAGAAAAACAGAACTTCAGGTACCAACAAGTTGAAATAGGGAACTGATCAAGGGCGGTTACAAAACACCACGAGATGATTCTCCTTGGGAACTTGTTTCCATTGAAAGAAAGGTTTGGAGGATTGACAAGGAGACATTGGAAGAATCAACTTCCAGGTTCTCCTGGAGGTTCTTGATACCAATATCAAGCTTATGCAAGCCTTCTACAGGTAATCAAGTGAATGTAGATCTCCGGTTTGGAAGGACGGGGAGAGAAAACTTGTTAGAATGAACCACACAAGAATTCTCACGGGGAGTGGTTGTTCTTACTGATTTAAAGGATTACAAAGTTAGGCCTTCCGGCTAGTTGTGCCAACCACAACATCAACCATGCCGGATTTTCAAATGAACCTAATTCAATATCCTTGGGAAAACACCAACCATCGTTGCTGCTTGAGATTCAGCTCTGGTTAGTGAGTTGATAACTCAGACTCGGTATGTTTGATCAGCGGGATTGCACCGGTTACCAACGAGATACGTATGCTAGATTCCCAACACATGGACTATGATGTCAAGCTCGAAAAGATGAGCAGGATTGCAGAACTCATGTATTAGCAACTTATGAAAGACGGTTGCACCTACATGAATTACTTGCCAGGGAACACATCGGAGTCCTTACTAGAAGGAGGTTACAGAGATAACAAAGTTTTTGGACTTCTTCCCTTTCACGAACAATCAGTCAGTGGCTTGGGTGTGGATACAAAACTTATGGAAGAGACGGAGGCAACACCATACCATCTCAAAAATAGTCCACACATGCATGACCGACTTGGGATTATTCCCGAAGGAACAAGAAAACTCTACTCGGATCTATGGCGACAACATTCACCAGGAGCACATGGACCGGAGTAAGTCACTTCGAACATCGAGAGCACAACTTCGTGATAACACAAAGATGGTTCTCAAAAGTTTCCAACATTAGTGCCAAGTGTTCAACATGAACCTCTTGCAACTTGGAGAAAATAGAGATGTCATCGACGGGCTCGACAATACCCTGATCATAACACTCCAAGAGGAGGGTTCATATGATACATGAACGAGGCAAGGTATTGGTCAGACCAAAGGACATAAAGGTGTACTCGGGCAAAACACCATAAAGATAGTCCTTCGATCTTTTCTCAATTTGACGATAGCCCAAATCAAATCAAGTGTTTGTAAGGTAGCATATCCACGGAGGAAATACTATCCTTCTTCAACACGAGGAAACTAGACATCCCTTAAAGGAAGATCAAGTTAAGCGGAGCTTTTGTCTTTCAACTCTCCAAGTTGTTGGTTAAGCTCGACCAACTAGTCCAGGATATCCAGCGTTGTTTCTTGGAGAAAAGAGTAGTTCAAACTACCCCTCGTTTAGACATCACGGTCAGGTAACAAACCTGGTGATACTTCTAGAAAGACAACCAGAATATCACAACCTACCGATATGTCTCGAAGTTTGGAAGGAAACTTGCTTTTCAAAGCACCCGATAAGGTCTTGAGAGCTTTGGTATGAACCTAACTCTCTGATCAAGAATGTGCACCGGAATGAACAGATTTGGTAACACGGCCAACTTTAGTAGAGACCGGGTGACCGATAATTCTAAGAAGGATACATATGTTTCTTAGATTTTTCAAAGCAATAAAGATTGCTAGGAATATCTGGTACACATGTCGATGAACATACCCATCACATACCCATCATTCTCAAGCATTCAAACTTGGAGGAAGGGGGTTAAGACATGTATGAGCATCACTTCATCGATGAGACCATGAAACTCAACACGGCCTCTTGATTTAAAAGAGTGTGATACTCGAAGGTGGAACAGAACAAAAGCTAATGAAACTTCTTTAATCTGAGAATTACAAAACTTTGACCTGTCCTAGAAATGAACGAGGTACTGGAGTTTGTTTCTCCTTACATCCCAATGTGGAATGTTCTAACGGAACACATGAGCAATTGCATTGGAAGACTCGGACACACGTATGCAACTTATGTTCGAGAACAACGGATGGGGATTTGAAAGCAACTGAAAGATAGAAACATGCTCCGGAAAATCCAGAGGCCATGGGGAGTGCACATGTGATACTCTTTTGTAAAACCCATGCTAGAAGATCGATATAGCTGAACTAAGAACGAAGATGTGGATTTCATGATGACCACTCTTGTTGTGATCCCTTCTTGATCACAAGGGAAAACCTAAGGCTATTGGAGTTGAAACTACCTAGCCATCCTGAGGTAGAAGATATTCCTCAGGATCCAAAGAAACAGAACTTGGGTTAAAGGTCAGCATCCTGTACTAAGAGAGTGAGCACCACATGGTTAAGAAACCACATGCCTCAACTCACCACAATTCAGCACATTCCGGGACCTTCGGTTCAAGTTCAAGGGTTAGAAACCGAAAGAAAGGAGTAACTACTCTCTTAGTGTCTTAAAGGACACTATAAATAGCAATCACGAGGTATCTTTCAAAAGACAAACTTAACTCCGGAAGAATTTGGGCAGAGGATAACGGATACATTCGAGATGAAAAGGAAATCTCGAGGTTCAGGATTTTAGACTTTGGAACAGGATAATGTGGAATCCACACAACTCTGAGAGATTATGACAGTAAAGAAATCTCCCAAATTAAGAGATAACGGGATATGGAACACACACGACTCTAGAAACTCATAACTAGGTCAACTTGGTTAACAGACGTCCTTGCCGAAGAAGGCACCTAAGTTTTGAATAACTAGAATCTTTTCAAATTAAAACAGGTAAGCTGACCCAGAGTTAGAGCGATACCAGATAAGGAGCAAAAAGAATCCTAAGAAGGTTTTCACAACTCATTTGAGGTTTCAAAGTAGTTTTCACAAACGCTAGACTCGACATCGACCAAGCAATAAGGTTTTCCTATAGGCAGTCCTGCTCTGATACCAAGACTTGTCAGACCCCGGACCCAGAGATATACACACTGTTATGTGCTCCTAGCCATAGACTCACAAGGGCTTCAGGGTTACCAGCCCCGGCCGCAACAAACAACGGCAGGCAGACCAGATTCATCGGCACGTAGTCCGGATCCCCGGTCTACTACTCCTTGTATCCATGCTAGTCATAACCAACTATGCATACCCAAGCGTCCACGAGTCGGGTGAAACTGAAGGAACGAGACCAAAGTTATACTGAGCTGCTATGTGTCCAGAAAGTGCAACAACAATCGAGGGTTACTGGGGTTACCTCACCCCAGGCCGATCAAATCGACAGGCGGGCTCGAATATGGATCATCGGCTCCACAACCCCTCGACTGCGACAACTATGCAGGCATAGCCAAAACCGTATAACAATGAGCTCGAAACCAACAACCGATCAAAGCAGTACTCTAAACATGAAGCTTCATTAAACAAGTCTTACTAGAGTATAACTTACAAGCAGAGGTCACACGACCCAACATTACATCAGACAACGGAAGGCAAATTATGTTGCTAATCAACAAGAACCAAAAAGGCCTAAGAGGCCGCAACATAAGGCGACGTCCCAGCCCATAGATTCCAGGCTGCTACCTGGGAACCCCAAACTACTCGTCGATGTCCACGTTGAAACACCACCGAACTGAGGAACTCCACCTGAACCAAGTTGAAGCAAACATGAGTACGGGAGGTACTCAACAAGACTTAGTTAACCTATTATATATCTGCTTCTTTTAGAAAGAGTTATGAAGGTTATTTTGCGTAAAGCCATCTTTGTTTTCCAAGTTGAGGGAGGAATAGCACGTCTCATGGAGTATTTTGAAAACAGATGAGAAAGCTACTCAACTACTGATATCATCATCTTTTTAATCCACCAACTCATATCAGCACCTCATGCTTCAAAGATCACCTCCTCCAGTTGTTCCACGCTATCTCATGCTACAAGGTAACCCCTCTCGGCATCTCCGAGGAGGCATCCTTCATTCGTTATCAGCAAGTTTTAATCATTCCGTTTAAGTTGTCTATGATCACAGAATCCGTCACCAAGTCGTCCTTAACCGCGGACACGGCTTTTCGAAAAGATTTAACCCTGCAGGGGTGTACAACTTTAACCACACGTATCAACCAACTCTTAATGCCAGAACGTTGGCACTATTCCGGGAAGTGCCGGCAGATGGAGGTCAACCACGACCTTTCCCTTGCTTCGCCTATTCCATGAGTCGCTCCGAGTAGAGATGGACCGCCAATAGGGAGTGGCCATCTCCTGCCGGGTCTCTATCGTTGTGCGCAATGCTCGACGGTTACCTACCCGCAGAGCGCCGATACATCGCCACGTCCTAGTTTTGAAAAGGTTTTAATATCCCCGCAAATCCAAATGGAAAGCCCAAACTAGGCAACTCATGGAACAAACTAGGCAACTCTTGGCTCGAAGACGAGAACTCGCTCCTAGGGGCATGAACGAGACAACCACCACAGACCCTTTGTGGTCTCGTCATCCACACCTTTAAATCATGTTAATCAAACATCTCTTGATTTACCACCACTTCCTGCCATACTAGATTATTTCGTGACTCTGATTCATCAACCGGATGGAGCAGAGATAAGCATGTATGACTAAGCATGGCATATTTGAGGCTCTGGCGATACACACAAACAAATCCTATGTCTGCTAGGAGCATTGAATCATGATATCTGGGTTATGCAAATAAATAGGATAACTCTATCTATTGACTCAAGATACATTGGAACCGAATGCATTTGTACGAGAATGAAAAGTCTTTCGAAATCATATATGGGCAGATAAGAGGTTATGCTTGCCTTGCTTCAAGAAAACCAGAGAAAGATCTTCGGGAATAAGTGCTTGACTTGTCGGTTAAGATCAAGTATTCGTCATTGGGGTTGCTGGCCTTCACTTTGGAGTCACGTTCTACCGAGGGGGACAAACACCGAAACAAGAAGAGCAACACTCAACACATGGCATCGATGCAATGCGCAATATGTATGCATGAGCAAGTTAATGCACTGCGATAAAGCCCTATACATGTTTAATGGGTTGCTAGGGTTCGTATGTCAGTTATAAGGTTTTACTGAAATTAATCCGAAATAGGCCCCGGAGGGGTACTTCGGACGGTTATAAAAGGGGGTACAATTTTAAAAGCTCAAATGGGTTTGAAAACATCATGAATAGGTTGCAAATGTCATTTTTAGCAAAATGGTATATAACTTTTAATTTTCTAATTTTCTTGAATAAAAACTTATTTTTCTATTTTAAATGAATTAAACAAATTCAAATAATGTTCAATTTTCAACTTTGTCAAACATATATGAAAAAGAAATATTTGGAAAGGGTTTATTTTTCTGAACATTTCTATACCTTAATTATATTTTTCTGAATTATAAATCAAAAGTTATTAATTATTCAATGTTATTTCATTTTCTGGAATATCTAAACAGTAGAGGGCCCACGTGTCAAATTACTATTCATCTCTCAGAAAAAAAAACGTTTTATGATGTCACCATGTCGAACGGGTGACGTCATCGAAGGTCGATTCTCACAGCCGAGCTCGAATTCGATGAATTCGACGAATCTTCCGCGAATTGGATGCACGGGAGAGATGCAGGGGTGTAAGGCGAGCGTGTGGGCAGCGGATGGTGGCCAAATGGTCACCGTGGTAGCTCCGGCAACCACCGGAGCGGCGGCAGGCGGCGGTGCGCGACAACGGAGCGAACCAGAGGGAGAGGAGACCAACGAGGAGCACGAGGATGCTCGGGAGGTTACCGTGAAGGTGTTAGGGCAGACGAGGAGGCCGGAGGTTGGCGTATTCGGCGGCAACGAGCACGACGGCCGGCGGCCGAACTCGAGGAAGATGGAGTCGATTCCGGCGTCTCCGGCCCTCCCCGCTTGCGTGCGTCGTTGGGGAGGAGGTACAAGGTGCAGGGGAGCCTCAGAGAGGAACGGCGGGGCTCGGGGATGCTCGTATTGCCGGCGGCGAGCGACGGCCGGAGAGCTAGGGTTTCGGCCGCGTTCTACCGGCGCAGAGAGAGGAAGAGGAGGGTTCGGGGGGGGGGCTTCTGAGGGAAGTGGACGCGATTCGGACGCCTCCCGGGTCTTATCCGCAGCGAGGGGGGGCAGCAAGAGGTGGCAGTCTAGCGCCGACGTCCTCCTCGTCCTTCTGGCAGGAGGTTGAAGAAAGGGAGAAAGAAAAGGAAAACGCGAAAACCCCCTGAAGTTTCTCAGATTTACAAAGAAGCCCTTCTGGGGTTAAAACTGAACAGAAACAGATGTTTTCAGGGCCTTTTTGAAAAAACAAAAATTTGCAAAAATAGTTTTTGGAAACGTTGTCAAATTTGCAAACTCACCATGTGTTTGCTTTCCAAATTTGAAAATGTTTTTATAACAAATTTTGGGTGATCACTTTAAGTGGTTTTTGATCAAGTTTCATTCAAATTAAAAATTTAAATTGTTTCAAAATTCTTTCATGCATGAATGACATGAGCACAACACAACAAACCCTATTGTAACAAAACAGGGATGTTACATGATGGCCCGCTGAGCGTCCGTGTATCCCTGAGGAATACCGGATGCCACGCGCCAAGACTTGGCGGTGGTATAATGCATACGCATGAGCCCAAGGGCCATGCGCGCACCACCGCGAGCCGCGGAGCAGAACCAAGAGTCCTTGCGGTTCACCACTTCAATGATCGCCTCCGAAAGTTTGCTAACTTCCAAGAACTCCCCTGATTTGTCGGGAATGTACTTATTAATAAGTAACATCCCCGCAGCTTTGAGCGCGGTGAAGACCTTCTCGAAAGCCCGGATTCTTTCGATCCGGGTTAGTTGGGGGCTACCTTCTATTTCAATCAACAAAACAAAGTTAAGGAAAGCAGAAGAAGGGATGAAGGAAAAATCCGGTAAAAGTAAAAAACTTAGCGAGAATCCGGTCCATCTTCGTGCCTTCCTCCAGGTGCTGGTTCAGGGCTTTCTCCAGGTCCCTGATGGTGGCTTTGTCCTTCTCGGTCTGGTTGGAGGCCTTGGACTCGGTAATGCCAACAACTAGTTGGCTGGCTTCCAGATCCTTCTGGAGCTTCACAGTAAGCTTGTGAAGTTCCAGGTTTTCTCGGCGGAGGTTCTCCGCATTGCCGGCATCTTCAGCGATTTGTTTGGCTTTCGCCAAAGAAGCTGAAAAGCAAGTAAAAGGAAGAGTTAAAAACTCAGAAAAATACTTATAAAAAACTACGAATGAAAGCAGTAAGAAAATTTACCTGCTGATTCAGTCAGCTGTTGCTAAACGGATGCCAGCTCCGACTCCTTATTGTGACGCACCGAGATCGGGCACTATGCAGATTTCAGCATTTCCGCCAAAATCCACATAATAACCGATTCCAGGTTGCCACTTGTGATAACATTACAACAGTTCACGAATAATCCACAACAACAACAGAGGAGGTATATACAAGACGACTCAAACGAGTCAAGGATACAACTGATACAATACGACAATCCAAATAACAGCGGAAGAAACAACATAGTGTCCGACTACGGACAAGATACAAATTGGACTAAGAGTCCTGAAGATAACAGATGGCGTCCAATCCCTGCCCAGGCCAAGCCGGAGGGATTCCCAAGCTAGCGTCGTCAGACTTCAAACCTGTTGACTGCAATGTGGAATATGCAGCCACAAAAGGGATTCGTGGGTCAGTACTATTATGTACTGGCAAGTGGATAAACCATACTCACAAGGTACCAGGGTAACCAATCATCACAAGATACAAATACTTTGGGTACAACGGAAAGGAAGGGATTATTGCAAAGAAGCGGCAGCGGGCTGCACTAACTAACTACAGAGACGCGCTACAACATCCGGCTAAAAGAAAGGGATAAGATAGCGTATCATAACCAACTACAACTACTCACCAAACAATACCCATCCAATGTTACCCCCTACTAAGGAAGCAACCCAAGGAAACTCACACGGTTGATTAAGGTGACAGTCATTCTTATGGTGGAGGTAATCTATATTACTAGTCAAGTTATCATCGTTAGGTGTAAGTTGTCTGAGTACTTGTTAGCCAGCACTTTCACCAAGTCATCCATAACCGCGGACAACACGGCTTCTCGAGAAGATTTAACCCTGCAGGGATGCACCAATTTGGCCGTACACGTAAGAATGACCCGCCAGGCGGGGAGCAAACCCACCAAGCAGGCCACTCAACACAACCCAACTCTTCTTCGCATCAAGCCCAAAGAGCCACGTGTTGTGCGTGCGCGGCTAATCGAGCCCCCACGAAGAAAAGGGGGTCCCTCATAGCACTAGAAGATCACGCCGCCCTAAATGCCGACTACAAAAGTTCCACCCCGGCGCCAAGGGCTTGCACCTGCATATGCATGCATCAAATGGAAAGCCCGAACTAAGTGTGGCGATTTGGACGAGATGCGAATCGAATCAGAATTGCGGGGGGCGCCCATACTCGCTTCCCACATGCGGTTAGTGTGCTCATCATGGATCGGAGGACAAGACCCTTTTCCTAATTAAGTTCAACACTAGCAGGCCTCAAAACCACGCCGGGCCTCCTGCCGGTGCCTTATCATCAAATTGTTATTACCCCAAACATTAACATTTTATTGATTGAATTGAAACCCAACTATCGACTAAACAGGTGATACGACAAAGGACAACAAGACTCGAGCGCAAACAAACCTAAGCATGCAACTACGACACGAGGGCCAACAAGGTAAACAAACAACAGGTAATAGGAAGTGGAAGGAAGGCTATATCATGGTTGCAAGGTAAACATATGATAGGATCGAGACACAAGCATCGAATCATAAGGCTAGAATAAAGACAACGGGAAGAATCGGTAACAAGTGATGAAAGGCAGCCATAGGTAGCAAGTGAGTATACTTGCCTGAGATCCAACAAGTAGATATACATCCGAAGAACTTGTCGTTGCTCACATCATCTCAACGTCCTATCCGCGAAGAAGCAACGAACTAGAACAAACACCGGATGCAACAATTACTTCTACGGCTAAAGATCCAGCATGATCAAGATATGGATGCATGACAAGTTTAAGGATGCATCAAAGATAAACTAGTTGACATGGTAAACATATTTAAATGGGCCCATATGCAATTTGGATTGCATATGGAAAAGCCCATGAATTAATGTTGAATTAAATGATCTACAAATAACCATCATGTGAAAGTTGATTAGAATGATGCATGGATGATGAAAACAATAAGAAAACAACAATAGCTTCAGTTTGACATGTTGTTTACCAAGTTTGGAATTTTATTTATTAAGTTATGAACTTTGGCATTTTAAATGATTTAAGCAAACATTTGTTGTTTTCACCAATTTTAAATGTTCAAAACAGATAACAGAATTTATATTTGGAAAGAACACAAAATTTTAGATGGAATACATATTTCATTTGTTGAATTTGGATTTTAGATGAGCAAGTTATTAAATTGACAATTTTGAATGCATTAATTAAGAAATAGTTGTTTTCAGCAATTTAATTTATTCCAAATAGAAAACAAAGTTTATATTTGCAAAGTTCATGAAAAATGGGATGGAAAACATATTTTATTTGTTGAAATTTGATTTTAATTGGGCAAGTTATGAATTTCACCATTTAAATGATTTAATTAAAGCATTAAGTAATTGCATTAGTTTTATTTATCCTAAACAGAAAACAAATGTTATATTTGGAAAGAGCATGAAATTTTGGATGGAAAACATATTTGACATGTTGGGAACAATTTTAAATGATTTAGTTAAGAATATTACCAATTTAAATGCATTAAATAAGAGGTGAAACAAATATTCAATTTAAAGGTTGCAAACCAGAACACAAAGTTGATATTCAAGTGTGGCATTTAATTTTGGATGGAATTCATGTCTTGAGTATTTAATTTGGAGCAACCATGTGAAAGTTATTAATTATGCCATTTAGTTAATCATTTTAAGGATTATTAAGTGACCTTAAATTTAATTGTCCAAATTGCAGAACAAAGGTGATAATCAAAAAGTTCATTGAATTTTGACTGAAAAACATATTTTACATTTTTATTTTGAGTTGTTTTTGCAATTTGTAGGGGCAAAAGAAAAACAGGGACCAAACTGTGATTTACAGGGACCTATAAGGAAAAAGAAACCACAGGGAGGCCCCTGGGAGGTTTCTCACACAGCGCCCTTGGCCCTGTGTCACTGCCGTGCGGGGCCAGCGCCATAGTGGCGTGTGGGAAGTGAGGTGGCAACGGGGGTCACTGACGTGTGGCCCCAGGGGTGTGCGCGTGCAGTGCAAAAATTGGGGGAGGCAAATATGCCGCCCCGGGGATTCGATCCCGCGCCCTAGCGCTGCGGCAGACGGGACGCAACCACTGGGCTAAGCTACTGCATCTGTTAGGTATGCACTCTGAAACTTTTTGAGGTGTTTTCGCACGCTAACTGAATTTTACTGAACAAAGCTCAGACTTTGGCACGAGGGAGACCCCGGCGTCGAGCTGCCGCGCTTGATCGCGAGCGTGCACGCACCATGGACCAGATGCAGGGTGCAGCAGGGTCACACGGGCTGCTGGCGGGTGTTCTGCTCGTGCCCTGCGTGTACGAGGGCGAGTAGGAGCCCAAAACGGAGCTTTGGCTCGGGACGAGTCCTGTCCATGGCGTACAGGTGACAACCACGACGAGGCGAGTGGGAAGAGGACGTCGTGGTACCATGTGAAGACGGCAGGGAGGCGTAATGGGACAGGGAGCTCACAGTGGGGTCTTGACGAAGCTGGAGGGGATGACGAGGACGGAGGACGACGAGAAGACGACGGTGATGTGCGCAGCTGCGACATTGGCGACCTTGGCGTCACCAACCCGGAGCAGCTCCGGCTCCGATTATCCCACGAGGCGACGAGGATCGTGCGTAGGTTCCGTTCCCGCGGTCGTCTTGGCCCGACAGTGGCCATGGCGTTGGGGCCACGACGAGATGCTCCGAGTTCCCCCTCTCGGTTCAGAAGAATTCAGAGGAAACGAAAATAAGACAAAGGAGGTATAGAGGTGGTGGCATCGGAGAGGAGATGGAGGAGGGCTAGGGTTCGCGAGTGGCCTGCTCGGGGAGTAGATATAGGAGGAGGAGGGGCAGGTGGAGGAGGGGTACGTGGAGCTGCAGGTGGGGGAGGAGATCCTGCTCTGTGTCTCCGTACGAGGAAGAAGGACAGGGCGAGCTGGGCTGGTTCGACACTGGGGTGGTAGGTGGGCTGGCCCTTTTTTGGGATGGCCTGCCTTCCCCTTTGTTTTCTGTTTTATTTTTTATTTTTTTCCTGTTTATTTTTTTTTGTAGGCAAGAAAAGATAGAAATAGGAATAGGTTTTAGGGTTTTTGTTTTATGAATAATTTTTATTGAAATACCTAACAGCAAGATCAAAGGTATGTTAACTTTATTTCCAAGAATTTGAAATTGCCAATTGATTTGAATTTGTTATTTGAATTTCAAATAGGGTTTCATAAGGATTTAATTTTTTAAATAACCAAATTTATTCAATAAACTCAACCAACTATGAAAACTTATTGAATTTAATTGTTTGCAAGATTTTAATTTTTAAATCACATTTGGAACATGCCAAGTATGAATGATTTGATTTGAATTTGAAACTCAAATTAGGGTTTTAATAAAAGGTGATTTGTTTAACCAAGCAAACATTAATTCCAATTCAATTGTTTTTATTGAAAAACAATTTGGGTTTTGAAAGTACAGGTGCATTGTTTGAAAATTTTAAATTGATTTGAATTTTTGTTTTTGTTTTTGAATTGGTTGCAAACAAGGTGCAGATGATGCATGTGATGCAATGCCAAAAAAAAAAGAAAAACAACCAAATCTAATTGGGGGAAATACCCCGGGTGTTACAGACGACACCACTAACAAGGGATTGCGCCCTCGCAATCCACCCACTAACCCGGGAGGGAAAAGAAGTTCGACTATCGATTCTTCATGCTTCCAGTTGATCTCCTCGACACCACTAACAAGGTCTTCTCGACACCACTAACAAGAGATTCTTGCTCGGGTTGATGACGATGTTCTTCCACCAGGAATCTTCCGATGATCGGACCTATTAGGTTAAAGGCTCAGAAAACGTCCAACCTACGTAGGATCCTATCACTTTGAAAGATAGACAAGAGGGGAGACTCCAAAACAAATAAGATGAGAGGAGAAATAGAATAGAGATAAGGAGAAAACAAGAATCCTATCGAGATGTTTCCAAAACAGGTTTTGCACAAATAGTTTTTGACACTCTAGAAACACGACCGTTAGCGAGGTTATCCTACAGGCTTTGCGGACCCGTTGCTTCGATAACCATTCGTATCGGAACAACATCGGGAATCGGAAACCATGCTCTGATACCATTTGTGACGCCCCGAGATCGGGCACTATGCAGATTTCAGCATTTCCGCCAAAATCCACATAATAACCGATTCCAGGTTGCCACTTGTGATAACATTACAACAGTTCACGAATAATCCACAACAACAACAGAGGAGGTATATACAAGACGACTCAAACGAGTCAAGGATACAACTGATACAATACGACGATCCAAATAACAGCGGAAGAAACAACATAGTGTCCGACTACAGACAAGATACAAATTGGACTAAGAGTCCTGAAGATAACCGATGGCGTCCAATCCCTGCCCAGGCCAAGCCAGAGGGATTCCCAAGCTAACATCGTCAGACTTCAAACCTGTTGACTGCAATGTGGAATATGCAGCCACGAAAGGGATTCGTGGGTCAGTACTATTAAGTACTGGCAAGTGGATAAACCATACTCAAAAGGTACCAGCGTAACCAATCATCACAAGATACAAATACTTTGGGTACAACGGAAAGGAAGGGATTATTGCAAAAAAGCGGCAGCGGGCTGCACTAACTAACTACAGAGACGCGCTACAACATCCGGCTAAAAGAAAGGGATAAGATAGCGTATCATAACCAACTACAACTACTCACCAAACAATACCCATCCAATGTTACCCCCTACTAAGGAAGCAACCCAAGGAAACTCACACGGTTGATTAAGGTGACATTCATTCTTATGGTGGAGGTAATCTATATTACTAGTCAAGTTATCATCGTTAGGTGTAAGTTGTTTGAGTACTTGTTAGCCAGCACTTTCACCAAGTCATCCATAACCGCGGACAACACGACTTCTCGAGAAGATTTAACCCTGCAGGGATGCACCAATTTGGCCGTACACGTAAGAATGACTCGCCAGGCGGGGAGCAAACCCACCAAGCAGGCCACTCAACACAACCCAACTCTTCTTCGCATCAAGCCCAAAGAACCACGTGCTGTGCGTGCGCGGCTAATCGAGCCCCTACGAAGAAAAGGGGGACTCTCATAGCACTAGAAGACCACGCCGCCCTAAATGCCGACTACAAAAGTTCCACCCCGGCGCCAAGGGCTCGCACCTGCATATGCATGCATCAAATGGAAAGCCCGAACTAAGTGTGGCGATTTGGACGAGATGCGAATCGAATCAGAATTGCGGGGGGCGCCCATACTCGCTTCCCACATGCGGTTAGTGTGCTCATCATGGATCGGAGGACAAGACCCTTTTCCTAATTAAGTTCAACACTAGCAGGCCTCAAAACCACGCCGGGCCTCCTGCCGGTGCCTTATCATCAAATTGTTATTACCCCAAACATTAACATTTTATTGATTGAATTGAAACCCAACTATCGACTAAACAGGTGATACGACAAAGGACAACAAGACTCGAGCGCAAACAAACCTAAGCATGCAACTACGACACGAGGGCCAACAAGGTAAACAAACAACAGGTAATAGGAAGTGGAAGGAAGGCTATATCATGGTTGCAAGGTAAACATATGATAGGATCGAGACACAAGCATCGAATCATAAGGCTAGAATAAAGACAACGGGAAGAATCGGTAACAAGTGATGAAAGGCAGCCATAGGTAGCAAGTGAGTATACTTGCCTGAGATCCAACAAGTAGATATACATCCGAAGAACTTGTCGTTGCTCACATCATCTCAACGTCCTATCCGCGAAGAAGCAACGAACTAGAACAAACACCGGATGCAACAATTACTTCTACGGCTAAAGATCCAGCATGATCAAGATATGGATGCATGACAAGTTTAAGGATGCATCAAAGATAAACTAGTTGACATGGTAAACATATTTAAATGGGCCCATATGCAATTTGGATTGCATATGGAAAAGCCCATGAATTAATGTTGAATTAAATGATCTACAAATAACCATCATGTGAAAGTTGATTAGAATGATGCATGGATGATGAAAACAATAAGAAAACAACAATAGCTTCAGTTTGACATGTTGTTTACCAAGTTTGGAATTTTATTTATTAAGTTATGAACTTTGGCATTTTAAATGATTTAAGCAAACATTTGTTGTTTTCACCAATTTTAAATGTTCAAAACAGATAACAGAATTTATATTTGGAAAGAACACAAAATTTTAGATGGAATACATATTTCATTTGTTGAATTTGGATTTTAGATGAGCAAGTTATTAAATTGACAATTTTGAATGCATTAATTAAGAAATAGTTGTTTTCAGCAATTTAATTTATTCCAAATAGAAAACAAAGTTTATATTTGCAAAGTTCATGAAAAATGGGATGGAAAACATATTTTATTTGTTGAAATTTGATTTTAATTGGGCAAGTTATGAATTTCACCATTTAAATGATTTAATTAAAGCATTAAGTAATTGCATTAGTTTTATTTATCCTAAACAGAAAACAAATGTTATATTTGGAAAGAGCATGAAATTTTGGATGGAAAACATATTTGACATGTTGGGAACAATTTTAAATGATTTAGTTAAGAATATTACCAATTTAAATGCATTAAATAAGAGGTGAAACAAATATTCAATTTAAAGGTTGCAAACCAGAACACAAAGTTGATATTCAAGTGTGGCATTTAATTTTGGATGGAATTCATGTCTTGAGTATTTAATTTGGAGCAACCATGTGAAAGTTATTAATTATGCCATTTAGTTAATCATTTTAAGGATTATTAAGTGACCTTAAATTTAATTGTCCAAATTGCAGAACAAAGGTGATAATCAAAAAGTTCATTGAATTTTGACTGAAAAACATATTTTACATTTTTATTTTGAGTTGTTTTTGCAATTTGTAGGGGCAAAAGAAAAACAGGGACCAAACTGTGATTTACAGGGACCTATAAGGAAAAAGAAACCACAGGGAGGCCCCTGGGAGGTTTCTCACACAGCGCCCTTGGCCCTGTGTCACTGCCGTGCGGGGCCAGCGCCATAGTGGCGTGTGGGAAGTGAGGTGGCAACGGGGGTCACTGACGTGTGGCCCCAGGGATGTGCGCGTGCAGTGCAAAAATTGGGGGAGGCAAATATGCCGCCCCGGGGATTCGATCCCGCGCCCTAGCGCTGCGGCAGACGGGACGCAACCACTGGGCTAAGCTACTGCATCTGTTAGGTATGCACTCTGAACCTTTTTGAGGTGTTTTCGCACGCTAACTGAATTTTACTGAACAAAGCTCAGACTTTGGCACGAGGGAGACCCCGGCGTCGAGCTGCCGCGCTTGATCGCGAGCGTGCACGCACCATGGACCAGATGCAGGGTGCAGCAGGGTCACACGGGCTGCTGGCGGGTGTTCTGCTCGTGCCCTGCGTGTACGAGGGCGAGTAGGAGCCCAAAACGGAGCTTTGGCTCGGGACGAGTCCTGTCCATGGCGTACAGGTGACAACCACGACGAGGCGAGTGGGAAGAGGACGTCGTGGTACCATGTGAAGACGACAGGGAGGCGTAATGGGACAGGGAGCTCACAGTGGGGTCTTGACGAAGCTGGAGGGGATGACGAGGACGGAGGACGACGAGAAGACGACGGCGATGTGCGCAGCTGCGACATTGGCGACCTTGGCGTCACCAACCCGGAGCAGCTCCGGCTCCGATTATCCCACGAGGCGACGAGGATCGTGCGTAGGTTCCGTTCCCGCGGTCGTCTTGGCCCGACAGTGGCCATGGCGTTGGGGCCACGACGAGATGCTCCGAGTTCCCCCTCTCGGTTCAGAAGAATTCAGAGGAAACGAAAATAAGACAAAGGAGGTATAGAGGTGGTGGCATCGGAGAGGAGATGGAGGAGGGCTAGGGTTCGCGAGTGGCCTGCTCGGGGAGTAGATATAGGAGGAGGAGGGGCAGGTGGAGGAGGGGTACGTGGAGCTGCAGGTGGGGGAGGAGATCCTGCTCTGTGTCTCCGTACGAGGAAGAAGGACAGGGCGAGCTGGGCTGGTTCGACACTGGGGTGGTAGGTGGGCTGGCCCTTTTTTGGGATGGCCTGCCTTCCCCTTTGTTTTCTGTTTTATTTTTTATTTTTTTCCTGTTTATTTTTTTTTGTAGGCAAGAAAAGATAGAAATAGGAATAGGTTTTAGGGTTTTTGTTTTATGAATAATTTTTATTGAAATACCTAACAGCAAGATCAAAGGTATGTTAACTTTATTTCCAAGAATTTGAAATTGCCAATTGATTTGAATTTGTTATTTGAATTTCAAATAGGGTTTCATAAGGATTTAATTTTTTAAATAACCAAATTTATTCAATAAACTCAACCAACTATGAAAACTTATTGAATTTAATTGTTTGCAAGATTTTAATTTTTAAATCACATTTGGAACATGCCAAGTATGAATGATTTGATTTGAATTTGAAACTCAAATTAGGGTTTTAATAAAAGGTGATTTGTTTAACCAAGCAAACATTAATTCCAATTCAATTGTTTTTATTGAAAAACAATTTGGGTTTTGAAAGTACAGGTGCATTGTTTGAAAATTTTAAATTGATTTGAATTTTTGTTTTTGTTTTTGAATTGGTTGCAAACAAGGTGCAGATGATGCATGTGATGCAATGCCAAAAAAAAGAAAAACAACCAAATCTAATTGGGGGAAATACCCCGGGTGTTACAGACGACACCACTAACAAGGGATTGCGCCCTCGCAATCCACCCACTAACCCGGGAGGGAAAAGAAGTTCGACTATCGATTCTTCATGCTTCCAGTTGATCTCCTCGACACCACTAACAAGGTCTTCTCGACACCACTAACAAGAGATTCTTGCTCGGGTTGATGACGATGTTCTTCCACCAGGAATCTTCCGATGATCGGACCTATTAGGTTAAAGGCTCAGAAAACGTCCAACCTACGTAGGATCCTATCACTTTGAAAGATAGACAAGAGGGGAGACTCCAAAACAAATAAGATGAGAGGAGAAATAGAATAGAGATAAGGAGAAAACAAGAATCCTATCGAGATGTTTCCAAAACAGGTTTTGCACAAATAGTTTTTGACACTCTAGAAACACGACCGTTAGCGAGGTTATCCTACAGGCTTTGCGGACCCGTTGCTTCGATAACCATTCGTATCGGAACAACATCGGGAATCGGAAACCATGCTCTGATACCATTTGTGACGCCCCGAGATCGGGCACTATGCAGATTTCAGCATTTCCGCCAAAATCCACATAATAACCGATTCCAGGTTGCCACTTGTGATAACATTACAACAGTTCACGAATAATCCACAACAACAACAGAGGAGGTATATACAAGACGACTCAAACGAGTCAAGGATACAACTGATACAATACGACGATCCAAATAACAGCGGAAGAAACAACATAGTGTCCGACTACAGACAAGATACAAATTGGACTAAGAGTCCTGAAGATAACCGATGGCGTCCAATCCCTGCCCAGGCCAAGCCAGAGGGATTCCCAAGCTAACATCGTCAGACTTCAAACCTGTTGACTGCAATGTGGAATATGCAGCCACGAAAGGGATTCGTGGGTCAGTACTATTAAGTACTGGCAAGTGGATAAACCATACTCAAAAGGTACCAGCGTAACCAATCATCACAAGATACAAATACTTTGGGTACAACGGAAAGGAAGGGATTATTGCAAAAAAGCGGCAGCGGGCTGCACTAACTAACTACAGAGACGCGCTACAACATCCGGCTAAAAGAAAGGGATAAGATAGCGTATCATAACCAACTACAACTACTCACCAAACAATACCCATCCAATGTTACCCCCTACTAAGGAAGCAACCCAAGGAAACTCACACGGTTGATTAAGGTGACATTCATTCTTATGGTGGAGGTAATCTATATTACTAGTCAAGTTATCATCGTTAGGTGTAAGTTGTTTGAGTACTTGTTAGCCAGCACTTTCACCAAGTCATCCATAACCGCGGACAACACGACTTCTCGAGAAGATTTAACCCTGCAGGGATGCACCAATTTGGCCGTACACGTAAGAATGACTCGCCAGGCGGGGAGCAAACCCACCAAGCAGGCCACTCAACACAACCCAACTCTTCTTCGCATCAAGCCCAAAGAACCACGTGCTGTGCGTGCGCGGCTAATCGAGCCCCTACGAAGAAAAGGGGGACTCTCATAGCACTAGAAGACCACGCCGCCCTAAATGCCGACTACAAAAGTTCCACCCCGGCGCCAAGGGCTCGCACCTGCATATGCATGCATCAAATGGAAAGCCCGAACTAAGTGTGGCGATTTGGACGAGATGCGAATCGAATCAGAATTGCGGGGGGCGCCCATACTCGCTTCCCACATGCGGTTAGTGTGCTCATCATGGATCGGAGGACAAGACCCTTTTCCTAATTAAGTTCAACACTAGCAGGCCTCAAAACCACGCCGGGCCTCCTGCCGGTGCCTTATCATCAAATTGTTATTACCCCAAACATTAACATTTTATTGATTGAATTGAAACCCAACTATCGACTAAACAGGTGATACGACAAAGGACAACAAGACTCGAGCGCAAACAAACCTAAGCATGCAACTACGACACGAGGGCCAACAAGGTAAACAAACAACAGGTAATAGGAAGTGGAAGGAAGGCTATATCATGGTTGCAAGGTAAACATATGATAGGATCGAGACACAAGCATCGAATCATAAGGCTAGAATAAAGACAACGGGAAGAATTGGTAACAAGTGATGAAAGGCAGCCATAGGTAGCAAGTGAGTATACTTGCCTGAGATCCAGCAAGTAGAGATACATCCGAAGAACTTGTCGTTGCTCACATCATCTCAACGTCCTATCCGCGAAGAGGCAACGAACTAGAACAAACACCGGATGCAACAATTACTTCTACGGCAAAAGATCCAGCATGATCAAGATATGGATGCATGACAAGTTTAAGGATGCATCAAAGATAAACTAGTTGACATGGTAAACATATTTAAATGGGCCCATATGCAATTTGGATTGCATATGGAAAAGCCCATGAATTAATGTTGAATTAAATGATCTACAAATAACCATCATGTGAAAGTTGATTAGAATGATGCATGGATGATGAAAACAATAAGAAAACAACAATAGCTTCAGTTTGACATGTTGTTTACCAAGTTTGGAATTTTATTTATTAAGTTATGAACTTTGGCATTTTAAATGATTTAAGCAAACATTTGTTGTTTTCACCAATTTTAAATGTTCAAAACAGATAACAAAATTTATACTTGGAAAGAACACAAAATTTTAGATGGAATACATATTTCATTTGTTGAATTTGGATTTTAGATGAGCAAGTTATTAAATTGACAATTTTGAATGCATTAATTAAGAAATAGTTGTTTTCAGCAATTTAATTTATTCCAAATAGAAAACAAAGTTTATATTTTCAAAGTTCATGAAAAATGGGATGGAAAACATATTTTATTTGTTGAAATTTGATTTTAATTGGGCAAGTTATGAATTTCACCATTTAAATGATTTAATTAAATCATTAAGTAATTGCATTAGTTTTATTTATCCTAAACAGAAAACAAATGTTATATTTGGAAAGAGCATGAAATTTTGGATGGAAAACATATTTGACATGTTGGGAAACAATTTTAAATGATTTAGTTAAGCATAATACCAATTTAAATGCATTAAATAAGAGGTGAAACAAATATTCAATTTAAAGGTTGCAAACCAGAACACAAAGTTGATATTCAAGTGTGGCATTTAATTTTGGATGGAATTCATGTCTTGAGTATTTAATTTGGAGCAACCATGTAAAAGTTATTAATTATGCCATTTAGTTAATCATTTTAAGGATTATTAAGTGACCTTAAATTTAATTGTCCAAATTGCAGAACAAAGGTGATAATCAGAAAGTTCATTGAATTTTGACTGAAAAACATATTTTACATTTTTATTTTGAGTTGTTTTTGCAACTTGTAGGGGCAAAAGAAAAACAGGGACCAAACTGTGATTTACAGGGACCTATAAGGAAAAAGAAACCACAGGGAGGCCCCTGGGAGGTTTCTCACACAGCGCCCTTGGCCCTGTGTCACTGCCGTGCGGGGCCAGCGCCACAGTGGCGTGTGGGAAGTGAGGTGGCAACGGGGGTCACCGACGTGTGGCCCCAGGGGTGTGCGCGTGCAGTGCAAAAATTGGGGGGGGGGGGCAAATATGCCGCCCCGGGGATTCGATCCTGCGCCCTAGCGCTGCAGCAGACGGGACGCGACCACTGGGCTAAGCTACTGCATCTGTTAGGTATGCACTCTGAACCTTTTTGAGGTGTTTTCGCACGCTAACTGAATTTTACTGAACAAAGTTTAGACTTTGGCACGAGGGAGACCCCGGCGTCGAGCTACTGCGCTTGATCGCGAGCGTGCACGCGCCGTGGACCAGATGCAGGGTGCAGCGGGGTGACACGGGGTGCTGGCGGGTGTTCTGCTCGTGCCCTGCGTGTACGAGGGCGAGTAGGAGCCCAAAACGGAGCTTTGGCTCGGGACGAGTCCTGTCCATGGCGTACACGCGACAACCACGACGAGGCGAGTGGGAAGAGGACGTCGTGGTACCATGTGAAGACGGCAGGGAGGCGTAATGGGACAGGGAGCTCACAGTGGGGTCTTGACGAAGCTGGAGCGGATGACGAGGACGGAGGACGACGAGAAGACGACGGCGATGTGCGCAGCTGCGACATTGGCGACCTTGGCGTCACCAACCCGGAGCAGCTCCGGCTCCGATTATCCCATGAGGCGACGAGGATCGTGCGTAGGTTCCGTTCCCGCGGTCGTCTTGGCCCGACAGTGGCCATGGCGTTGGGGCCACGACGAGATGCTCCGAGTTCCCCCTCTCGGTTCAGAAGAATTCAGAGGAAACGAAAATAAGACAGAGGAGGTATAGAGGTGGTGGCGGCGGAGAGGAGATGGAGGAGGGCTAGGGTTCGCGAGTGGCCTGCTCGGGGAGTAGATATAGGAGGAGGAGGGGCAGGTGGAGGAGGGGTACGTGGAGCTGCAGGTGGGGGAGGAGATCCTGCTCTGTGTCTCCGTACGAGGAAGAAGGACAGGGCGAGCTGGGCTGGTTCGACACTCGGGTGGTAGGTGGGCTGGCCCTTTTTTGGGCTGGCCTGCCTCCCCGTTTGTTTTCTGTTTTATTTTTTATTTTTTTCCTGTTTATTTTTTTTTGTAGGCAAGAAAAGATAGAAATAGGAATAGGTTTTAGGGTTTTTCTTTTATGAATAATTTTTATTGAAATACCTAACAGCAAGATCAAAGGTATGTTAACTTTATTTCCAAGAATTTGAAATTGCCAATTGATTTGAATTTGTTATTTGAATTTCAAATAGGTTTTTATAAGGATTTAATTTTTTAAATAACCAAATGTATTCAATAAACTCAACCAACAATGAAAACTTATTGAATTTAATTGTTTGCAAGATTTTAATTTTTAAACCACATTTGGAACATGCCAAGTATGAATGATTTGATTTGAATTTGAAACTCAAATTAGGGTTTTAATAAAAGGTGATTTGTTTAACCAAGCAAATATTAATTCCAATTCAATTGTTTTTATTGAAAAACAATTTGGGTTTTGAAAGTACAGGTGCATTGTTTGAAAATTTTAAATTGATTTGAATTTTTGTTTTTGTTTTTGAATTGGTTGCAAACAAGGTGCAGATGATGCATGTGATGCAATGCCAAAAAAAAAAACCAAATCTAATTGGGGGAATTCCCCCGGTGTTACACTTATCCTCAAGAATACTAAGAAGGGTTTTCACCTCCTTATTCTTGATGGTAAGCTTACTGAAAATCTCCATGTTAATGGTTTCAGCGGTTTGCTGAAACATGGAAAAGAAACAAAGATCTTAAGTCAAAAATCAAGCAATGGTAGTGAAAAAAGCATTAAGTCAAAAAAAGTATGCTTTTGACAAAATGCTTGGGGGCTAGAGATATTACCTGGCTCATTCGTTGAAGACCCGCCAAGTTTTAGTTGAATTCTTTTGCATAGTATGCAAAAAGAATCCCAACATGGCAAAGGCCGTCCTGGATGACCTGCCGAGGTGAAAACACGAAGTTATTCCTTACAATAAGCCCGCCTTGCGGCCAAGGACGGATTAAGGGAGCTGGAGCGAAGTGTTTTGTCGCCCACGGTTTGATATACCCGTGTTCGTCAAAGGGCTCTTCCTTTACCTTAAAATCAGTGTCGAATGACGGGATAGGCTCCTCCTCTGGAACTCGAGAAGGACCTCCCACCTCATGCACCTCCCTTTCCCTCGCGTCCGCTTCCGGTGCAATGGGCTAGCTGGGCTGCTGGGTTTCCTCCTCCCTGGCAGCAGTGTTTTCCTCCGCAGCTACGACCGGAGTGTCGGGAGCAGCAGCAGGAGAAGGCTGTGATCCTCTCTGGGCCACAGACTTAATTTTATTCCGGCCTTTTTGCTTCAGTGTTGTGGGAGCCAGGCTAGAAAGAAAGAAAATCCGAGAAGTTAGAATTCCGAGAAAGAAAAAACTCCTGCAACAAAAAGCATAGAAAAAAGCAACCCGGATGATTTACCTGGAAGTAGCGACGGGAATTCTGTCGAGTTAAACCACTTCTTGAGCAGTCGATGGCTTCTTGCGCTTCCGTCCGCCAGAAAAGTGGGCACGCAGTGCGTCCAATTCGGCATCAGTCGCAAGATCCTTATCAGCGAGATCGTCTAACTGTGGATAAAATCGCAAAATCTGGCTAAGTCAGAAATCTGAGAAAGATAAAATTCCGAGAAAATTTCCCAGAGAGGAAAGGACATTACCTTTGGAGCTGGATTTCCCTCGTGATACATCTCTCGGCTTTTTCATATTGGTCGCGAGTGGCGACCAAGTGATTTACCCGCTTCTTGAAATCCCTCTTTGAGAACGCTTTGTCTGTTCCTCTCATTGTATCTTCCGGGCCCTTGTATTCACAAAGAAGCCAGGTTCCGCGATACACCAAAGGATGGATGCGTCTCCCGAACAAACACAGAACTGTGTCGGTGCCAGTAAGAGGGGGAGTGGAGGAGACGAGTTTTGCAATACGTCGTTTGATTTTCATCAAATTATCCGGCAAAGACTGAACTGCGTCCACTGCCCAATTATCTTGGGGAGTAGTGGCAGAATTGATAAAAGGTGGAATTCCCGTTTCCTTTCCAGGAAACGGGACATCTTGATGGTAGAAGAAGGAACCCGTCCAAAACTTGACGGATTCCGAGGTTTTTATCTTGGGGAACCATTCCTCCCTAAACCTACGGAGGGTGAAGGAAATGGTTCCGCAAGTCGGGAGTGATCCCTCAGAAGGGTTTCGCTTAACCCCGAAGTAGTATTGCCTGAAATCTAGCCTAGGATCTAGACCTAGATACCCTTCAAAGAGGGCCTGGACACCGGCTAGATAGAGAATGGAATTGGGAGGAAGATTGTGGGGTTGAATGTTATAGTGGTTGAGGACCTGGAGGAAAAAGGCAGAAGTCAGAAAACCCATACCTCTGCTAATGTGCGAGGTAAGGAGAACCCTTTCCCTAACTTTCGGCGTTGGCTCGGAGTCGTCCTCCTCGTGCCGCCATTTCCCTTTCATAATCAACCCTTCCTTCTCCATTGTCGGAAGGAGGGAAGGAATCAAATTACAATGGCTCCAATTCCCGGACATTTCCCCTTCTTCTTCTGCTCCGGTGGTAGCCGCGGCGGCGAGTTCCTCACAGACGAGGGTGAGCTTCTCTTCTGTTGTCTCGGAGGCGAAGGGCGGAGACGACGCGATAGATGACGACGCCACACTTTCATCCGCGAGAGGTGGATCCTCGCGAGCCAAGCCACCAGTAGTTCCCTCCGACGCGTTCGCGGCGGCGCGGTTCGGAGAATCGAGCTGCGGATCGATATCATTGATGATATCATCAATGTCGTGGGCGACAGTGTTTTCCTCCGCGGCGCGCGGTGAATCCCCAGTAGCCATTCTTTGGCGGCGCGGGGAAGATCCGGAACCTCCGATGGTGATTTTCCGGGGACGGTGCGGGATGCACGGGCTCTGCTCACACTGCATGTTTTGACTCGGGAGCAATGGTGCTTGGGGGCAGGAAGATGGAGTGAGAGCGGAAGGGCAACCGAAGGGCCCGAAGGCGGCTATTTATAGCGAGAAAAACGTTAAGATATGTGCCAACGGCTGTTTTGACCGTTAGATCTGCGATGCGTGTCACGCCAGAAAATCCGGGAAATAAGGAGGCGGAGTGATAAGTGTTATCTCCTTGTTTCCCGCGAGAATCTGTCAGAGATACGTTTCAGGATTTTGAGTGAACCCAAACGTCCGTGATGTCAGCACGTTTTCATCGCTGACGTCATGAAGTTCCTTCTCCACGAAGGCTCGTGGAAGAAAAGCCGGATTCTGGTAAATCTGAGTTTTGAGTTACACATCAAGAAACTCCTTCTCCATAAAGGTTCATGGAAGAAAAAGGCGGATTTTGATGAAATCCGAGTTATGCATTACGAAGTTTTGGGAAAAAGAAGAATCGAGAAAGGCACCAACGTTTCCCGGAAAAGAATGCAAATTGACGAAAGCTGGCAGAATGAAGTCTCAATCCTTCTTGGGGGCTACTGTCGGATATATACCGATTAGGGGTATATCCGGCATTGTCCTAAAGAGCCGGATTACCAGGGTGGCCTGATTGGTAATGGATCATAGTCCATTAGGTGGCCCTGTAAGATGACGCGCAAAAGCCGGATTCTAGAAGAACCCGGACCACGGCCCAAAGTGGTGCGGCTTGGAGTAGAAGGTGGATTCCTGCTTTCCAAGTTAGATACTTTCCGTATTCTTCTAGGTTTCCTTTCTGTAAGCCCTAACTCGGCTATTTATATAAAGCCGGACGGGAGAGAAGATAAGGACAATTAGCTAGAAGCCAACTCGTTGAGAAGTTGATCCTCGCCGAGTTAGCGAAACCTTACTCACATCGTACTTTGTATACTTCAGGTTTCAGCCCTGATTTAGTGAGATTGTAGGAGTAGGAACGTCGCCTTGTTGCGACGTACCGGACCTGGGTAAATTTGGTGTTCCTGGTTTTCGTACTACCACGGCCCCCCACATCTCTATCCGTAGGCTCATCGTACCCCAGTCTATGAACTCTACTACGATTTATCGAAATGGGGCGCGACGATGACTGACCCGAAGCGGATTGGTTCCGCTAGAGCCGAGGTTCCGGGGCTCAAGCTAAAGGTTGGCGATGATGAGGCCGAAGACGTCGTAGATCCAGCGCCCGCCGTTCCCACAGACGACGGCAATTGTCGATTAGTCATCTCAACAAGTCCCTCGGATGATCCTGTAGGGTTTCGATTAAGATAACGTATGGATGTCGGTGACGATCGTCGGCTAACAGGGGGCACGATTTATCCAGGTTCGGGGCCTCGTAGAGGTAAAACCCTTACTCCTTATCTTTCGATCTGTATTATGGGTAGATCGGTTACAATGTGGCGTGCTCAAGTCGAGAGTATGGCCTCGAGCTCAAGGCTTTTGTGGTGAGAAGTTGATTGGATTCCCTCCCCGGTGGTTCTCGTGGTCTTATATAGGTGGCCAGGTCTCAAACCGTCCCGGGGGTGGTAACAAACCCTAGTTTTAGGTCAGTTACAAGTTTCCTTCTCGACCCGCAAGTCTTTGCGGGTGGGCTCCTGTTGGGCCTTCTAGAACTGTAGGTGGCACCTCCCTCTGGGATCAGGTCATGGGCCTTGGACCGGGTAGCCTGACCCGATAGGTCCAGGATTCTCCCCCATGTCAGAGGGTGATCAGCTCGACACGGTGAGGCGATTCGTGACGGTGGCGCGGCCTCGCATTTCCTGGGATGGCCGCATCGAGCGGACAGAGTTTCTCGGGCGCTGGCGGAGCTCCGGTGTACACATCGCAGGCTCCTGGATGCAAACAAAGATCTAGAAAACCCTCAGGAGGTGCGCACAGACGAGGGGAGTTGATAGGAACGAAAAGGGGCGCCAGGGAAGGACTATGGTGGCCGGAGTCTTGCTCGAACAGTGACGGTAGCAGAGAACTTCGGCAAGCTATTCCGGTGGCCTCGGGAAACGATTGGCAGAGGAGGGAGAGGGGAATGAGGGAGGCCGAGGAAGGCTTTTTATAGGTGCAGAGATGGAAATAAATAATGGGAATTAACGCGAGAAATCGACGGGATTTGATTTCCCTGTCACGGGCGTGATTCCAGGCGGGAGGAGGGAGATGACATGACATCATCGCTGACGTCACCTTTTCTTTCTCTTTTTTATTTCTGTTTATTTAATTAAATCATAACTTCTGTTTTAATTATCCAAATGACATGAAACAAAATTCTAAACTGTTGAAATTTCAAATACTTTCCAATAGTACCATTTTTGAAAAAAATTAACATATTTTATTTTTGAATTTTGGAAATTTGAATAATTCCTTAATAGTTACTTAATGTGATAGTTAATTTTTTTTGTTTGCAAATATTTCCAGTAATCAAATTGTTGAAAGATGAAAAATTATTATTAGGTAGAAGCTGAAAACAACCCTTTGGAAAACATGTGTGTAGTGAAACTATCTTACACTATTAGGGTTTGATAAGACATTAATGTGGTCACAAAACTACTTCCAAGTTTAATTACACTATTAAAGATGGTGAAAACAATACTTAGGGCTTTGAAAAACAGAGGAATATTGGATTATATATTGTAAAACAATTAATATGACCTTTGTGTTTTGAGTTTTATTTGTTTTTGGTAACTTACTTTAATAGAAAACAAAAGGTTTCAAATTTTTGTGGTTTTTGCATTTACCAAAAATCAGGGATGTTACAGACTACCACCCTTAAAAGAAACCTCGTCCCGAGATTTGGGAATGCTAGAAAGAAAGATTAAGTTTGGGTAACTGGGTTCCAGAACAACTTGGTGTGCTACCACCCTTAAAAGAAAATTTTGTGGGTAGTCTATTTTCATTAGATTGGAGTGTAGATTGATTTGAGATTGGCTTGAGTAGAAATTTCCTTCATGGTAGAGTTATAGGCCATCATAGATCTGTTGAACTACCTTTGACACTGAGGGGTCACTCTTTGGGTTAATCAAAATACCAAGTTGAGAGGATTTCACAACATCATCTCATTATAATGGGAACCCATTTCTCAAGCATTCATTGTAGTTTATTACACTGGAAGAAACTCCTAAGGAAAATTTATTTTAAACATAAAAATTTGCCTAAGACTCCTTCTTGGATAGATACTCCTTCATGCCTTATCATCCTTCCTTAAGAAAGTCATGTTTGCTTCCTTCTCCTTTTGAGGGCATCTTTTTTCATAGTGTCCTTTATCTCTGCATTTGAAGCAAGTGACTTGGCTGATGTCTCTATAGACAGGATTGGGGTTCTTCTGAAGTTTCTTCTTCTTCCTTGATGGTGCTAAATTGGCCATCATATCTTCATACTTTTGTCCAGTATACTCAACTATGTTGGTTGAAGGTCTGGGTTTCTTGTTGGAATAATTCCTGGATAAATGTCCATATTCTTCACAAGAATAACGATTCTTGGTGGTGTGTTTGGATGAATATGGGGGTGGTGTAGTCTTGGCTCCAGTATTCATCTTGTCATGGTCCATCTGAATAGTATCCAGCTTGTGTTTTCCCTTCACTTGTGGTTTTCCTAAGTTCTCTTGGATTGCACTAAGCATTTCCACTTTGGCTTGTTGTCCAACTTGTTGTACCATGGGGTAAAGTGGACATTGTGTTGGAACATGTGTTGTTCCTTCACATAGAAAACAATTAACTTGAGTGAGGTATCCTTCAGTTGAGTTGTTTGCATCACCATGGGGCCACTCATCAGGACATTCTTTGGAATAGTGCCCTATCTCTCCACAAGATTTGCAGGCTTTGGAATGTTTGTCTCCTGGTTATCTCTAGCTACCAAGGGTGGATTGTTTTCACTATTGGCCATGCTTTGGGACATCATGTGGAATATCTGAGATTGAGTATCCAACACTTGTTGCATTCCTGGTGTTAACTCCATATTGGGGTTGCTGGCTTGGTTCTGGGTCATCAGTTGTATGAGTTGATTCTGAGCTTCTAGTAGCATCTGCATTGCTATTGACTTCTCAGGGTTGTTGGCATTCTGGCTAGGCATCTGTTTTGGGGTTTTAGGAAAGATGAGTAGATATTGGAAAGATAGCTAAGGGAGGTTCCTATCCAAACATAGCAGATCAAGGAAACTTCATCTTGCAAACAACACATAACAAACACATAGTAACACAATCATCACACCAAACAATATGGTTTTTAGAAAACACTAATATTGTCATACCACACTCATTAGTATTATCAAGATAGTAACACAATCATCACACCAAACGTTGTTCTAACAAAGTAACTAGATTGGTGGTCTCATCTATATCTTATTGAGTTTCTTCAAATCCTTCTTTCAATGTCTTGAGGTGTTCTTGATTGTTGTGAACTTTGGGTATTTCTCCAAGTTTTCTTCAAGTGTCTTGAGTGTAGGTCTTCATGTGGTGAAAATACTTCTTTCACTTCTTGGTATGATCATCAACATTCCTGTCTTTATGGTATTGAAGAGGAAGGTCATCTAGAAAATTTTGAAGGTGAATAATAGATGAGATGATATGAGAATAATTGAGATGATAGTTTTGTTTATATAAAGTTTTAACATAGTAAATTTTCCAAACTTAGGGTCTCGAATCCTACAGGCGACACAATGCTCTGATACCATTTTGTAGCGTCCCCACATTTAAATAATGCAAGAACATCTGTGTTATTGTGCTAGTCCCTAAATCAATTGCTAGCACCACAGTACAAGATAAAATATCATGCAAATGCATCAAATTCTATTACATCGCATGATCCAGTCTTTACAAAATAATATTACAACTTGCATAGTCTTAGAAGACTAGTAGAAAACAAAGTATTACAGCGGAAAACATAGAATAACATTGAGCCCATCTTCTTCGTGTGCCACAGGCAAAACATGTTGGCGGTAGACTCGAGATCCTAAACGAAATCCTCAATCGTCTTCAGAAACATCTGCAATATGGAATATGCAGCCACAAGGGAGTCAATACAATTTAATGTATTGGCAAGTAACACTATGGTGTATATAAATGGCAAGACTAATACTACATGCATATTTGTCTTGGTGGAGTTTTGGCTAAGTTTGCATAAAGCAAATTTTCTCCTATCTCATTTTGTAAAGAAAACTTCTCTTTTCAAAGGGTGGCATCATTGGACTAAAATCCAAGTACCACAACTACTGTTCACTTGGTCAAAATTTTACTTATTGAAAATGGTGATGTGATTCTTCTGTCCATCCTTGTCCAGCTGCTCATAGTTGTCCATAACCGGGGACACGGCTAAGATCTTAGTTTGTTGACTCTGCAGAGTTTGTGCACTTTCACCTTCAGACTCAAATCAGCCCAAACATCCTATACACTCTGAGTGCATTAAGGAAAGGAGAAGATTGAGACGATATCTTTCAGAAGCAAGAATCTAACCTAATGGCAAGACCCGTTCCACCTATAATTATGCTACATCTGCTTGTCAAGCCCAGGCTGAACCCTCGCAACTTAGTTAATCAAGACAGAGCCCATATGACTAAATGCTGCACTGGAAGCAATCTAAACTTGAGGAACATCATAATCACTTTGTTCCTGGGTGGCATTCCTTCAAGTGAACTCCCCTCGGGGAGACACTCAACTTTCAACAGCCCCGCATTACCAATCGACCCAGGTGGTTCATTGAAGTTGTTACTTAGATTTTTTCCACAACATCAAGTAAAACAATTTCTGTAGCATGGCTAAGCATCTAATAAGTACCAAGGAATAAAAGTAACAAGGTATAAGGATGGCTACACACTACCAAGATATAGCATAGCATAATATAACTTAGTAAAATTTCCTATCATGCATACTACTCAAAAATCAACTTATGCATACAGAAAATAATGGGTAGTTGATGGTGTGTTACTTGCCTTGTTGAAGTTGGTGAAGATATCACACTCTCTTCACAAAAGATCGTTTCTCTCCGTACAATCTATTCATTGAAAACACAATAACAAAATAAAACAGACATCCTAGCAATCAAACACATAAGCGGAGAAAAAAAACAGAGAAAATAACATAACAAAGGGGATTGAACCAAGTTGGCTAGGACAAGGTCAAGATTTGAGTTGAAAGATTCATATTCTCTTGGTTCCATACTTGTTGAGGAAGTTCCAAGAGTTCACTTGGGATGGACTAGGTTGAGTTTGATGTTATCAAACTTTACTATAACCATACTTGTCGAGGAAGTTCCAAGAGTTCACCAAGGTGATCTCACTATTTCAACTAAGGTAACACATAACAAAGCGTAACACTTAGTTTTTTTCATCAAAACATTTGAGTGATCTAAGTTAATCCTTCCATTTTGGTTTAGGGTAGGTCTAGGTTCACCTAACTTCATAACAACGGAGATAACAAGTTAAAGTCTTCGGTTTTTTGATTTGGGTCCAGGGTTGGACAAAAACAACTTGTTATTCTTCAACTTGTGGGGATGGGTCCAAGTCTTCACATGCTTGTTTTCTTGAAGTTCATCTTCATGCTTCTATTGTAGTTTCGTCCTTGTTGTGAAGCTTCTCTTGAACTTGCTAAATCTTCATGGCTTTCACTTCACTACTTAGTTTGGGTATGGGATGGGTACAAATACCACTAAGTCAATTAGAAAGAAAGCAAATAGAAAGGATAGAAAGGGGGGGTAGATGTCTTCTCCTTGATTTTATTCATACACTTGTACTTCTTTGAGTTGCTTCTAGTTGTTGTGGATTACAATTTCCTTACTTCAAATTCTTCAAGGATCTTCTTTGTAGCTCTTCATGTTGCCACCAAGTTGAAGATGGAGTTCCTTCTTGTGGTTGAGTCTTTTTTTCCATTTTGCTAACTTGATGGATTCTTGAAGCAAGAATTAGGGGAATGGAGAAGTAGATAGAAAACTATGGTACTAGTGTTGAGGTTCACTACTTGGTCTCTTATATGGTTTACATACTAGGGATTTGGTCTTGGATTAAAAAATGGCCACAACAAACAATGGTAGAAAGAATAGAAACAAAATCTAAGCATGATCAACTAGTGGTTCACTATGATGGATTTTTGGTCAAAACAGATGGTCATGGTCCAAGGGTGTCCAAAATGGTTGGGAAAGTTTTTTCTGGTTCAAGGTTACCAAATGGAACAATTTTTAAAAGGAACTATATTGAAATTATTTATAGAATTAATTCTATGTCAAAATTACTCAAATATACCACTTAAATCTAAATTCAAATTTAACTTGTTCAAAAATTATTTTGGGGCAGAGGATATGAAAGTACACATCCTAAGGTTTCGAAATATATTTTATTTGCAATTTTTGGATTTGTAGAAATTGAATCATCCCAAAATTCATCAAACAAACATATTTGAATTTGAACACATTTTAAATGTTAAAATTTAAATTTGATCAGTGCCGAAAGTTTCTACTTGTTTTGCTGATTTCAAAAGGTCCAAGTTTGCTAAATTTGGCCTTATGGATCAAAAGATATGATAGATCTAAGATTTAGGGACTTTTCTGCAAAACTACTAATTGATTCTAGCGGGAGAAAATTTTAAATAAGGCTGGGCCACGTGGTTGGATCTGATTGGGTGCTGTTGCTGACTGGGTTGCTGACCGTGCACCCTGACTGGGCGATGACGTGGATAAGTGAATCAATCGGGGCCGCTGGATCTGGATCTAATGGTGGCATACCGTTTCGCCTAGATCTAATCATGGCCGTACGTTGGATCTAACGGCTAGGGAGCGAGAGAGATAGCTTACCGGCGTGGGGTGGCCGGAAAATGGCGAGTACGGCGGCCGGAGTCGTAGGTGCTCGACGTTGACGACGATGCGGAAGATCTCCGGGCACTTGGAGGTGACGAGGGTGATCAGCTCGACACGATGAGGCGATTGGTGACGGTGGCGCGACCTCGCGTTTCCTGGCGGAGCTCCGGTGTGCACAGCGCGGGCTCCTGGCTGCAAACAAAGATCGATAAAAACCCTCAGGAGGTGCGCGCAGACGAGGGTAGTTGATAGGAACAAAAAAGGACGCTAGGGAAGGACTACGGCGGCCAGAGTCTTGCTCGAACGGTGGAGGAAACAGAGAACTTCGGTGAGCTATTCCGGTGGCCTCGGGAAACGATTGGCAGAGGAGGGAGAGGGGAATGAGGGAGGCCGATGAGGGCTTTTTATAGGTGCAGAGAGGGAAAGAAATAATGGCCATTAACGCGAGAAATCGACGGGATTTGATTTTCCTGTCACGGGCGTGATTCCAGGCGGGAGGAGGGAGATGACATGACGTCATCGCTGACGTCACCTTTTCTTTTTCTTTTTTATTTCTGTTTATTTAATTAAATCATAACTTCTGTTTTAATTATCCAAATGACATGAAACAAAATTATAAATTCTTGAAATTTCAAATACTTTGCAACAATACCAGTTTTGAAAACAATTCAACATATTTTATTTTTGAATTTTGGAAATTTGAATAATTCCTTAATAGTTACTTAATGTGATTTTTAATTTAAAAATTTATAAAACATAGTTATTGGTCAATTAAAATTTTAGTGACATTATAAATGTTGAAAACATATTTTTGAAAGTCATTACATCTTATTTTCATAATTTTATATTTTGAAATAGGGGTACACCCTAATAGCAACTTGTGTTATTTTCTAAAAAGAAAATAATTAATTATAATAAGGCCAAGTATTTTTTTAAAGACATATCACTTGTGAAAACGTGTTTTTCTAGGTCCTTTTCTCACAAATAAATTGGTGGTAAAAATCTTGTTATTTCATACTTCATATTGTAGTTGAAAGGTGGTATAGTTAATTTTTTGTTTGCAAATATTTCCAGTAATCAAATGGTTGGAAGATCAAAAATTATTATTAGGTAGAAGTTGAAAACAACCCGTTGGAAAACGTGTGTGTAGTGAAACTATCTTACGCTATTAGGGTTTGATAAGACATTAATGTGGTCACAAAACTACTTCCAAGTTTAATTTCATTATTAAAGATGGTAAAAACAATTCTTAGGGCTTTGAAAAACAGAGGCATATTGGATTACATATTGTAAAACAATTAATATGACCTTTGTGTTTTGAGTTTTATTTGTTTTTGGTGACTTACTTTAATAGAAAACAAAATGTTTCAAATTTTTGTGATTTTTGCATTTTCCAAAAACCAGGGATGATACAACATACCTGGATAGTGGTGCTGGTAGTGTTTGCAGGAAAAGAACTCCACAAGAAGCTGAGGAATTAATGGCTAAAATAGCCAAAAATAATGATGATTGGAATATACCTGAGGCTACACCTACACCAGAACCAACACCAATACCAATACCAATACCCCAGTAGAGAGGGATGATTGAATTAAAAGTTGAAGTGATGAAGGAAGCCAAGAAATCTCGTATAGAGAGGGATATTAAATCTAAAGATGTGAAGAATTTACCTCCTATAGAAGAATTATGTAAGCCAATATCATCTTATGGAAAACTCTAGAGCTATTGATAATTTGCATGGTATTATTGAGAGAACCTCTAATGATGTTAAAATGCTTGTTAAACATTTTCATATGGTTCAAACTCAGATTGATCAACTCACTAAAGTGCAAAAATATATGCTAGCTAATGATTCTAGAGAAAAACATGTTTGTGAAATAATCACTAGAAGTGGTGTTTCTACTCAGGACCCCTTGTATTCTGAAGGATACCCTAAAAGAATTAAAGAAGATTCTCAGAAAACTAAACACAATAGTTCTCCCTCTAAGAAAAAGAAGAAGAGACATAAAACTGTTGTAGAATCTTCTGAACCTGCTAAAGATCCAAATAATATATATCTATTTCTGATGCTAAAACTGAAAGTGGTAATGATAAAAGTGATGCTTCTGATAAAGAAGAAACTGTAGCTGAACCTAAAAACAAAACTAAAACGTTGAAGTATACTAAGGAGGATTTAATTTCTAATAAACATGGTAATGAAAGACATCCTTGGGTACAAAAAGCAATGCCTTTTCCTAATAAGAAACACAAATCAAAGGAAGAAGAACATTATAACAAGTTTTGTGTGTGTGGATGAAACCTTTGTTTTTGCAAATTCCTTTGACTGATGCTATTAAACTGCCTCCTTATTCAAAGTATATGAAATATATTGTCTCTAACAAAAGGAAAATTCCTAATGAGGAAATTTCCACTATGCTTTCTAATTACTCTTTCAATGGCAAGGTTCCAAAGAAGCTTGGAGATCCTCGTATTCCTACTATTCCTTATTCTATTAAAAATAATTATTTTAGAACTGCTTTATGTGACTTGGGAGCAGGAGTTAGTGTTATGCCTTTTTCTCTCTATAAGAGGATCTCTCTGGAAAAATTGATACACACTCATATATCTTTGCAGATGGATGATAAATCTACTGATATTCCTGTTGGCACATGTGAGAATGATCATGTTCAAGTGACTAGTAATTGTTTGATATTAACTGACTTTGTTGTGATGGAAATGCCTGAAGATGATAATATGTCTATTATTCTTGGGAGAACTTTTCTTAATATAGTAGGGGCTGTTATTGATTGCAATCAAGGAAAAGTAACTTTTAATGTTAATGATAAAGAGCATACTGTTTATTTTTCCAAGAAGATTGATAGAATATATGGTTTAAATTCAGTTGAAAATATCGAAACCATAAAGATTGGAGAATTGTATTGTCCCATTCCAATGCCACCAAAAGAATATGAAACCATTATGATTGGGACTATGTCTATCGAGGTTGAGGTAACATAATTATTTAGTGACAAGCAAAGTTTTGCTTCATATAAAAATTGTTCTGATAACAAGACTTGATCAACCTTGTTAACAAAATAATTTTGAATGAAGAGGACAATGTTTTCACTATGTTTTCACCTTCCCCATTATGTTTAAATCATGTTATCACCTTGCTACCTTAGTGTAGTTATGTTTTCCATCATCCATAGTCATGTTTTCCTCATGTTTTCATCCTGATTACTGTGGTTATACATGTTTTCACCATCCATACTTTTGTTTTCACCACCTTCACCTTTGTTTTCTTTGGTTATTTTTCTATTGGAGTGTGATACGTCCATTTTTTATCACTGTTTTTATTGTTATTTTCTGTAATTCATCGATATATTTCGTGTTATGATGCATTACTTATGTTATTTTATCTTATTTTTCATGTTTCATATTTTTTGGAGAATAAACACCGGGACCAGAAATAAGATGGAAAAAAGCACCGTCGAGATACCATATTTTAGAAGATTAGAAGAAGAGGGGGGACACCGGAGGTGTCTTAGAAGTTCAGAGGAGGACTCCAGCCAGAAGGGGAGCAAGAGGGGGGCCACCAGGGGCCCACACCATGAGGTGACGCCCCCCCCCCCCCCCCCGTGGTCGCGCCGCCAGGTGGTGTGGACACCCTGGCCCACCTCTGGTCGACATATTTCCCGTACTTGACGCCTAGGGAACCCTAATCCCTAAAGCATCATCGAAGAATTATTCTCATGCTGCCTCGGGGCTGAAAACACCCGAGAGAGAAAAGCTCTCTGGCAGGGAGAAATCTGCGGGGGAAATTCCTCTCCGGGGAGGGGAAATCATTGCCATCGTCGCCATCATCCCTCTGGGCATCATCAAGATCGTCATCAGCACCACCATCACCATCACCCTCATCATCCACCGTCATCCCGCTGTAACAATTAGGGGCCTCTATCGTTGTTTTACATTAGATCTCTCTCCCGGTGTGGATTACTTGTTAGTAGTTGATGCTTGTGAGATTTATCGGTGTTTGCACTTTATGAACAGATTGTTACTATCCATTATATCACCTCTGATTGTGATCCATATGATGTCTTGTGAGTACTTCGTTTAGTTCTTGAAGACATGGGAGAAGTCATGATGTTATTAGTGAAGTTGTATTGAAGTAATATCTCGTGGTTCGGTATTTAAGTTGTGGTGCTATTCTTCTAGTGGTGTCATGTGAACGTCGACTACATGATACTTCACCTTTATGGTCCTAGGAGGATGCCTTGTGTATTTGGCTACTAATTATGGGGTTTCCGGAGTGACAGAAACCTAAACCCTCGTTAGGAAACCAATGCACGAGGGAGCGTAGAATCCTGGAGTTTTAAGGCTGTGGTTAGATTTATCTTAATTAATTTCTTGTATTTGCGTATGCTTGCGGGGGTATAATCGCAAGTATGTATTATTCCTAGTTGGGAGGTGCATTAGCATAGCTTCACCCACACAACACTTCACGAACCAATAGATATTAATCAACCGTAACAAAGCGAAAGCACTTGACAAAATTCTCATGTGTCCTCGAGAACGTTTGGTAGTCATAAGTAACACAAACGGCTTGTCCTTTGCCCTCAAAAGGATTGGGACACTCGCTGCACTATTATTTACTGCTCCTTATTTACTCGCACTTTATTTATCTGCTATATCCAAAACAACCAGAAACCTTTTTACTCGTGTTTACAGTGAATTCTCTATCCAACCTGCTTGTCAACACCTTCTGCTCCTCGTTGGTTCGACACTCTTATTTATCGAAAGTACTGCGATACACCCCTATACTTGTGGGTCATCAAGACTATTTTCTGGCGCCGTTGCCGGGGAGTGAAGCGCTATTGGTAAGTGGAATTGGTAAGAGAAAATTTTACTGTAAGTGATGTTTTTATTTCTGTCTGCTGTTTTATTTCATCATGGACAATACTTTTGATTGTCTATTTAGAGGTACTACTACTATCACTGCTAGGGTAGTAAGTGACCCGTTATCTGCTGAGTTAGATCCTTATAAAATACCTATGAAAATTGGCTGGCGTGTTATGGATAACCGCTATTACGGTGATGGAATTGTCCAACTCGGTGACCATTTGCTCTTTATACATGAATTATGCGAGTTATTCAGGTGTGCAGGTATTACTATGGATCAAGTTAAAAAGAAATTATTTTCTTTATCGCTGAAAGGAAGAGCCGCTGAATGTTTCAAATTACTGAGGAATGGTGAATCTATTGGATGGGAGGAAATTGTTCCTCTCTTTTATTCTAAATTTTATCCTCCTTGTGAGATTCATAAAGACCGGAATCAAATCTATAATTTCTGGCATCATGATGGAGAGAGTATTGCCCAAGCGTTGGGGAGAATGAAGTTATTAATGCTCAAATGTCCCGTTCATGAACTCCCGCGTAATATTGTTGTGAATAATTTTTATGCAAGGTTTTCTCTTCATGATAAGGATTTATAGGATGCTTCTTGTTATGGATCATTCACACGTATGAAGGAAGAAGCTAAATGGGATATTCTTGACCATATTCCAGAAAACACTGAAGGATGGGAGAACGACAAAGGTAGAAAGTCAGGTATAAATTATGATTATGAATGCATTAAATCTTTTATGGGTACCAATGATTTCTATTTTGTTAGTGTTGTTTGTGGTCTTGATTCTCAAATTTTTGCAAATTGTCTTAAAGATTTTGCCTCCTATCTTGATATTCATAAAAAGAATTATCACAAGAACCATGAACCTTATAAAGATATTGTTCCTGCTAGTAATATAGAAGTGCATGCTATTAATCCTGCTGTTCCTGAGCCTTATGTTGAAAAAATGCCTTTCCCAGCTAAAGTGAAACAACATTCTATGGTGGCTAGTGTGGTTAATAAAAGTAATAAGAAAACTATTAAACCTGATGAACAAATAACTGTTGAACCTACAGTAGCAATAGTAAAAGATCTTGTTTGTGGAAATGTGGAGGACGAACACATTGTCTTCTGTGAGGATGCTTCAAACATTGTTTCACATCCTCACAGACCTAAGAAAAGTAGTGTTCGTATGATTTTTGTTAAGATATGTGATCATTTCTATTATGATTTGTGTGATATTGGTGCTAGTTCTAGTGCTATACATTATGAGCTTTATAGAGAAATTATGCATGAAATTGGTTCTTGTGATCTCGGAGATATTGATGTGGTTATTCAGCTTGCTAATAGAGAAACTATTTTTCCTATTGGTATTGTTAGAGATGTGGAAGTTTTATGTGGTAAAACTAAATATCCCACTGATTTTCTTGTACTTGGTAAGGCTGCTAGTAAAACTTGTCCTATTATTTTTGGCAGACCTTTCTTGAATACTTTTGGTTCTATTATAGATTGTAAAAGAGAGAAGATTTTGACTAAATTTGATGGAAAATCTTATTAGTTTAATTTCTCCAAATTTGCTAGAGCACCTTATGAATCTAAATTGCCTGATGAGAAATTTAAAGTTGAACAATTTGCTTCTATTGCTCTTGCTCCTAACAATGCTTTGCAGCAATATATGGAGGACCATGAGAGTGAGGTATCTATGGAAGAGAGAAATGAGATTGACGATATTCTTTTTTGTCAACCAGTGATACTGAAACATAATTTACCTGTGGAAGACTTGGGTACCACATTAACATCCAAGGAGGATCAAGTCTTTGATTTAAAACCTTTTCCTAATGAGCTTAAGTATTCTTATATTGATGATAAGAAAACATATCTTGTTATTATTAGTTCTAAACTTTCAGGTGAAGAAGAGGAAATATTATTGGGAGTTCTTAAGAAACACCGTGGAGCTATTGGATACACTCTTGATGATTTGAAGGGGATTTCTCCTACTATATGTCAGCATGCTATTAATATTGAACCTGATGCAAAGCCAGTAGTTGAACATCAACACCGTTTAATTCCTAAGATGAAGGAAGTGGTAAGAAATGAGGTATTAAAACTTCTTGGTGCTGGTATTATTTTTCCTATTGCTGATAGTAGATGGGTAAGCCCTGTGTCACACCCCAGTTTTTGGATTCTTATACTGTGGTTCAAGAAGACAAAAATTAGGGCCAACAATTTTTTTCTAACAACAAGATTGTTTGAACCAATATGTGTGTATGATCTTAATCATATATTCAATGCAAGTTTTGTTTCTTTATAAAACCAATATCAAATTTTCCCGAAAACAATTCTATTATTTTTCCTGATGTTTTCCTTGATGTTATTTGAGTGGGTTTTATTCCAAGACTTGGATCATTCTTGTTTGCATCTTAAAAAAAACTTTTAGCTTTTTTGGATCCAAGAACACAAAATTTCAAAATGATTTATGGAAGTTTTCTTTTAAGTTTTCTATAGAAACTATTCCCTGAAAATATAGCCAAGTACCTATTCTCCGCCTTTGTTTTCACTGGGCTATAAATGTTATTTTATGTGTTCTTTACTTTTATTTGTTCCTTGATATATGGAATACAAATCCATCAGCTTTTTTTGATTTTTGAAATAAGAAAAACAATCTTTTGCTTGTTGTTTTTGGTGGAAGAAAAATAAGGCAGAAAAAGACATTTTTAGAAAAACAGAAAGTACACCTTGTCCTACTATATTTTTATAGCCTTAAACTATCTCAAATTTGTTTTCAAAAGATGTTTCTAAAAGTTTAAAACATTTTTAACAAGTTCCAACTTGGAAAGCAAAAATTGGAATCCGTTTGGTCTCTGAAAACCATCCAATTTTTTTGCTAATTCTACTGTGAGCACCCTGGCCCCGCCGTCGTCGATGCCCGTCGGAAGAGAGAAGGTGAGGAGAGGAGAGCGACGATCGAGGCACCGTTAGATATGCGATTGATGACCCCGTTTAACGCGCCGTTTCTCGCGCGTGACCGCGCGCCGTGCGCCTGCGCCGCTTCGGTCGCTAGTTGGGTCGCGCCCGTAGTGAAGCCAGCCCGCCGGTGCTTTTTCTTTTTCTCTTTTTAAATCTATGCACAATGTTGCTTGTTGTTTTAAGCTTGTGATAAATAGTCCAAATGCAAATTAAATTTAACAAAAATTCATGGAATTAGATCTATGTTTTCTTAACCATGTCCAGTTGGTGGATCCAGGTTTGAACTTGTATTTTTGTCATAATAATTAAATTGCCACAAAGTATCTGTGAAAGTGTTTTTGGCATAAATTTTTGGCTATGTATCCATTTTTGTCAAATCAAATTGTTTTGGATAGCTAGTGAGTATATCTATCATTCGGACTTGGCCTCACATCAAGGTGAGTTACAAAATGGAAATTCCATCCATTTTGGTAAATGACCAGTAGGCTTTTCTAGGATTTTTAAAGGAGTTAAAAAATGTTTTTTGAGGTGAATCCAATTGGATCAATATGACTAGATCTATATAAAACTATCTTGGATGAATTTTTGGAGCCCTAGATTATTTTTGGTGAGCAAAAATAGAAACAACACCTTTTCTGTTTTCTTTGTTATGTGTCTATTTGTGTGTAAATAAATGTGTGATTGCTTGAGACTTGTTTCCTAGAATGTATAGGTGTGTTACCACTTGCTTTTATGTTGTTTTCTTGCAATGAAACTACCTTAGGAAGTGTGTGCATATTGGGAAATCTTTTGGTTATAGAAATAGCATTTGTTTGTTTTCTAGTATTTATTTTGATTAGGTTGTGTGAGCAATTCTTTGTGTGATTGTGTCCCTAAGATTTTTATGTGGTTGAGTTGAGTCCAGTACCATTTTGGTACTTATTTTATGTTGGTAGTATCTATGTTAGCTTGCACTTTATTTTATAGCAAAGCATGTGTAGCTTTTGTTGCTTGTTTTCACTAGTATTATTTTCACTACTATGAATGGTCTTGTATTGATTGTTAGGATAATTTTAATTTTGCCAACTGTAACCAGAAGTTTTATTGCCTCTTGATTCCTTGGTATTAGTGGTCCCATAACCCACTAGTCCCATTGCATTTTGGTTACGGCTGCAAATCCCGTACCATATACTTGTTTGCTTGTAGATTATTTTTTTATATGTGTGTTTAATATTTTCCACCAAGGAGAATGGTTGTTTGTTTTACTTATTTGATTGAAGAATTAGTAATACTTTGTGACGCCTAGTATGTTTAGGTGTGGTGCATTTGTTAACATAATGTTCCCTTAGGAATATCATGTTAAGAAGTGTTTCTCTGTTGTTTTGTTTGAATTGATTATTGTTTGCAAATAGAATGTTTCCTTGTGATTGATAAATTATGTGTGGATAGATTTCATTGAGTGTTTGGATTTTTGAAATTGTTTAGTTAAGCTTGTATTGAGTGCATAGCTACTGGTTGTATAGCATGTACCTTGGTTGCTTGTTGATTGATTGATTAGAAAAGCATGTTTTATTAGAATGGTGTAATTCTTGCTCAGTAGATGTTTTCATAGAATTATTTTAGAGTAATTTCTTACTAGCATGTGTAAGGTTTATGTTCTGTTAGTAGGAATTTATATGCATCTGTTGCTTTCTTAGAGTTATGCATCCTTATAGTGATGTTTGCTTCTCTAGTGATGCATTAGTGTCACGACTAGATATTGTGAGTTGCTCTAATTTCGTTGTCTTTTTATTTTATGAGTGTACGATTATTCTAGCATGTTTAGGATGTTCCTAATTATGTTTTTATGACATACTTGTGGAGTTTCTGTTTGCTATTAGTTGTAGGATGCAATTACTTCTTATAGCATGCCTGTGTAGGATTTTCATACTAGTATGCTTTTGGTGCATTCCTGTCAGTGTGCTATTTTCTAGCTTTGTTATATCTTGTAGTGATTGTATTTTAGAGTGTGTGATATGTCTTGATACCTTTGGTTGAGATACTGATTTGTTTAGTTATTTTCATGATTGATGGATTCCTTAGCTTTGGAGGTAGACTTAAGCATAGGCAGTGACTAGCTCTTTCATCTGTGGTATGTTTGTTTGTTGTTTGGAGATTGCCTGAGTGATTACTTTAGCATGAGTATTGCACTTATGTTATTCTTGTGCTAGTGTTGTTGTTTTTCTTAGTAGTATCTTGTTATATATGCGTTAGTTTGGTAGTGAACTTGTTTGGTGATGCTTGCTTGTGTGTTGTCAATACCCACTGCCATGGGAATTGTTTTGATTGATTGTTGTATTGTAGTAGTATCACCTTTTGTGACCACAAGCTATATTTTTAGCTTCTTGAATATCTTATTATGAGAGTGGTACACCCACTTAATATATGGTATGTAAGATGTGGGATATGGTTTCTCAACCATATGTTTGTTTGACGTCAGTCTTGTACCATGAGAGTTTGTGAGATAGTTTTCTCGATAACGTTTGAGTGATTGCGCTAGTATAAGTTTGCTTGCTTTATCGGTCGCTTTGTTTCGCTGGTTGCCTCTTTAGTTCTGAGTGTGTGTCCTTTATTCTTTTATGACGTTAGAAAATGAAGAAGACGAAGAATAAGTTGTGGAGCTATGCGTCAAGTTCAAACTACTTCAAGGCCAGGGACACTAAGAGATTTAAGGCAAGCCATCCTGTTGCTTGCTACTAAACTTATATTTATCTATCATGCATGTTTTACTTCTGAAAAGTTTTACAAAACTTTGATTACCAAAAACTATTTTTGAGTGACTATTACTACTCTTAATATTATATATATCATTACTATGCCAGTAGTTGATACTTGGTGTTACCAAGCCCATAGCCACCATATGGTATGTATTACCACCAAAAGTATAAGTCCCTAAGTGCACACCTTAAAAATATGTTTTTGCAAAACAAAGGTTTTATGGAAAACCCAGAGGAAAGGCTGAGCCTTATCCACCGGAGGGATGTTGAAGTGGTCATTTTTGGGAAAAAGATATTTTTTACAAAAATGACACATAACCTAGTCTTTGTCAGACAAATTTTACCGTACCGCCACTTTACCCCAACATGTGCACGAGGCTTAACTTGAAGTTTGTTCTTTTTAGTGTGTGTTCTATCTCTATTTTCTATAAGGGTCGTCGTGCCCTCAAACCGATTGTGGCTAGGTGGTGTATACGGGACATAAAATGTGTGGGATTAATTTCACCTCTGGTCGCAGCAGTTGGGTGCCCTACCGTGGCGCTGGTGGACAGGATGCCGGGGGAATCAGGCCCAACTGAAGAGATAGACATATTCTACCTTGAACATAGTGGATGGTTAGGATCAGTTATCTGTTGTTCACATACTATTGTTACAGTCCATGGTTGTTCACGGCGGATGTACTAGATCTGGTGGATTGTGTACACCTCTACAGAGTAAAACTATTTGGAATAGCTGTAACATCCCAAGTATGAAAAACAGCCTTACAATGTTTGCTTTTTGTTTAAATTAAGTTTGCATCATTCCATCATGAGTTTTGCATTTGTTTTCATTTGTTTTCCATTTTAATTTCAAATCAAAATTCAAACCCTTGTTTCATACTTGTTCTGTTACAATTTTTGAAATGAAACTTTCAAATCAAACCAATTATTTGGTTCCAATAAACTTGAAATTCCAAACTATTAACTTTCCTAATTATCAATATTTCAATTATTGCCAAAATTCAATCAAATTCTTTTAAATTTCAAACAGCAACAAAAATTTAAAATTTGGAAAAATAAAACTTTGCACAACTGGGCTTTTGCAATAAATAACTAATAAAAATTATCACCAAAATTATTCAACCCTAAAACCCCATCCTTTTCCCTCTTTTCTTCCTACACAAAATAGGGTGAACAAAAAAAATAGAAACAGAAACAGCAAAAACAAAAAGAAGAAGAAGGGGAGGGCAGGCCAGCCCACCACACCCCACAAAGCCCAGGCGCACCCCTCTGTCGTCTTCCTCCTCTGTACGGAGACAGAGGAGGAGCGACCTCCCCCACCTGCAGCTTTCCTGCTCCCCCTCCTCCCTACTTATCCCTCTCCCGCCTCGAGGCTCCAAACCCTAGCCCTCTCCCATCTCTTCCTCCTCAAGCCGTCGCCACCCTCTCCCTTTTTCCTCTCCCCTTCCCTGTCGAATTCCCGGAGTTTTCCTGTACCTACTGTAACTCAACCATGGCCAAAACTTGAGGGCCTCCTCGCCGTCGCTGTGGTGGCCGTCGAGGCTCCCTCTCCCCGGGAACAGAACCGGGAGGGTTCCCTCTCCCCTTTTGCCTAAGGGAGCAAGGCCGGAGAACGACCACACCGCGCGCGCCGTCGAGCTCCTCGCCGCCGTCGAGCTCCTCTCCGCCACCGCCATCTTCCTGTCGCTGCTCCCGCTCGGGCCCTCGGTGAGCGCCCCTGTCTCTCCTCCCCCCTGTCCGCCCTCTCTCCTTCCCCTCTGCTCCGTGGGCGAGCGCGCGCCACGCCGGCAGCCACGATCGTCGACGATCTCTTCCCCGATCGGTTCAGTTTACTGAACTGCGTTCAGTTTCGACAGTGGCCGAAACGCCACCTCAAAAACCCCACGCCTCTGTATCCTTCACCAACCGAGCAGCTAGCCCAGTGGCTAGCACCCCGTATGCACGCCCAGCAGCCCCGGGTTCGAATCCCCCCTTAGGCACAAAGCCACCTCTTTTTTGGCCCTTTTTCTTTTATTTCTCGAATTCCAGAAAAACAGATCTGAGCCTTAATTGTAAAATCAATAACAAATTGAATATTGCTCCAATTTCAATGATTCAAGTTTCTGTGGATTCAGAATCTTGTGCTCTTTCTGTTAATGTCAAAGTTGCAACATGTTTCTGTAATAATTTTTGCACTAAATAATTAATTACAGAAAATGCAATAAAAATTTGAAACTTTGGAATTTCATAACTTGAGTTCTGTTCATCCAATTTGAGCAAACTTGGGCTCTAAAAATTTGTCTTAATAAACTCTACACATTGGTATTTTATTTGGTCACAATTGAATTAAATTTGAACATGTTTCCCTCTGTTTCCTAAAAAGGGCAGAATAAAATACTTATGAAGAATTGCATAATAAATTCAATAATGATCCAAAAATTATGTTTAATAGCTCAAAATGTTCAGTGAAACATTTGCTACATGTTTACAACCTTTTCAATACAATTTGTTTACTGTTTTTCCTATTTAAAAGTGGTGCAATAATTCAACACTTTAATTACACCTTTTAAATTGCAAAATTCATAACTTGGGCAATTCAAATCCAATTCCAACATGTAAAATATGTTTTCCATCCCATGTTTCATGAACTTTGCAAATATCAACTTTGTGTTCTGTTTTAAATAAATTAAATTGCTGAAAACAACTGTTTCTTAATTAATGCATTTAAAATTGTCCGATTAATAACTAATTCATTTTAATTCCTTTTTCAACAAATGAAATATGTATTCCATCTAAAATTTTGTGTACTTTCCAAATATGAATTTTGTTATCTATTTTGAACAATTAAAATTGGTGGAAACAACAAATTCTTGTGTAACTCATTTTAGGAAGCCAAATTTCATAACTTAATAAATAAAAATTCCAACTTGATAAACCACATTTCAAATTGAAGTTATTGTTGTTTTATTATTGTTTTCCTCATCCATGCATCATTCTAATCAACTTTCACATGATGGTTAGTTGTAGATCATTTAATCCAACCTTAATTCATGGGTTTTTCCATATGCAATCTAAATTGCATATGGGCCCATTTAATTATGTTACCATGTCAACTAGTTTATCTTTGATGCATCAGTTAAATTGTCATGCATCATCCCATGTTTGTGCATTATGCCATGTTATTGATTGTTTGTATCTCTGCGTTGTTTGTTTGCTTCTTCTCGAATAGACGACGACGTTGAGACAGACGAGGTTTACGACACTACCTCAGAGGAGTTAGCCCAGTACCAGGCTACTGAGTTTGCAGGCAAGTATTCACTCACCTGAACCATTGTGTCCTTTCCACACTGGATACCGATACTTTCCGTTGTCTAATCTTCTAGCCTTAAGATTCGTTGCTTGTGTTCCGATCCTATCACATGTTATCCTGTAACCCTGATATAGCCTCACCTCCACACCTATAACCCTGTTGCTTGTTGCCTGTGTCTTACTAGCATGCTTAGGGTTGTTTATGCTCGAGTCTGATGTCCGTTATTTCTGTTACCATAGTTATTATGTTCTGGGGGCTTGATGTTTAAACAACAACCTGTTAATTTTTGAGGTAATGCTAATTTGATGATAAGGCACCGGCAGGAGGCCGGGTATGGTTTTGAGGCCTGTTTAGTGTCGAACTCAGGAAAAGTTCTTGTCCTCTGGATCCATGTTGAGCGCGCTAACCGCATGTGGGAAGCGTGTATGGGCGCCCCCCGCAACTCTGATTCGATTCGCATCTCGTCCAAATCGCCACACTTAGTTCGGGCTTTCCATTTGATGCACTCATATGCAGGTATGAACCCTCGGCGCCAGGGTGGAACTTTTGTAGTCGGCATTTAGGGCGGCGTGGTCTTCCAGTGCTATGAGGGTCCCCCTTTTCTTTGTGGGGGCTCGATTAGCCGCGCACGCACAACACGTGGTTCTTTGGGCTTGATGCGAAGAAGAGTTGGGTTGTGTTGAGTGTTTCGCTTGGTGGGTTTGATCCCCGTCTGGCGGGATATTCTTACGTGTACGGCCAAATTGGTGCACCCCTGTAGGGTTAAATCTTCTCGAGAAGCCGTGTTGTCCGCGGTTATGGATGACTTGGTGATAGGGCTGGCTAACAAGGATTAGACAACTTACACCTAATTAATATCAATTTGACTAGTAATAGGCTTATTGACATAATAACCTGAACCATCATTAATTCAACTGTGTGAGTTATCCTCGGAATGCTTCTTTGGATAAGGGGCGAGATCCAGGATGGGTTTGTTTGAGGATAGTGGTAGTTGGTTCCGATACGCTATCTTATCCCCTTCCTTTAGCTGTTTGTTGTAGCGTGTCTCTGTAGTTGGTTAGAGCAGCCCGCTGCCGCATCTTTATATCACCTATCTTCCGTTGAACCCAAAGCATCTGTACTTGGTGTTGCCGGGTACACTTTGGTATCTTGTGCGTCTTGCTTGCTAGTACTCGTCTGTACTGACCCCTTTGGGGTTGCGTGTTCTGCAGACTACGTTTCCGAGGATCCCCATGGTGGCTACTACGTGGAGTATGACGAGGCTGCTGACGAGTAGGTAGCGGACCCGGGCAGGATCCGAGACATCGTGGAGGGGCTCCGTATTTTCGTTTCCGGCCTCTTAGGCCTATTTGGATCTTGTCTGTACTCAGACACTTTGGATGCTTCCGCTGTGATGTAATGATGACTTGTTGGGACATGTGTCCTCTGGATGATTGTATTTGCTATCTCTGCTCTAGTGAGAGCTATTTGCCACTTATTTCTATTTCTTTGTGTCTTAGAGATTTGTTGTGATATCACTTGTTCAAATGCCGTTCACGTACCATGTGTGTATGTTATGAAGTACGTCAATGGAAGTAGTCGGATTTCTATGGGATGGTTTACGCAGACGATGAATAGTAGAGGATGGTTGTCACACGTTTACGTGTTGGCCTACTCATATTGAGATGCGGGTGCCGGTATGCCCCGTAAGCCATTTATCTACTGTTTAGCGGGCTGTGAGTATCCTCTAGAAGTCCGGGTGCGACAAATGGTATTAGAGCCTGTCTGCCTGTAGGATCCCTTTTACTGGTCCCAGTTGAGTCTAGAAACTATTTTGTAGCTATATAGGAAAAATGAAACGTGAGAGTAGGAATTCTGTTCTTTTATTTCTTTCCCCACCCACCCTCCCTTTTCTGGTAAGGAAGTGCAACGTTGTTTTCTCTTCTCATCTTAACTTGCAAGTTAGGATTTCACGTATCCTGGTTTCTCTAGGATAGTTATATCTACTAGACCATAGGATGGAGGTGGTTGTGACATGATTTATCATGTTGCCTACTCACGATTGAGAACGGAGGCACATAAGCCCCGGAAGCAGATCCTCTATTCCTTAAGCAGTAGATATTGATCCTTTAGAAGCCCGGATGGGTTTTCCGTAGTACCTCAGGAGTGTTTGGTCTCGTGTTTCCCAAATGTTGCTTCGATATCCTGTTCTTCTCAACATCCTTTTCGTCCGTTGAAACCTTGTTGTTGCTTGCCACTTCAGTTCTTCTACCGGCGTCTAATCAAAACTTCCCCGATCATCTGCAGATGGATCTCAGGTTCTACCCGCAGGTGGTTCGTATGACTCGTTGCGAGAGCACTGCCGGTTATCCGGAGATGCTGAGAGACATGGTCACGTTTCTGGGGTTCCGTTGGGCACCAGAGTACCAGGTCTACGAGCATCAGCGGGAGTTTGAGCAGACCTACTACCAGGCTATCGTCTACATTCTGTCAGATGATGGCATGAGCGTAGTCCACCGCTACGAGGCAGTAGGTTCCACAGTGGATATGGCTGTGCAGCAGGCAGCTTATGTGAGCCTCACCGTCCTTCGTGCTGACTACTGGGGATTTGACGATTCTATCTATCGCCACATCCCCCGTGGTTACATCACTTCGGAGGGAGCTCACTTCACTCTCTACGACAACTTGGATGTTTACGAGCATGATAACTCCAGGCTGCACACCACCGCTCAGTTTGTGAGACACAGTGACGCAGTTGCCCGCACACTATCTCAGGAGTTGGCTTTAGTCAGAGAGCAGCTTTACCTTCCTTTGACTCGTCTGGCGACTTACACCACAGACTTTGTTGGAGACGAGCGCTTCGCACGTTTCGATCAGCCAGTTGGGCGTTGTCTGCCAGATGCTGGAGGTTACGAGCCGATCAGAGGTCCACTCCTTAACCTTGGTGCTGGTTACACTGGGATTCCACGCTTTGGAGCACAGGGAGTCGACGCTATGTACTTCACCACGCCTAGAGTCGGTCTCAGACCACGTCAGATCTACGTGGATCGTCGTTCCACCTACTTTCGTGGGCGTGCTCCTCACCGTACCTGTCGGGGGGTTACCCCCGAGTAGGGTAAAGGCAAGTGGTAAAGGCAACAGTCAGAAGAGAAGTTTGGTCGAGTAGCCGCCTACCCGGTACTTGCTACCCGGTCGACTGCTACTCGGTCTTACGAAAAGATGACCAGAAGGAGATATCAAGAGAGTTATGTCCGTTCGAGTAGAAGAGCTGGTCCGAGTAAGATTGGCGGGAATCTACTCAGGCCAGAAGTCAAAGGAGCCGTTCTGACACAGGATCCCGCGTATCCTGGGTCCGTACTTGGCACTATTCAAACTACTGTTCATCTGGGACCAGCCCGCCTGACAGTGACAGTGTGGAAGCAGGCGGTCGCAGGATAAGGGGGCCCTACTCTGTGTTTGGCACAGTGATACCAGACTGTCCCCTTGGTTTTGCCCAACGACTTTCCGGATGCAGCCAAGATTAGGAACCAAAGCTGTCAGCGGGAACTCGGAAGAAGGACGATGTGCACACTATGTCGACACTTGTCCGTGTTTGGATGTATCCGGCTGGGCACCGTGTATATAAGGTGCCCCGCCGCCTCCTGCGTGAGGATCGCATGCTGGGACATTGGAAACCCTAGATTCTTGACCTAGTTCATCACAAAGAGAGAAGAGTGGCTACTCGGTAGTAGGAACATTGTACTGTGGCTACTCGGTGAGACACCAGAATACATAGAGAAAGGCAGGAGTAGGGGTTTTACCTCCTCAAGAGGGCCCTGAACCTGGGTAGATCGTGTTGTTTGCAGTGCTTAGTTCTTACCTCACGCGGCTACTCGTCGCGTGATCCCTCCCCGAGCACCTCCAGCGTCCATCGTTCCCACATCTTTAGCCATCCTATGGCATCTGCCGTGACACCACCACGACAGTTGGCGCCCACCGTGGGGCGGACGCCAAGAAAGGCCTCGCACACCACGGTGTGATAGGCGAGGAAGACGACAGCATTTGGGGGGAGATGATGCATCTGAACACCGAAGTGGTCCAGAAAGGAGCGGAGGAAATCGGAAGCCGGCAAGCCGAATCCTCGCGCAAAGTGCGCGAGGAAGACGACATGCTCGCCCTCCCGCGGGGCCGGAACGATTTCGCCGTCGGACGGCCGGCACTGAACACCAGGAGGAACCCTCCGGGTGTTCACGAGCCAGGAGCAGTCATCGACAGTGACATCAGAACCAGCCCAGCCGGCGCGAGCAGCCATGGCACCGAGTGAGAAAGCGGTGGAAGGTTTGGAAGAGTCTGTTGGAAAGAATGAATCCGCGGCGGCGTAAAGAGTTGCGCGGCGGCGGAGAAGAAACAGAGAGGCGAAAGAAGAAAGTACGGAGGAAGGAGAAAAGGAAGTTACCGATGGGGGTATTTATACCCTCTCCTCAGATTACCGTTACCATCGGGGTAGTGGGATCGATCGTGGCCATAACTCTCGTGTGGTGGGGCCTGTGGCCGGTTAGAAACGCACGCAAGCGCGGAACGCGCGCGTAACGGCCACAGTTGATCCCACGACCAGATCGTGGGTTATTACTGCGCTTGATGGGACATGACGAGCCAGTGGGCCCACTCCGTGAAAACTGGGCGCGTGGCATGTCGTGTCCTGGGCAGCGAGACGTCGGGGTCGCGGATGCTTGACGCGTGTCCAGTGGCAGCACGGAAGGCTGGATTGTGCTCTGTGCTGCAGAGATTCTGCTTGAGAAATTCTCTAAGTCCTTTTACTCGGACACAGAGAAGGAGACTAGCCCTATTCGGAAGAGAAGAGACCCAAGGTACTTTCCAGAGTGCTACTCGGAGGTCTCACTCGGCATCTTGAGGCTCAAGGGCGGTGTTGCGAAGATTGGTTTTAAGCTGGCAGAGCCTAGTGAACGAGTTCGCATGACTCTACCAGCTTCGGGGACTGCTGTCGGGGGGTTACCCCCGAGTAGGGTAAAGGCAAGTGGTAAAGGCAACAGTCAGAAGAGAAGTTTGGTCGAGTAGCCGCCTACCTGGTACTTGCTACCCGGTCGACTGCTACTCGGTCTTACGAAAAGATGACCAGAAGGGGATATCAAGAGAGTTATGTCCGTTCGAGTAGAAGAGCTGGTCCGAGTAAGATTGGCGGGAATCTACTCGGGCCAGAAGTCAAAGGAGCCGTTCTGACACAGGATCCCGCGTATCCTGGGTCCGTACTTGGCACTATTCAAACTACTGTTCATCTGGGACCGGCCCGCCTGACAGTGACAGTGTGGAAGCAGGCGGTCGCAGGATAAGGGGGCCCTACTCTGTGTTTGGCACAGTGATACCAGACTGTCCCCTTGGTTTTGCCCAACGACTTTCCGGATGCAGCCAAGATTAGGAACCAAAGCTGTCAGCGGGAACTCGGAAGAAGGACGATGTGCACACTATGTCGACACTTGTCCGTGTTTGGACGTATCCGGCTGGGCACCGTGTATATAAGGTGCCCCGCCGCCTCCTGCGTGAGGATCGCATGCTGGGACATTGGAAACCCTAGATTCTTGACCTAGTTCATCACAAAGAGAGAAGAGTGGCTACTCGGTAGCAGGAACATTGTACTGTGGCTACTCGGTGAGACACCAGAATACATAGAGAAAGGCAGGAGTAGGGGTTTTACCTCCTCACGAGGGCCCTGAACCTGGGTAGATCGTGTTGTTTGCAGTGCTTAGTTCTTACCTCACGCGGCTACTCGTCCCGTGATCCCTCCCCGAGCACCTCCAGCGTCCATCGTTCCCACATCTTTAGCCATCCTATGGCATCTGCCGTGACACCACCACGACAGTACCTTTCGCCGTACTCCTAGCCACCGTCCTGCGTGATGAGCATGGGAGTACCGATGTATCCATTCTTAGATATGTTTAGTTATCCTTTGGCATTCGAACCATTTATGGTGTGTTGGATATTCTGATGTATTTGAACATGTCATGGTGAACCTTGTGGTTATCTATTCATGCGTCGGAATAATCTCTCTTTCGGTTGCCAAGTCTATCCTTTTCTATTGTTGTGCTAAAATGCATTTCCATTCAGGATGCCGCCAACAAGGAACAACACGCCTGAGCCACCGCCAATCGCGGAGCTGTTGACTCAGATGACCCAAGTCATGACGCAGATGGCCCAGTTTCAGGCTAATCAGCACATCAACCAGACAGCTCCACGAGTCAGCATCAAGGAGTTTCTTAGTTTGGGTCCGAGAGCTTTCGTGGCCACACGCGAGCCTCTGGACGCTGATGACTGGATCCGTGAGATATCCAAGGCTCTGGAGATTGCACACGTAGCTGAAGAAGACAAGGTCAAGTATGCCTCCTATCTGCTGAAGGGTCAGGCAGCTACTTGGTGGGAGAACTTCCAGGCCATGAGAACTGGGATGCCAGTCACGTGGGATTGTTTCAAGGAAGCCTTCCTGAAGCACCACATTCCAGATGGTCTCATGGAAAGAATGCGTGAAGAGTTTTGCTCACTCAAACAGGGCAAGCTGGACGTCATCGGGTATCAGAGTGAGTTCAATCGCCTCGCTCGGTACGCTGGAGATGAGGTGTCCACTGAAGCTAAGAAGATGGCAAGGTTCCGCAGAGGTTTTAACCCGGAACTCAAGTATGCCCTCACCAATATCAAGGCCAACAGCTTCGAGGATCTCGTTAACACCGAGCTCAATGAAGAAAATGGGCGCAAGGCGTTCGAGGAGTCTCGCAAGCACTCACGTGAGGGTGGTTCCTCCTCCAACATGACCACCCCTCCGCAGAAGCGCCGCATCTGGGTGACAAATGGTGCTGTCACTCGGGCTCCATACGCCCAAACTTCTCCAGGCTTCGCTCCCCGCCCACCCAACCCTCCTCAGATGCATGATCAAAGGGCTTCGATGGGGCAGCCAAGGCCAGGGCCTCCTCGTGTCGTCACATGCTACAAGTGCAAGCAGACGGGGCACTACGCCGACAAGTGCACGTAGAGGCAGCTACCTCCACCACTACCTCGTCCTAACACAAACCAGGCAATGGTGCGCGCTCCCCCGCCTAAGGCCTTCAACTCCAACAACAGGCCTGTCGGGAGGACCGCAAGGGTGAATCATGTCAAGATTGACAAAGCTGAGGAAGCTCCTGACGTCGTTCTCGGTACATTTCCCATAAACTCTAATCCAGCTAAAGTGTTGTTTGATACCGGAGCATCACATTCTTTCGTTTCAAAGATCTTTGAGACAGCAATTAAACTCCCTTTTGTTGGTTTGGGTTCCCCGCTAGTGGTCAACTCCCCTGGAGCAACTATGCAAACGTCCAAGATCAGTCACAAAAATCAAATTCTAATTGGAGGTCACATATTCCTTGCTTCTCTCATACTGCTTGGCAATTCTGACATTGATGTCATTCTTGGTATGGATTGGCTGAAGGCCAATAAAGCAAGGATTGACTGTGCTCAAAAGTCAATAACTCTGTCCCACCCTTCTGGCCAGATAATCTATTCTCCACATGAATCAAGTTCCATTCAGCTATGCACCCTCAATGCAAAACCTCTACCTTCACTTGAAAATGTTCTGGTGGTTTGCGACTTCCCTGACGTCTTTCCAGAAGAGTTGCCAGGAATGCCTCCGGACAGAGCTGTTGAGTTCGTGATCAAACTTGAGCCAGGTACTGCTCCAATCTCTAAGCATCCCTACAAGATAGGAACTCCCGAGCTGAAGTTGTTGAAGGAACAAATTGATATGTACATGGAAAAAGGTTACATTCAACCTAGTTCCTCGTCTTGGGGTTGCCCAACTCTGTTCGTTGCGAAGAAGGATCACACAAAGAGACTCCTTGTTGACTATCGTCCTCTTAACGAGAAAACCATCAAAAACAAGTATCCAATTCCTCGCATCGATGACCTTTTTGATCAACTTGCTGGAGCCTCAATATTCTCCAAGTTGGACTTGAGAATGGGTTACCATCAAATAAAGATCAGAAAAGAGGATATTCCAAAGACAGCCTTCACCACTCGCTACGGTCTATATGAATTCACCGTCGTGTCTTTTGGTCTCACCAATGCACCGACGACCTTCTCTCGACTCATGAATTCTGTCTTCCATGAATACCTTGACAAGATCGTTGTGGTATATCTTGATGACATTCTTGTCTACTCAAAATCCGAGGAAGAGCATGAAGAACATCTTCGTCTCACTCTCATGAAGCTTCGCGAGCATCGTCTCTATGCCAAATTCTCCAAATTTGAGTTCTGGATTTCAGAAGTTGTTTACCTTGGTCATGTCATCTCTGCCAAGGGCATAGCCATTGATCCAGAAAAGGTTAAAGCAATTGTTGATTGGAAACCTCCAAAGACGGTGAAGCAAGTAAGAAGTTTTCTTGGCTTGGCTAGCTATTGCCATCGCTTCGTCCAAAACTTCTCGAAGATTGCCAAACCTCTCACTGACCTCACAAAGAAGGACAAGAAGTTCGTTTGGTCTCCACAATGTGATGAAAGTTTCAATCTCCTGAAGACTAAATTCACTTCTACACCAGTTCTGGTTGGCCCAGATCCTTCCAAACCTTTCCAAATATTCTGTGATGCTTCTCTCCAAGGTCTAGGTGCAGTTCTTATGCAAGAACGTCAAGTTGTGGCTTATGCTTCACGTCAGTTGAACACACATGAGCTCAATTATCCCACTCATGACCTTGAACTTGCATCAGTTGTGTTTGCCCTCAAGAAATGGAGACAATACTTGTTGGGTAATCGCACTGAAATCTTTTTCGATGATAAGAGTCTGAAGTATATCTTCACTCAACCAGATCTAAACCTCAGGCAAAGGAGATGGATTGAAAAGATCAAAGACTTTGATCTTACCGTTTCTTACACTCCAGGCAAGGCTAATGTTATGGCCGATGCTCTCAGTCGTAAGTCGTATTGCAATAATCTCATGATCATGGAAAGCCAACCTCCTCTTCATGAAGAATTCCAGAAGCTGAACCTTGGTCTTGTTCCTCAAGGCTATCTTGCGAACTTGACAGCCAGTCCAACTCTCGAGGACAAGATTCGTTCTGAACAACTTCGTGATGCTGAAATCAAGAAGATTGTAGAACACATCAAAGCAGGCAATGAGAAATTTAAGTCCTTCTCAGTTGATGACAAGGGAACGGTGTTCTTCGAAGGACGCATTGCAGTTCCTCAAATTCAAAGTCTCAAAGATGTCATTCTCAAGGAGGCTCATGAAACTCCTCTCTCCATACACCCTGGAAGTACAAAGATGTACTAGGATCTCAAGACACTGTATTGGTGGCCTAGCATGAAACGTGAAATTGCACAATACCTTTCTGAATGCGACGTTTGTCAACGTGTCAAGGCAGTTCATCAGAAAACAGCCGGTCTTCTCCAACCTCTGAAAATCCCTGAATGGAAGTGGGACATGATTGAAATGGATTTCGTCACTGGTTTTCCAAAGTCCAAGAGGGGCAACGATGCAATCTTCGTTGTCATTGATCGACTCACTAAAGTCGCTCACTTCTTTCCTGTCAAAGAAACAATCTCAGCTAGTCAGTTAGCAGAGCTCTACACAGCAAAGATTGTTCCTCTTCATGGTGTTCCATTGGAAATAAGCTCAGACCGTGGAAGCATCTTCACTTCTCATTTCTGGAAAAGCTTTCAAGAAGCCTTGGGCACCAAGCTTCCTCAGTCTCAAGGGCAAGTCGAAAGAGTCAATCAGATTCTCGAGGATATGCTCAGAGCATGTGGTCTCTCTTTTGGCATGAAATGGGAGGAATATCTTCCATATGCTGAATTCTCCTACAACAACAACTTCCAGGAAAGCCTAGGCATGGCACCATTTGAGGCTCTCTATGGCCGCAGATGCAGGAGTCCAATCAATTGGTCTGGAGCTGGTGAACGTTCACTCTTAGGCCCTGACATTGTTAAGGAGGCCGAAGAGAAAGTTCGCATCATTCGTGACAATCTGAGGATTGCTCAATCTCGTCAGAAAAGCTACTATGACAGCAAACACAGGGACATGGTCTATGCAGCTGGTGACAAAGCATATCTCCGTGTAACTCCCCTCAGAGGCACTCATCGTTTTGGTGTCAAAGGAAAGCTTGCTCCAAGATATATTGGTCCCTTCAACATTCTCTCAAGGCGTGCAGAAAATGCCTATCGTCTTGAACTTCCAGAAAAGCTATCCAAAGTGCACGATGTGTTTCACGTGTCACAGCTCAAGAGGTGCTTCAAAGATCCAGGTCATGCAGTTGATCATGATCCAATTGATCTGCAAGAAGACCTCTCTTATGAAGAGCATCCTGTTCGCATTCTCGATGAGACCGAGCGCAAAACTCGCAACAAGAGCACCAAGTTCTTAAAAGTGCAGTGGTCTCATCATTCCGATAAAGAGGCAACGTGGGAGACCGAAGAGGATCTTCGCAAGAAGTATCCGGACCTTTTCTCTTCTCAGTAGGAATCTCGGGGCGCGATTCCTTCAAGGGGGGGCGTTTTGTAACATCCCAAGTATGAAAAACAGCCTTACAATGTTTGCTTTTTGTTTAAATTAAGTTTGCATCATTCCATCATGAGTTTTTCATTTGTTTTCATTTGTTTTCCATTTGAATTTCAAATCAAAATTCAAACCCTTGTTTCATACTTGTTCTGTTACAATTTTTCAAATGAAACTTTCAAATCAAACCAATTATTTGGTTGCAATAAACTTGAAATTCCAAACTATTAACTTGCCTAATTATCAATATTTCAATTATTGCCAAAATTCAATCAAATTCTTTTAAATTTCAAACAGCAACAAAAATTTAAAATTTTGAAAAATAAAACTTTGCACAACTGGGCTTTTGCAATAAATAACTAATAAAAATTATCACCAAAATTATTCAACCCTAAAACCCTATCCTTTTCCCTCTTTTCTTTCTACCCAAAATAGGGTGAACAAAAAAAAATAGAAACAGAAACAGCAAAAAAAAAAAAAAGAAGGGGAGGGCAGGCCAGCCCAATTGGGCCAGCCCACCACACCCCACAAAGCCCAGGCGCACCCCTCTGTCGTCTTCCTCCTCTGTACGGAGACAGAGGAGGAGCGACCTCCCCCACCTGCAGCTTTCCTGCTCCCCCCTCCTCCCTACTTATCCCTCTCCCCCCTCGAGGTTCCAAACCCTAGCCCTCTCCCCTCTCTTCCTCCTCAAGCCGCCGCCACCCTCTCCCTTTTTCCTCTCCCCTTTCCTGTCGAATTCCCGGAGTTTTCCTGTACCTACTGTAACTCAACCATGGCCAAAACTTGAGGGCCTCCTCGCCGTCGCTGTGGTGGCCGTCGAGGCTCCCTCTCCCGGGAACGGAACCGGGAGGGTTCCCTCTCCCCTTTTGCCTAAGGGAGCGAGGCCGGAGAACGACCACACCGCGCGCGCGCCGTCGAGCTCCTCGCCGCCGTCGAGCTCCTCTCCGCCACCGCCATCTTCCTGTCGCTGCTCCCGCTCGGGCCCTGGGTGAGCGCCCCTGTCTCTCCTCCCCCCCTGTCCGTCCTCTCTCCTTCCCCTCTCCTCCGTGGGCGAGCGCGCGCCACGCCCGCGCGCGCAGCAGCCTCGCACGCCAGCAGCCACGGTCGTCGACGATCTCTTCCCCGATCGGTTCAGTTAACTGAACTGCGTTCAGTTTCGACAGTGGCCGAAACGCCACCTCAAAAACCCCACGCCTATGTATCCTTCACCAACCGAGCAGCTAGCCCAGTGGCTAGCACCCCGTACGCACGCCCAGCAGCCCCGGGTTCGAATCCCCCCTTAGGCACAAAGCCACCTCTTTTTTGGCCCTTTTTCTTTTATTTCTCGAATTCCAGAAAAACAGATCTGAGCCTTAATTGTAAAATCAATAACAAATTGAATATTGCTCCAATTTCAATGATTCAAGTTTCTGTGGATTCAGAATCTTGTGCTCTTTCTGTTAATGTCAAAGTTGCAACATGTTTATGTAATAATTTTTGCACTAAATAATTAATTATAGAAAATGCAATAAAAATGTGAAACTTTGGAATTTCATAACTTGAGTTCATTTCATCCAATTTGAGCAAACTTGGGCTCTAAAAATTTGTCTTAACAAACTCTACACATTGGTATTTTGTTTGGTCACAATTGAATTAAATTTGAACATGTTTCCCTCTGTTTACTAAAAAGGGCAGAATAAAATACTTATGAAGAATTGCATAATAAATTCAATAATTATCCAAAAATTATGTTTAATAGCTCAAAATGTTCAGTGAAACATTTGCTACATGTTTACAACCTTTTCAATACAATTTGTTTACTGTTTTTTCCTATTTAAAAGTGGTGCAATAATTCAACACTTTAATTACACCTTTTAAATTGCAAAATTCATAACTTGGGCAATTCAAATCCAAGTCCAACATGTAGAATATGTTTTCCATCCCATGTTTCATGAACTTTGCAAATATCAACTTTGTGTTCTGTTTTAAATAAATTAAATTGTTGAAAACAACTGTTTCTTAATTAATGCATTTAAAATTGTCCAATTAATAACTAATTCATTTTAATTCCTTTTTCAACAAATGAAATATGTATTCCATCTAAAATTTTGTGTACTTTCCAAATATGAATTTTGTTATCTATTTTGAACAATTAAAATTGGTGGAAACAACAAATGCTTGTTTAACTCATTTTAGGAAGCCAAATTTCATAACTTAATAAATAAAAATTCCAACTTGATAAACCACATTTCAAATTGAAGCTATTGTTGTTTTCTTATTGTTTTCCTCATCCATGCATCATTCTAATCAACTTTCACATGATGGTTAGTTGTAGATCATTTAATCCAACCTTAATTCATGGGTTTTTCCATATGCAATCTAAATTGCATATGGGCCCATTTAATTATGTTACCATGTCAACTAGTTTATCTTTGATGCATCAGTTAAATTGTCATGCATCATCCCATGTTTGTGCATTATGCCATGTTATTGATTGTTTGTATCTCTGCGTTGTTTGTTTGCTTCTTCTCGAATAGACGACGACGTTGAGACAGACGAGGTTTACGACACTACTTCAGAGGAGTTAGCCCAGTACCAGGCTATTGAGTTTGCAGGCAAGTATTCACTCACCTGAACCATTGTGTCCTTTCCACACTGGATACCGATACTTTCCGTTGTCTAATCTGCTAGCCTGAAGATTCGTTGCTTGTGTTCCGATCCTATCACATGTTATCCTTTAACCCTGATATAGCCTCACCTCCACACCTATAACCCTGTTGCTTGTTGCCTGTGTCTTACTAGCATGCTTAGGGTTGTTTATGCTCGAGTCTGATGTTCGTTATTTCTGTTACCATAGTTATTATGTTCTGGGGGCTCGATGTTTAAACAACATCCTGTTAATGTTTGAGGTAATGCTAATTTGATGATAAGGCACCGGCAGGAGGCCGGGTATGGTTTTGAGGCCTGCTAGTGTCGAACTCAGGAAAAGTTCTTGTCCTCTGGATCCATGTTGAGCGCGCTAACCGCATGTGGGAAGCGTGTATGGGTGCCCCCCGCAACTCTGATTCGATTCGCATCTCGTCCAAATCGCCACACTTAGTTCGGGCTTTCCATTTGATGCACTCATATGCAGGTACGAACCCTCGGCGCCAGGGTGGAACTTTTGTAGTCGGCATTTAGGGCGGCGTGGTCTTCCAGTGCTATGAGGGTCCCCCTTTTCTTCGTGGGGGCTCGATTAGCCGCGCACGCACAGCACGTGGTTCTTTGGGCTTGATGCGAAGAACAGTTGGGTTGTGTTGAGTGTTTTGCTTGGTGGGTTTGATCCCCGTCTGGCGGGATATTCTTACGTGTACGACCAAATTGGTGCACCCCTGCAGGGTTAAATCTTCTCGAGAAGCCGTGTTGTCCGCGGTTATGGATGACTTGGTGATAGGGCTGGCTAACAAGGATTAGACAACTTACACCTAATTAATATCAATTTGACTAGTAATAGGCTTATTGACACAATAACCTGAACCATCATTAATCCAACTGTGTGAGTTATCCTCGGATTGCTTCTTTGGATAAGGGGCGAGATCCAGGATGGGTTTGTTTGAGGATAGTGGTAGTTGGTTCCGATACGCTATCTTATCCCCTTCTTTTAGCCGGATGTTGTAGCGTGTCTCTGTAGTTGGTTAGAGCAGCCCGCTGCCGCATCTTTATATCACCTATCTTCCGTTGAACCCAAAGCATCTGTACTTGGTGTTGCTGGGTACACTTTGGTATCTTGTGCGTCTTGCTTGCCAGTACTCGTCTGTACTGACCCCTTTGGGGCTGCGTGTTCTGCAGACTACGTTTCCGAGGATCCCCATGGTGGCTACTACGTGGAGTATGACGAGGCTGCTGACGAGTAGTTAGCGGACCCGGGCAGGATCCGAGACATCGTGGATGGGCTCCGTCTTTTCGTTTCCGGCCTCTTAGGCCTATTTGGATCTTGTCTGTACTCAGACACTTTGGATGCTTCCGCTGTGATGTAATGATGACTTGTTGGGACATGTGTCCTCTGGATGATTGTATTTGCTATCTCTACTCTAGTGAGAGCTATTTGCCACTTATTTCTATTTCTTTGTGTCTTAGAGATTTGTTGTGATATCACTTGTTCAAATGCCGTTGACGTACCATGTGTGTATGTTATGAAGTACGTCAATGGAAGTAGTCGGATATCTATGGGATGGTTTACGCAGACGATGAATAGTAGAGGATGGTTGTCACACGTTTACGTGTTGGCCTACTCATATTGAGATGCGGGTGCCGGTATGCCCCGTAAGCCATTTGTCTACTGTTTAGCGGGCTGTGAGTATCCTCTAGAAGTCCGGGTGCGACAATAGCCGCGTCCTCGGATGTATACAATTGAATGGCCATGTAGCTAGCATTGTGTCAATGTTTTCAAAAAGAAGTTTTCAAGAAGGAGTTGGTCTTATGAAGTTTTGAAAGGCGGAAATTTGTACCGTGGAGGTATTGTTGATGAAAAGCCAGATGTTGTTTTACAAGAAGTTTTGCAAAGAAAACTTTTCTTTTACAAAATGAGTTTATAAAACCTCTTGGATATGCAATATCTACAAGAGAAAGAAAATTATATTATTTTCTTCGAAATATCTTCTTCAACAAAGATAGAGATTTTCTAAATCAACTATGATATGTCTTTCATATATCATGGATAGTGAACCCTATGTATAGCCTACCTACTCCACTATATAAGCATACTTGCATATTGTGTTGGAATGCGTAGAGATAAACAAAACGTTTCCTACGCGATGCTTCCAAGATCTAGCCGAGGTAGAAGGCCACGAGTATTACCACTAGACGCGCAGTTGCGGATTATCGATGCAGCGCGTCGGGGCAGTGCAGTCCCACGATCTGGTCCGGCCGATCCAATCCCTCGAACGTCGAAGTGCTGAACGTACAGCAACTCTGCCGGTATCCACATGTATGAGGAGGAGCTCCGACGGCGGACTGCTAGGTCCGGTGCGGCGGCTGGACTGAGTGGGGCTAGGGTTCCCAACGCATGGGAGAGTGGACTAACGTGCCCGCTGGGCAACCTGCGCCCCTCTTTATATAGCGTATGGTAATGGGCTTCACAACACTTGTGGCCCATTCCCTCTGCGAGTCCGACTCACAAAACCAGTCCATGTCCGGTTCGGGTCCAACCCGACCAATACTTGCGCCCGCTCTTAAGTGTGCGACCCTGCAGACTCATGGCGACTTGGACACGATTGGAGTCCAACTCCCAATCGATCAATCGGTAGCGGCTCCTAGCAGAACGTGCCGACTCCCAAGTACCATTGAGTCATGACGACATACCTTTCAATGTGATATTCATCTTAGTCCCTTTTGCCTCACGATATACCTTGTCGAGCTATAGGCGATTTATCGTCATCCCTTAAATAGCTCAACTCTCTTCTCGATCTGTGACATGTGATTCATCTGACTAACTCTTAGTCAACCGACACAGTTAACACTTAACTGAGTCGCGCATGGCCATGCTTCCTGAATCATACCACTCGAGAGGGCCCAGAGAATATCTCCATTTGGAGGGGCAAAATCCCATCTTGATTATCCACATCACGCAGCTGGCTTCTCATTCGACCCGAACTCTGCCTTTATAGTTGCCTTGTCACAGAAGAACGTTTGACAGAACCTAAGTCGGTGATCCACAACTCGGATTGTGCGACAACCTCAGGTCTAAGGATTACATTGATTGAGACATGCAAATGACGACTTGATCGTTGCATCTCAATGTGGGTCAGTCCGGCTTGCTAAACTCTTTAGACAAGTCCGTGAACGTTGGAATGGCATCACCATGCCCATGACAAGTGGAACCGTGTCATCAGCCAACACTCACATTAGTCTAGGGTGTGTGTCCAGCACAACCTAAATGACCAAGGACAATCTAGTACAAACAACATGAATATATAGTTCCACAATCGAATCACATATTCAATGACATATATCAGATGTTCAAAACAAGGACAACTTAATAACTTTATGAATACAGTGGGAATTACATCATACATGATTGCCTCTAGGGCATATTCCCAACAGTCTCCCACTTGCACTAGAGTCAATCATCCTAGCATCATATGCCTAGGCATCGAATGCCCATGCCTCTCGTGTGCGCCTCATGCTTAGGCTGTGGTAGCGCCTTTGTCAATGGATCTGCAATGTTTGCATCAGTGTGTACTTTGCATAACTTGATATCACCTTGTTCGACAAACTGGCAAATGAGGTGGTACCGCATGAGTATATGTTTGTTCTTCTGGTGTTGTCTAGGTTCCTTGGCTTGTGCGATAGCACCATTGTTGTCACAATATACGTCCAAAGAATTGGACGCGCCCTGAACCACACCAAGATCAATCAGGAGGTTCCTGATCCAAACAGCTTCCTTTGCCGCCTCTGAGGTAGCAATATACTCAGCCTCTGTTGTAGATGCAGACACCGTATCTTGCTTGGAACTCTTCCAACTCACAGCTCCTCCGTTCATTACGAACATGTATCCAGATTGCGAATGAGAATCATCTGAGTCGGTGAGATAACTCGCATCCGTGTAACCCTTTACACTGAATTCCTCATCACCTCCATAAACTAGGATCATTTCCTTAGTATTTCTCAAATACTTAAGGATATTTTTAACCGCTGCCCAGTGGGCTTCGCCAGAGTCAGCCTGGTATCTTCTCATAACACTTAGAGCATAGGAAACATCTGGCCTAGTACAAATCATGGCATACATGATGGATCCTATTGCCGAAGCATACGGAATCACACTCATCCGACTTTGCTCATCAGTCGTCGAAGGACACTGAGTCTTGCTAAGTTTTATGCCATGGGACATTGGCAAGAATCCCTTCTTGGACTCTTGCATTTTGAATTTCTTCAAAACTTTGTCCAGATATGTACTCTGACTCAATCCAATGAGCCGCCTTGATCTATCTCTATAGATCCTGATTGCTAATATGTAAGTTGCCTCACCCAAATCCTTCATTGAGAAACTCCTTTCCAATGACTCTTTGGTTTCTTGCAACATAATGACATCATTTCCAATCAGCAATATGTCATCCACATATAAGATTAGAAAATTTACTTTGCTCCCACTAAACTTCTTGTATAAACAAGAATCATGATCGCTCTTGATGAAGCCAAACGATTTGACTACCTCATCAAAGCGAATGTTCCAACTCCGAGATGCTTGCTTCAACCCATAAATGGATTTCTGAAGTTTGCATACCTTGTCAGCATTAGCTGGATCGACGGCTGTATCATATACACGTCCTCAATTAAATTTCCATTAAGGAAAGCCGTCTTGACATCCATCTGCCATATCTCATAGTCGAAATAGGCTGCTATGGCTAACATGATCCGAATTGATTTAAGCATCGCTACGGGCGAGAAGGTCTCGTCGTAGTCAACTCCTTGAACTTGTCGGAACCCCTTCGCGACAAGTCGTGCTTTATCGACGGAAATATTTCCATCCATATCAATTTTCTTCTTAAAGACCCATTTGCACTCGACGGGTCTTGCACCGTCAGGCAGATCAACCAAATTCCAAACTTGGTTTTCATCCATGGACTTTAACTCAGATCTCATGGCTCCAAGCCATGACTCGGAATCAGATCCCACCATCGCTTCCGAATAAGTTGCCGACTCATTACTGTCTAACAGTAAAACATCTCGAGAACTCTGTAATCTGGCAGATCTCCGAGGTTCAGGTGCTGTAACCGGTGTAGGTACCACGACCGGCTCAGCCTCCAAGGCCATTGCCGACTCGCCCCTAGCTGGTTCCTCTCGAATTTCTTCGAGTTGCACCATGCTCCCACTGACTTCCCGACTGAGAAACTCTTTCTCAAGGAAGACACCATTCCGAGCGACAAACACTTTGCCCTCTTCCCGGTTGTACAAGTAGTACCCCAAGGTTTCCCTCGGATACCCCACAAAAATACACTTATCCGACTTGGGCGTGAGATTGTCCGACTGAAGTCGCTTGACAAATACCTCACAACCCCAAATTTTAAGAAAAGACAAACTTGGCTTTTTGCCCGTCCACATCTCATGTGGTGTCTTCTCTACCGACTTTGATGGTACTCTGTTTAGTGTGAAAGCTGCAGTTTCTAGACAATAACCCCAAAATGATAAAGGTAGATCTGTCCGACTCATCATTGATCGTACCATGTCCAACAAGGTCCGATTTCTCCGTTCTGATACACCGTTTCTCTGCGGTGTACCCGGCGGAGTGAGTTGAGGAACTATTCCACAACTCTTTAGATTGTCATCAAACTCATGGCTCATGTACTCGCCCCCACGGTCCGACCGTAGAAACTTTATTTTCTTGCCGAGTTGATTTTGTACCTCACTCTGGAATTCCTTGAACTTTTCAAAGGCTTCCGACTTGTGTCTCATTAAATAGATATATCCATACCTACTCAAATCATCAGTGAAGGTAATGAAGTACTCATAACCACCTCTAGCTGTCGTGCTCATTGGTCCACATACATCACTATGTATTAGTTCCAACAAGTCGGACGCCCTTTCACAACTCCTTGCAAAAGGTGTCTTGGTCATCTTGCCTAGTAGGCATGATTCACATGTCTCGAATGACTCTAAGTCAAACGAAGTTAGAAGTCCATCATCATGGAGCTTCTTCATGCGCTTCCAACTTATATGACCAAGCCGACAGTGCCAAAAGTAAGTCATATTCAGATCATCTGGTTTGAACCTTTTAACATTTATGTTATAGACCAATTCACTATCAAGATTTAAAATAAATAACCCGTTCTGAACGGGTGCAAAGCCATGAAACATATCGTTCAAATATAAAGAACAACCATTATTTTTAATATTCGACTCATAACCTTGTCTCATCAAACATGAGGCAGAAATAATGTTTCGACTAAGCGCTGGAACATAATAACAATTATTTAGTTCCAATAAAAATCCTGAAGGTAAATGAAGTTGCATCGTGCCGACTTCTAACGCAGCGACTCTCGCCTTGTTGCCGACCCGAATGTCAACCTCTCCTCTTGCCATGCTCCTAGTTCTTACCAGTCCCTGCAACGAGTTGCATATGTGAATAACTGATCCGGTATCATATACCCAAGAACTATTAGGCGCATCAGCAAGATAAATGTCTATAACATTGCACACAAGCGTACCTGAGTTGGAAGTCACACCTCCACTCTTGGCTCTGTCAGCCAAATACTTGGTGCAGTTCCTCTTTCAGTGGCCATCTTGCTTGCAATAGAAGCAGTTGGCTCCGGCTGTAGGAGAAGGTTTAGTCTTTGAGGGAGCACTCTGGACAGGGCCATGGGTGCTACCTCCTGACTTATCCTTCTTCTTCTTAGTCCAAGAACTCTTCTTGAACTTAGCCTTATTCTGCACCATCAACACTTGACTGGCGCCTTTCTTGATATCAGCCTCTGCCGTTTTGAGCATCCCATGTAATTCAGTGATACTCTTATCCATACCATGCATATGGTAGTTCGAGATGAACGAACCATAGGCACTAGGAAGAGAGTTCAGAATTATATCAATAGCGAACTCTTCGTTAATTGGGACGCCCAGCCGATCCAGAGACTGAATGTAACCAATCATCTTGATTACATGCGGACTCAGTGGATCGCCATCTTTCAGCTTACAGCCCAGTAAAGCTTGAGAGACTTGATACCTCTCGGTCTTTGCCTGAGCCTGGAACATACTTTTGAGGCTTTCGATCATATCGTAGGCCTCAACATTCTCGAACTGCTGCTGCAAGTCCGGCTCCATGTGTGCAAGCATAAGACAGCTAATTTCCGTAGACTCATCTCTAGTCTTACGGTAGGCATTCGTGACAGCGACAGTCGCATCGTCATCTGGCTCTTCTGGAAGTGGAGTTTCTAGAACATGTTCTTTCTTGTCATGCTTGAGGACTATCCTCAGATTACGATACCAGTTGGTGAAATTAGTTCCATTAAGCTTATCTTTCTCTAGGATTGACCTCAACGCAAACGCGGACAACTGAGGAAGGTTGCTAGGTGCCATTGATCTACAACAGAAAATACGCAAAAACACTTAAGACATGTATTCATAAAAGAGCAGGCATATTAAATGCTTTAATACTTATGCTCCCACTAGAACCAACATCCCTCCGATGGTTGCTAAGTGATTCAAGATCCTAAATAAGCAAGCCGACTAGTGAGCTTTAGCATCACCGCTAGCCGTCAAGTGATCTAGGTAGGCAACACCTTGCCAATCGTATCCAATACGACACCTGTTAGTTGGGTGACATCACATGCCCCGGCTTCCAACCTACCTCGCCCCGAGCCCCACAACCGTTGTGATGGACTCGTCTAGATTACCAAGTGCTTCTGTTGTAAGAGTCCGACTCAAACCCACCTAACCGGAAAGAATTGGTAGCACCTCAATTTTATGAGCCCACTACCAAGAATGTCCGATTTGTGATGGTGCAGCACTGGCGGGGCGACCGACTAGACCTTCTTTGAGGGATTAAAGAATCTACCAACTATCTAAATAGAGGTAAATAGAGACATAACAATAACACAAATAAAGCAATTATAATGTGAAATGGTATGGCTCTCTTCATGGTGATCTCCATCTCCACAAAGCTTGTAAGTCGACTCGTGCCAACTCTTGTCACGTGCCATCTTACTCCATGTAGCCGACTTGTACATCGACTTGCATGCCACCGGGTTCTCCAACAAGCTACACTAGCTAGTAAATGAAAATTTACATAGAGAATCCGACACGCAGGCCGGTATACAATAAATGACAACACTTAGGCTCCAGCCGGCTGACATAAACATGATACGCAGATCATGTATGGATTACACACATCACATGCACATAAGCCATACCATTCACAACTGCCTGCAAAAACAAGTTATGCATAGATACGATATCTTCCGGCGTTGTGAAACTCGTAACGACATCTAAGGTGCTACGACAGGGCGATCTGTATTCCGATTCGACCAAACTCTTTAATCTTCGATCACCGCAACTGGATTTATGTGTCACGGTATACCCCGATGGCGGAAACCAACCGGTACGGGTAAGTTGTTCCACGACCTTAGCAGTATGATCACGGAAACCTGATCATCCATTAACCCCGAGTACGATTGATCCAATCAACCTTGTACAAAACCGATCTATCTCATAGAACGACCACCAAAACAGCAATTAGATCACATCTAACGCTAACTACATATCACATATGTACGGATCTCGGGCCTAATACCAGAAGCTACCGCTCTGATACCACTGTTGGAACGCGTAGAGATAAACAAAACTTTTCCTACGCGATGCTTCCAAGATCTAGCCGAGGTAGAAGGCCACGAGTATTACCACTAGACGCGCAGTTGCGGATTATCGATGCAGCGCGTCGGGGCAGTGCAGTCCCACGATCTGGTCCGGCCGATCCAATCCCTCGAACGTCGAATTGCTGAACGTACAACACCTCTGCCGGTATCCACATGTACGAGGAGGAGCTCCGACGGCGGACTGCTAGGTCCGGTGCGGCGGCTGGACTGAGTGGGGCTAGGGTTCCCAACGCATGGGAGAGTGGACTAACGTGCCCGCTGGGCAACCTGCGCCCCTCTTTATATAGCGTATGGTAATGGGCTTCACAACACTTGTGGCCCATTCCCTCTGTGAGTCCGACTCACAAAACCAGTCCATTTCCGGTTCGGGTCCAACCCGACCAATACTTGCTCCCGCTCTTAAGTGTGCGACCCTGCAGGCTCATGGCGACTTGGACACGATTGGAGTCCAACTCCCAATCGATCAATCGGTAGCGGCTCCTAGCAGAACGTGCCGACTCCCAAGTACCATTGAGTCATGACGACTTACCTTTCAATGTGATATTCATCTTAGTCCCTTTTGCCTCACGATATACCTTGTCGAGCTATAGGCGATTTATCGTCATCCCTTAAATAGCTCAACTCTCTTCTCGATCTATGACATGTGATTCATCTTACTAACTCTTAGTCAACCGACACAGTTAACACTTAACTGAGTCACGCATGGCCATGCTTCCTGAATCATATCACTCGAGAGGGCTCAGAGAATATCTCTCCATTTGGAGGGGCAAAATCCCATCTTGATTATCCACATCACGCAGCTTGCTTCTCATTCGACCCGAACTCTGCCTTTATAGTTGCCTTGTCACAGAACAACGTTTGACAGAACCTAAGTCGGTGATCCACAACTCGGATTGTGCGACAACCTCAGGTCTAAGGATTACATTGATTGAGACATGCAAATGACGACTTGATCGTTTCATCTCAATGTGGGTCAGTCCGGCTTGCTAAACTCTTTAGCCAAGTCCGTGAACGTTGGAATGACATCACCATGCCCATGACAAGTGGAACCGTGTCATCAGCCAACACTCACATTAGTCTAGGGTGTGTGTCCAGCACAACCTAAATGACCAAGGACAATCTAGTATGAACAACATGAATATATAGTTCCACAATCGAATCACATATTCAATGACATATATCAGATGTTCAAAACAAGGACAACTTAATAACTTTATGAATACAGTGGGAATTACATCATACATGATTGCCTCTAGGGCATATTCCCAACATTTTGGTAAGCTACATGATGGGTGTCTTGCTGAGTATATTCAAATGTACTCATATTGGTTTCGTCCCTGGTATTTACTTGCCAGATATCTAGAAGAAATCTCAGGAGGAGATCTACAAGGAGGAGTACTGCGCTGATGGACTTGCAAACTAGGATCGTCTCCCGGTCAGCAGCCTGTAGGTTAAGGCGGGACTTGGCATCTTCTACATTTTGTGTGTGTTAGTGTTCCGCTGTGTGTGTTGTGTGTTTGCCCTGCGTGGCAATTGTGTTAGACTTGGTCATGTGACCATGTTCCTTTTGTAAGTGTTTGTGTAATCGTGTAATGGATATTGTATCTGTGTACCAACTTCATATGTTGTTCACGATTGGTGTGATATGGGATCGTGAATGTATGCATATCGGAGGTTTCCTTGAACAATGGTTCTGAGGGACCTTACAGAGTTGGTATCAGAGCTATCCTGGCCTTAGGAGACCTTAGTTAGCATGGACGTTAGCTAGTACTCTGACAATAGAAGTTAATAAAACCAGATCACTAAGATGACTGTTTACCAAAATATTTTACATATTCAAGCCCCTTAGTGTTTTTGAAAAACTTTACTTACACTAAGTTACACTTGAGCATCTTAAAACTTTGCACATTGTTACCTAACTTAAACTATACCTAAACATTTGGTATAGATGGCAGTTGTCTTCACTGAATCCTTCCGGCTAGATACGCATGCACCTTGCTACTGCCGCTTTGAGGAGGATTTGATCAAGATGCCTCGTCTTATCGGTCGCCCAGTACCTGAGTTGAAGGGATCCAGATTCACCGTAATGGACGAGAAACCTGGTTGGTGGTTTGTACCATTCATGCTCCTTTGCTAGCACCGTCGACCCCAGAGGTCACTTAACCAGCCCATAGATGTCACTGAAGACCTTTGCTCGTCACTTCCAGCACATGGAAAGACAGCTGCACAACACTCAGTCGTCCTGGATAGACTCCGAGGAGAGTTCGATGTTCGTGGAAGAGAGATCTTCCAGCTAGAGAAGACCTGAGAGTTTCCTCTGCTACCGAGCGTCGTCTCGTGGCACAAAGGAAGACCATGAAGTACGTTGACTCCCAGCATCATGCACAAGTGAGAGACCTTCAATTTCATCTTGCAACGAACAAGACCAGAGTTGGAGAGTTGGAGGAACAGCTACGCGCTTCCTCGAGCACTTAGGATCGCCGCAGGATATTAGGAGTTGTGTTGCTCCCACCCAAGACACTTGTTTGTGTTTGTGTTGTATGAACTCTTTTAGAACTTGTGTGCGCTAGATGTGTTGTAAGCCTTATGTTTTTCCATGTGAACCCTAAGTTGTGTTATGCTTGTTAAGACTATGTTTCGTGTGTATGAGTAGTCTTTGGTTGTGATTGTGATTGTTTCTTAGATGCTTGTTTGTTGTTGTGTTACCTACTGTTCTCATCTTTGTTATGAACCGGTATGTTTCACAAGTTTTCAAAACAAAAACGCCCTTTTGTTTGCTCTCGTCTTACCGTCCTTTTTCTTCACTAAGGCCAGCGAGTTTCCTCCACCACCGGAGCCGTCGGTTGCCCAACAGTTTGCTCTGCTGAAGGAAGAACGTGAAGCCGCTCGTGCTGAACACATAGCCACCCATGCTGCCCTGGAGCAGTTGACTCAGCTTGTCACCACCAACGTTGAGAATACTGCTATCCTGATGAGGGAGTACGCCTGTTTGCTGAAGAGAGTCGCAAAATGAAGATAGTGACGCCAGGAGAACCTAGTTCACCGGTGACTCGCAATACCTTGCATGCGATGCCACAATCTTCAAGGAATTGTGTGAATGTCAAGCCTAGAACCACATGTTTCTATACCTGTGGACAGGAAGGGCATTTCACTCACGATTGTTCCAAAAAGAATCGTGTTCTAGTTCATCCTGATGAAACCCCAGAGACCCAGGGTCCAACCCAGAAGAAGCGAAAGAGTTTGATGAGTGGACCTCGACACCAAGATGATGTTGCAGAAGCACCTGCGACTCATGCCATAGTTAATGGTACGTTTTCGGACCAAACCTGTGAACCCCATAGTTATGTTTGACTTTGTACCCTGAGAAATCCGACGTAAATGGAACACTAGAAGTGTCACGTCGGACTAGAAAAAGTATCTTTAAAATTAACAATACTAACGTAACTTCATCTAACTTTAGTTTGACACATAACATCAGTTTTAAAAACTCTAACAAAACTTTTCCAAAACCAAAGAGAAAGGTGCCTTAGGATGTTCTATAGCTGTCTGAAAGAAACATGAAGGTTGAAAGAAATGTTGGATTGTTGAGCTATGATTTTTGCTAGACAATAAGATGTCCCGGGTAGATACTGTGGCGGAACCAAATTTTAGGAAGTAAGGTTGTGGAGATTCACTTGAGGTTTAGCTTCGGAGTGAAAGATTGAGGATCACATGATAATTAGTTGAGTTGAATTACAATATATATTATCTGGGGCTAACTAGTGGTGGACCCCAAAATTTTGGAAGTTATCGGTAACTAAAATTTGTAGCTTTGGACAAATGTTTTGAGGTTTAGAAATATTGGTGGAAACTATTGGATTCTTAGGAAGCACTTGTTTTACTGATGAAGGTTGGATTGATTAGGAGTGGCCCATTAAGAAGAATTTGTGATTTTGGGATGATGATGATGATGTTTTGCCTAGCTGACTCTTATACTAGATTTGAGTAGAAAGGAGGATTGTAGTAAACAGATTATGTTGAATTGGGATAGATATTCGATTTTTATGAAAGGTGGATTGGAGGAATATTGGATTTGATATAGGAAGTAATTGGTGACCTTAAAAGAATGACTTTTGGATTTTAGGAAGAATCAATGTGGCTTGGATTTAATAGAGGATTATTCTTGGTGATATGTTCTCGGAGCTTGTCATGCTCTATTGAGATTATTTGGGGAAAATGATTTAATTTTGATCATGAAATAGGAGTTTGGAGAGTTTGAAAAAATTTATATGGTTAGTACAGAGTTGGTATACGATTGTTGGATTAGCTTTGGCATCGTGATGGTTGAGAAAAGAACTTTGATGGAGACAAATGATTTGAGACTGGATTATATTAGATTAAGAGGAGATAGTGGATTTCCTAGTTTTTAGTGAATGAGCAAATGGAAAGCTCATGTTTAAGAGATATTGGTGGATAACCGATAGATTGATCTATATCACGAGGAGAGAGTTTGTGCCCAAAGAAGTTAATAGTGGGATGATAAACTTATGAGGTTGGAAACTAGTAGATCTATGTCTAAAGGATAACCTCTGGATTTATAGCATGGTTTTGAGGAACAATAAGTTCGAGATTTAGGACATGGCACCTAGACCTTTGGGAAAAAAACTAACCTACCGGTGGATTTTGGTAAGATTAATCAAAGGGGGGAAGCACCCGTGCTTAATGTTACCAACTACCAACACATGTTTTTGTAAACAAATGATCTAACATTGTTTTTTTGACCACACCCTCTTTTCACTTGCCTGCGAATCTCGGGACGAGATTCTTTTAAGGGGGGAAGGTCTGTCACACCCTAGTTTTTGAATTCTTATACTGTTGTTCAAGAAGATAAATATTAGGGCCAACATTTTTTTTCCTAACAACAAGATTGTTTTAACCAACATGTGTGTATGATCTTAATCATATATGCAATGCAAGTTTTGTTTCTTTATAAAACCAATATCAAATTTTCCTGAAAACAATTCTATTATTTTTCCTGATATTTTCCCTGATGTTATTTGAGTGGATTTTATTCCAAGACTGGATCATTCTTGTTTGCATCTTAAAATAAACTTTTAGCTTTTTTGGATCCAAGAACACAAAATTTCAAAATGATTTATGGAAGTTTTCTTTTAAGTTTTCTATAGAAAATATTCTCTGAAAATATAGCCAAGTACCTGTTTTCCACCTTTGTTTTCACTGGGCTATAAAATGTTATTTTATGTGTTCTTGACTTTTATTTGTTCCTTGATATATGGACTACAAATCCATAAGCTTGGTTTTATTATTGAAATAAGAAAAACAATCTTTTGCTTGTTGTTTTTGGTGGAAGGAAAATAAGGCAGAAAAAGGCATTTTTAGAAAAAACAGAGAAAAACAGAAATTACACCTTTTCCCACTATATTTTCATAGCCTTAAACTATTTGATTTTTTTTTTGAAAAGATGTTTCTGAAAGTTTAAAACATGTTTAACAAGTTCCAACTTGGAAAACAAAAATTGGAATCCATTTGGTCTCTGAAAACCATCCAAACAAAAATGGTCTCTGAAAAATTCCCAAGTGTTAACTGAATTTTGAATAGTGGCAGATACACTTTTGGACAGATGTTTTCATTTATTTTTCTTGCAAGTTTTGAAGTGAAACCTTGTCTAGTGTGTTGATCATAGTTTGGACTCGACCTAGGATCTTTTTCTTTGCTTCTAGAAGGTTTGTGGCCAAGCCTTGTAAGTGAGAGAAGAGAGGGGGAACATGATGATGTGGCATGGTATGGGCCTCCATCACTTGACCCCTTTGGCCACAGCTTGCCCTCTCCTCCACCCCTAGAGCCACCATTGACTTGCCCCCTTTCTAGACTTGCCCCTTGGCACAATGCCATGCCTTGGCAAAGTCCATAACACCCCCATGGACACCCCATGCCAACCATTGGCACTAACCCGAGCCCCACCCTTGCCCTTGCTTTCACCCTGAGGCTATAAGCCTCTACCCTCGAGTCCCTCTCGCCTCTAGACACCACACCACCCCCACTCACTCACCAAGCCGAAGAAAACGAGGCACTTGCCTCTGTGAGCTCCACGGGCTCGTAACTCGCCGACGGCCATTTTTGGAACCCGAGGTGAAGATCCTCACATCCATGCCCTCCCACCCCCCGCAACCCCACCGTTGAACTCCCTGCGATCCCCTGACCTCTCCCCCGTGTGTGTGTGCCGCAGGATCGCCGCCGCCGTCCGTGGTCGCCGCCACGGGCACCTGCCGCGCGCCGCCGTCTGGAGCCGTGCCCGGCACCCAAACCCGTGTCCCCCGACTCCCCTGCGACCCTACACCCGCCTCGAGCCCGCGCCGCCCTTCGCCGAGCCCCACGCTGAGCACCCAGGCCCCGCCGTCGTCGATACCCCTCGGGAGAGAGAGAGAGAAGGTGAGGAGAGGAGAGTCACGATTGGGGCACCGTTAGATCTGCGATCGACGGCCCCCTGTTGAACGCGTTGTTTCCCGTGCGCGCGCCGTGCGCCTGGCCCGCTTCGGTCACTAGTTGGGCCGCGCCCGTAGTGAAGCCAGCCTGCCTGTGCTTTTTCTTTTTTAAATCTGTGCAGAATGTTGCTTTATGCTGTGAGCTTGTGAAAAATAGTTCAAATGCAAATTAAATTTAACAAAAATTCATGGAACTAGATCTATGTTTTCTTAACTATGTCCAGTTGGTGGATCCAGGTTTGAACTTGTATTTTTGTCATAATAATTAAAATCCCACAAAGTATCTGCGAAAGTGTTTTTGGCATAAATTTTTGGATCCGTATCCATTTTGGTCAACTCAAATTGTTTTGGATAGCTAGTGAGTATATCTATCATTAGGACTTGGCCTCACATCAAGGTGAGTTACAAAATGGAAATGCCCACTAGTAGGAAACAGGCTATAGCCACCAGGTTACCGCTGGCCAACAAGAATACCTGTGCGCCAGTGCTACTTACCGCTGGCGAACGCGCCACCCTGTTGGCCAGCGCTAAGTTAGCTACCGCTGGCGAACATGGCACTTCGTTCGCCAGCGGTACCAGTGGGCGTCGGGGCTACGCGCGGCAGCAAATACCGCTGGCGAACAGGGCACTTTGTTCGCCAGCGGTATGGTTACTTAGCGCTGGCGAACAGCGAGCTGGTTCGCCAGCGGTATGGTTACTGCTGGGCAACACTTTTGTTCGCCAGCGCTAACTATACCGCTGGCCAACCACTATTTTTGTTGGCCAGCGGTAAGTTTTGAAAAAAATTCCCTCCACACACCACCCCCCCTGTGGACCGCCTTTTTTACTTTTCTACATCACAAACGAAAATGATAAAACATTCAAAAAATAAATTCCTTGAATATGTGGGTAGAGTGCACTGTCTAGTTGATATAGAAAATTTGAAATACTCCATTTGACCTTTTATGCAAAATTCAAAAATAAATCGTAAAACGGCCATAACTTTTGCATACGACGTCGAAAAAACGCGTTCAATATATCAAAAGAAGCGTGGGCAAATTCCAGATCCAATATTCGGCCTGTGAGCTTTTTTCAGAATCGCCAAATTCCAAAAGGAAAAAAAGTTATTTGAGACAGACTAAATTTTCCTACATAATCAATTTAATTAAATAAATTCAAAATTCAAAAAAAAAATAAAAAAATGTTTTTTTTCTCAAGAAAAGATAATAAGGATGTCATATTTGGATTCCTCGTATTCTTGTGATCAATTTAGACATATCATTTGTCGAATTTGGAATTACGGATTTGTATATATGGTGCAATAGTTAAGAGGATTGATAGTACTATACTAACAAGAAAGAATGAGTGAGTCATAGGTAGAGTAGTCGGATGGAACTAAGAAGTTAAGCGTGCTCGGGCTAGACTAGTGGGAGGATGGGTGACCGAGCGGGAAGTGGGCATTCAAAGATGAAAAAAAAGAAAAAAAAGGAAAAATTCTACAGCGTGGTTAAAGGTTCCCCAAATTCAATTGTTTTGAAAATTTGAAAAAAAAATAGCGAAAAAATTTATTTACGAAATTTCAAATTTTCAGACTTACCGCTGGCGAACAAGGCTGGTGTTCGCCAGCGGTAACTAGATAGCGGTGGCGAACAAGCTTGTTCGCCAGCGGTAACCCCTTACCACTGGCGGTGTACTGCTGAGCAACGCTTGTTCGCCAGCGGTAGCTTGTTTTTGTTGGTCACTAGTAAGCGTTTTCCTACTAGTGGCCATCCATTTTGGTAAATGACCAGTATGATTTTCTAGGATTTTTAGAAGGAGTTTAAAAATGTTTTTTGAGGTGAATCCAATTGTCTGCGTTTGTATATCACTAGATCTATCTAATCCTATCTTGGATTAATTTTTGGAGCCCTAGATTATTTTTGGTGAGCAAAAATAGAAACAACACCTTTTCTGTTTTCTTTGTTCTGTGTGTATTTGTGTGTAAACAAATGTGTGATTGCTTGAGACTTGTTTCCTAGCATGTATAGGTGTGTTAACACTTGCTTTTATGTTGTTTTCTTGCAATGCAACTACCTTAGAAAGTTTTTGCATGTTGAGAAATCTTTTGGTTATAGAAATAGCATTTGTTTGTTTTCTAGTATTTATTTTGATTAGGTTGTGAGAGCAAATCTTTGTGTGATTGTGTCCCTAAGTTTTTGATGTGGTTGAGTTGAGTACAGTACTGTTTTGGTACTGATTTTATGTTGGTAGTATATGTGTTAGCATGCACTTTATTTTATAGCAAAGCATGTGTAGCTTTTGTTGCTTGTTTTCACTAGTATTATTTTCACTAGTATGAATAGTCATGTATTGATTGCTTGGATAAGTTTAATTTTGCGAAATGTAACCAGAGGGTTTGTTGCCTCTTGATGCCTTGGTATTAGTGGGCCCATAACCCACTGGTCCCATTGGATTTTGGTTAGGGATGCAAACCCCTACCATACACTTGTTTGCTTGTAGCTTATTTTTCTATATCTGTGTTTAATATTTTCCACCAAGGAGAATGGTTGTTTTTTTACTTATTTGATTTAATCATTAGTAATACTTTGTGACACCTTGTATGTTTAGGTGTGGTGCATTTTTTAACATAATGTTCCCTTAGGAATATCATGTTAAAAAGTGTTTCACTGTTGTTTTGTTTGAATTGATTATTGTTTGCAAATAGAATGTTTCCTTGTGATCGATAAATTATGTGTGGATAGATTCCATTGAGTGTTTGGATGTTTGAAAGTGTTTAGTTAAGCTTGTATTGAGTGCATAGCTACTGGTTGTATAGCATGTACCTTGGTTGCTTGTTGATTGATTGATTAGAAAAGCATGTTTTATTAGAATGGTGTAATTCTTGCTTAGTAGATGTTTTCATAGAATTATTTTAGACTAATTTCTCACTAGCATGTGTAAGGTTTATGTTCTTTTAGTAGGAATTTATATGCATGTGTTGCTTGTTTAGATTTATGCATCCTTATAGTGATGTTTGCTTCTCAAACAAGAACTAATCCCAGCGAAAAGGCAGAATAAATGGGGTTGGTAAGTAATACTACTCCTAAACCCCCTAGTAGAAGAACAAATCCCCCAAATAGCATAAGAATCTCATGTATTGGTCCAGGTAAATCCATTATGGATAAAAAGAAATTTAAATAGTATAAATTTTTTCATGAACTGACTAAAACTAAAGGACTCAAGGAAGGAAAAACATATTTGGATATTTTTTTGTGTATAAGTTGTATAGTTATAAATTTTATTATATCACGAAAATCTAGTCTGATTTAAAATAATAAAAAATTGATGCATTAGTGTCACCACTAGATATTGTGAGTTGCACTAATTTCGTTGTCTTTTTATTTTATGAGTGTATGATTATTCTAGCATGTTTAGGATGTTGTTACTTCTGTTTTTATGACATACTTGTGGAGTTTCTGTTTGCTATTAGTTGTAGGATGCAATTACTTCTTATAGCATGCATGTGTAGGATTTTCATACTAGTATGCTTTTGGTGCATTCATGTCAGTGTGTTATTTTCTAGCTTTTTTATATCTTGTAGTGATTGTGTTTTAGAGTGTGTGCTATGTCTTGATACCTTTGGTTGAGATACTGATTTGTTTAGTTATTTTCATGATTGATGGATTCCTTAGCTTTGTAGGTAGACTTAAGCATAGGTAGTGACTAACTCTTTCATCTGTGGTATGTTTGTTTGTTGTTTGGAGATTGCCTGAGTGATTACTTTAGCATGAGTATTGCACTTATGTTATTGTTGTGCTAGTGTTGTTGTTGTTCTTAGTAGTATGTTGTTATCTATGCATTAGTTTGGTAGTGAACTTGTTTGGTGATGCTTGCTTGTGTGTTGTCAATACCCACTGCCATGGGTATTGTTTTGATTGATTATTGTAATGTAGTAGTCTCACCTTTTGTGCCCACAAGATATATTTTTAGCTTCTTGAATATCTTATTATGAGAGTGGTACACCCACTTCATATATGGTATGTAAGATGTGGGATATGGTTTCTCAACCATATGTTTGTTTGGCGACAGTCTTGTACCATGAGAGTTTATGAGATAGTTTTCTAGATAACGTTTGAGTGATTGCGCTAGTATAAGTTTGCTTTCTTTATGTATTGCTTTGTTTAGTTGGTTGCCTCTTTAGTTCTGAGTGTGTGTCCTTTATTCTTTCACGACGTTAGAAAACGAAGAAGACGAAGAAGCAGTTGTGGAGCTGTGCGTCAAGTTCAAACTACTTCAAGGCCAGAGACACTAAGAGATTTAAGGCAAGCCATACTAATGCTTGCTACTAAACTTATCTTTATCTATCATGCATGTTTTACTTCTGAAAAGTTTTACAAAACTTTGATTAGCAAAAACTATTTTTGAGTGATTGTTACTACTATTAATATTATATATATCATTACTATGCCAGTAGTTGATACTTGGTGTTACCAAGCCCATAGCCACCATATGGTATGTATTACCACCAAAAGTATAAGTCCCTAAGTGGGCACCTTAAAAATATGTTTTTGCAAAACAAAGGTTTTATGGAAAACCCGTAGGAAAGGCTGAGCCTTATCCACGGGAGGGATGTTGAAGTGGTCATTTTTGGGAAAAAGATGTTTTACAAAAATGACACATAACCTAGTCTTCGCTGGATAACTTTTACCGTACTGCCACTTTACCCCAACATGGGAACGGGGCTTAACTTGAAGTTTGTTCTTGTTAGTGTGCTATAAGGGTCGTCGTTCCCTCGAACCGATTGTCGCTAGGTGGTGTATACGGGACATAAAAAGTGTGGGACTAATTTCTCCTCCGGTCGCAGCAGCTGGGTCCTCTGCCGTGGCGCTCGTGGACAGGATGCCGGGGGAATCAGGCCCAACTGAAGAGATAGACATAGTCTAGCTTGAACATAGTGGATGGTTAGGACCAGTTATCTTATGTTCACAGACTGTTGTTACAGTCTGTGGTTGTTCACGGCGGATGTACTAGATCTGGTGGATTGTGTACACCTCTGCGGAGTAAAACTATTTGGAATAGCCGCGTCCTCGGATATGGACAGTTGAATGGCCATGTAGCTAGCATTGTGTCAATGTTTTCAAAAAGGAGTTGGTCTTATGAAGTACTGAAAGGAGAAAATTTGTACGGTGGAGGTACCATTGATGAAAAGCCAGATGTTGTTTTACAAGAAGTTTTGCAAAGAAAACTTTTCTTTTACAAAACGAGTTTATAAAACCTCTTGGGTATGCAATATCTACAACATAGAGAAAATTATATTATTTTCTTTTGAAGTATCTTCTTCAACAAAGATACAGAGATTTTCAAAATCAACTATGATATGTCTTTCATTATCATGGATAGTGAACCCTATGTATAGCCTACCTACTCCACTATATAAGCATACTTGCATTTTGGTAAGCTACATGATGGGATTCTTGTTGAGTACATTCAAATGTACTCATATTGATTTCGTCCCTCGTATTTACTTGCCAGACATCGAGAAGAAATCTCAGAAAGAGATCTACAAGGAGGAGTACTGCGCTGATGGACTTGCGAACTAGGATCGTCTCCCGGTCAGCAGCATGTAGGTTAAGGCGTGACTTGGGCTCTTCTACGTTTTGTGTGTGTTGTCTTCCGCTGTGCATGTTGTGTGTTTGCCCTGCGTGGCAATTGTGTTATACTTGTTCATGTGACCATGTTCCTTTTGTAAGTGTTTGTGTAATCGTGTAATGGATATTGTATCTGTGTACCAACTTGATATGTTATTCACGACTGGTGTGATCTAGGATCGTGAATGTATGCATATCGGAGGTGTCCTTGAACAGTGGTTCTGGGGGACCTTATAGAGTTGGTATCAGAGCTATCCTGACCTTAGGAGACCTTAGTTAGCATGGACGTTAGCTACTACTCTAACAATAAAAGTTAATAAAACCAGATCACTAAGATGACTGTTTACCAAAATATTTTACATATTTCAGCCCCTTAGTGTTTTTGAAAAACTTTACTTACACTAAGCTACACTTGAGCATCTTAAAACTTTGCACAATGTTACCTAACTTAAACTATACCTAAACATTTGGTATAGATTGCAGTTGTCTTCACTGAATCCTTCCGGCTAGGTACGCATGCACCTTCCTACCGCGCTTTGAGGAGGATTTGATCAAGATGCCTCGTCTTATCGGTCGCCCAGTACCTGAGTTGAAGGGAGCCAGATTCACCATAATGGACGAGAATTGTCCTGGTTGGTGGTCTGTACCATTCGTGCTCCTTTGCTAGCACCGTCGACCCAAGAGGTCACTTAACCAACCCATAGATGTCACTAAAGACTTTGTCTTTGCTCGTCACTTCCAGCACATGGAAGGACAGCTGCACAACACTAAGTCGTCCTTGATAGACTCAGAGGAGAGTTTGATGTTCATGGAAGAGAGATCATGTGACCATGTTCCTTTTGTAAGTGTTTGTGTAATTGTGTAATGGATATTGTATCTCTGTACCAACTTTATATGTTGTTCACGACTGGTGTGATCTGGGATCGTGAATGTATGCATATCGGAGGTGTCCTTGAACAGTGGTTCCGGGGGACCTTACACCCTGTGCACTGTGTCCCTAAGAAAGGAGGAATGACTGTTGTACCTAATGAAAATAATGAGCTCATTCCGCAAATAGTAGTAGTAGGTTATAGAATGTGCATTGATTTTAGAAAGGTTAATAAAGTTACTAAGAAAGATCATTATCCTTTACCCTTTATTGATCAAATGTTAGAGAGGTTGTCTAAGAAAAATCATTTTTGCTTTCTTGATGGTTATTCTGGGTTTTCTCAAATTGCTGTTAGGAAACAACATCAAGAGAAAACAACCTTTACTTGTCTTTATGGTACTTATGCTTATAGATGTATGCCTTTTGGTTTGTGTAATGCTCCTGCTACTTTTCAAATATGCATGTCTGCTATTTTTCATGGTTTTTGTGAAGAAATTGTGGAAGTATTCATGGACGGTTTCTCCGTCTATGGAACTTCTTTTGATAATTGTTTGCACAACCTTGATAAAGTTTTGCAGAGATGTGAGGAAACTAATCTTGTTCTTAACTGGGAGAAATGCCCCATTATGGTTAATGAAGGAATTGTTCTTGGACATAAAATTTTCGAAAGAGGTCTTGAAGTGGACAGAGCTAAAGTGGAAGCCATAGAGAAAATGCCCTGTCCTAGGGATGTTAAAGGTATCTGTAGTGCTCTTGGTCACGCTAGTTTTTATAGAAGGTTTATTAAATATTTCTCTAAAATATCAAAACCCCTTACTAATCTTATTCAAAAAGATGTACCATTTGTTTTTGATGATCATTATAAGGAAGCTTTTGAAACTTTAAAGAAGGCTTTAACTACTGCTCCTATTGTTCAACCTCCTGATTGGAATTTATCTTTTGAAATTATGTGTGTTGCTAGTGATTTTATGTGGGTGTTGTTCTTGAAAACACATAGATAAGAAGTTGAATGTTATTCATTATGCTAGTAAGACTCTTGATGTTGCACAAAAGAATTATGCTACTACTGAAGAAAGTTCTTAGTTGTAGTTTTTGCATGTGATAAGTTTAGGCCTTATATTGTTGCACAAAAGAATTATGCTACTACTGAAGAAAGGTTACTATTCATACCGATCATGCCGCTATTAGATACCTTATGGAAAAGAAAGATGATAAGCCTAGGCTTATTAGATGGGTGTTGCTTTTACAAGAGTTTGATTTGCATATTGTGGATAGAAAGGGTGCTGAAAATCCTGTTGCTGATAACTTGTCTAGATTGGAAAACATTACTTTTGATCCTATTCCTGTTAATGATAATTTTCCAAATGAACAATTGGCTGCAATAAAGGTAAAACCCCAAGATAGTCTTTGGTATGCTGATTACGCTAACTTTATAGTTTCAAAGTATTTTCCTCCAACATTTATAGCTCAAAAAAAGAAAAATCTTCTATGATTTGAGGCATTATTTCTGGGCTGACACACATTTATATAAAGAAGGAGTAGATGGTATTATGAGAAGATGTGTTCTAGATCATGAACAACAGGAAATAATGAAGAAGTGCCATAACAGTGCTTATGGAGGACATCACGCTGGAGATAGAACCGCACAGAAGATTCTACAATCAGGTTTCTATTGGCCTACTCTCTTTAAAGATGCACGTAAATTTATCTTGTCTTGTGATGAATGTCAAAGAGTAGGAAATATTTCTAGACATAATGAAATGCCTATGATTTATTCTCTTGCTATTGAACCCATTGATTGTTGGGGATTTGAATTTATGGGTCCTTTTCCTCCTTCGAATGGTTATACACATATACTTGTTGCTGTTGATTATGTTACTAAATGGGTAGAAGCTATACCTACTAAAACTGCTGATGGAGAAACCTCGTTAAAAATGCTTAAAGATGTTATTTTTCCTAGGTTTTGTGTGCCTACATATCTTATGACTGATGGAGGTTCTCATTTTATTCATGGTGGTTTTAGAAAAACCCTTGCTAAATATTTTGTTAATCATAGAATTGCCTCAGCTTATTGATGTCTATGCATGCTTCTATTCTTGTAGACAGTGTTGGGCCTCCAAGTGCAGAGGTTTGTAGAATAGCATCAAGTTTCCCTTAAGTGGACCACCCAAGTTTTATCGAATTCAGGGGGAAGAGGTCAAAGGTATCCCTATCAAGCAACCCTGCAATTACGATACAAGAAGTCTCTTGTGTCCCCAACACATCTAATACAATTGTCTGTTGTATAGGTGCACTAGTTCGGCGGAGAGAGAGTAAAATACAAGTGATATGGATTATTATAAGTGATAATAGCAATCTGAAATAAAAATGGCAGCAAGCGAACATGTAGCAGAACTGAATGGAAATGGTGTTTCAATGCTTAGAAAAAAGGCCTAGGGATCCTACTGTCACTAGTGGACACTCTCAACAATGATAACATAATTTAATGCATAAATATCTCTCTTCATTATGCTACTCCGAACCACTCTCCGGTTGAATAACAAACACCAATTCATTGCGTAGGGCTGCAAAAAGCACTCCTCAAAGTATCATTCACATGTCTAGTTAACCCCACACTATCACTATGAGCACCCTAGAAGGTACTAGACAAACACCACAATTTCATAGGGTCATCCAACACAAGATATAAATATCATGCTAAACCACACCGTGCACGCAATGTCACCTTTACTCTGTGATCAAAGTGTTTACGGAGATCTGAATAAAAAAACCACTCGAGTAGCATAACAGATGAAGAGTAACATCTACTAATTCTACTAGATTACAAAGCTCACGATCACATAACGATCACACCATGGGAGAGAGATGAAACACATAGCTACCGGCAGAGCCCTCAGCCCCGGGGAAGAACTACTCCCTCCTCATCATGGGAGACAACAACGGCGATGAAGATGGCGGTGGAGTCGATGGAGATGGCTCCAGGGGCACTTCCCCGTCCGGCAGGATGCCGAAACAGAGATTTCTGTCCCCCGAGACTTGTCGGCAGCGACGGCGGAGCTACGGATGTTTTTTGTGGAAAAGGCCGATTCATCTAGGTTTTATGCATCGGGGAGTATATATGGGAAAAAGGGCGATGTCGGGGGGTGGCCAGGGGGGCCACACCACCTGGTGGCGCGGCCAGGGGGCCTGCGCCACCCTATGGTGTGGCCACCCTGTGGCCCCCCTTCGGGTCTCTTCGGGACTTCCTTGACCCTCCGGGACTTCTAAGACTTCTGGCTTTTGAATCGTCCAATTTCGAGAATATTTCCAGAACAACTTTTCTGAAACTAAAAACAATAGAAAACATGAACTGGCTTTGTGGCATCTTGTCAATAGGTTAGTCCCGGGAAATCGATAAAAATTACATAAAGTGTAACGAAAACATGTAGGAAATAACATGAAAACAACATGGGACATCAGAAATTAAGGATACGTTTATGACGTACCAACATCCCCAAGCTTAGTTCCTACTCATCCTCGAGTAGGTAAATGATAAAGACACAAAATTTTTGAGGTGACATGCTACCAAAATAAACTTGATCATCATAGTAATGTAAAGCATGTAAACTAAAATCAAATGAATAAAGTTTGTGGTTTATAGTTGATATCAAAGATTAATGTATAAACCATTAGGAATAACAAAGTAAAACCTATCAATGAAGCAATACTAAAAGACAATCCACTGTGCAAAGTATATTAGAGATGTTTTAATCTTCAAGCACAACAATATAATCATCCAAGGCATTAAACTCTCACAACAACCCCTATTAGTGTAGCGTAATAATGTAAGTACACCTGTGTTATTGTGCTAGTCCCTGGATCGATTGCTAGCACCACAGTACAAAATGAAATATCATGCAAATGCATCAAATTCTATTACATCACATGATCCAGTCTTTACAAAATAGGGTTACAACTTGCATAGTCTTAGAAGACTAGCAGAAAACAAAGAAATAAAGTGGAAAATAGAGAACCCATTGAGCCCATCTTCTTCATGTGCCACAGGAAAAACATGTTGGCGATAGTCTCGAGATCCTAAACAAAATTCTCACTCGTCTTCAGAAATATCTGCAATATGGAATATGCAGCCACAGGGGAGTCAATACAATTTAATGTATTGGCAAGTAACACTATGGTGGATATAAATGACAAGACTAATACTACATGCTTATTTGGCTGAGTGGAGTTTCTGGCTAAGTTTGCATAAAGCAAGTTTTCTCCTATCTCTTTTGTAAAACAACTTTTATTTTCAAGGGGTGGCATCATTGGACTGAAATCCAAGAACCACAAATACTGTTCACTTGGTCAAAATTTTAATTATTGAAAAATGGTAATGTGATTCTTCCGTCCTTCCTTGTCCAGCTGCTCATAGTTGTCCATAACCGGGGACACGGCTAAGATCTTAGTTTGTTGACTCTGTAGAGTTTGTGCACTTTCACCTTCAGACTCAAATCAGCCCAAACATCCTACACTCTGAGTGCATTAAGGAAAGGAGAAGATTGAGACGAGATCTTTCAGAAGCAAGAATTCACCATATGGCAAGACCCGTTCCACCTATTATTATGCTACATCTTCTTGTCAAGCCTAGGCTGAACCCTCGCAACTTACTTAATCAAGACAGAGCCCATATGACTAAAGGCTGAACTGGAAGCAATCTAAACTTGGGGAACGTCATAATCACTTTATTCATGGGTGGCATTCCGTCAAGTGAACTCCCCTCGGGGAGACACTCAACTTTCGACAGCCCCGCACTACCAATCCACCCAGGTGGTTCATTGAAGTTGTTACTTAGAATTTTCTCGCAACATCAAGTAAAACAATTTCTGTAGCATAACATCAAGTACCAAGGCTTCAAAATAACAAGGTATAAGGATGGCTACACACTACTAGGATATAGCATAACATAATATAACTTAGTAAAACTTCCTATCATGCATACTACTCAAAATCAACTAATGCATATAGAAAATAATGGGTAGTTGAATTATGTGTTACTTGCCTTGTTGAAGTTGGTGAAGATATCACACTCTCTTCACAAAGGATCGTTTCTCTCCATACAATCTATTCCTTGAAAACACAATAACAAAATAAACAAACATGCTATCAAGCAAACATACAAGTGAAGAGATCATACAAAGCAATAACATAGCCAAAGGGGTTTAACCTAGTTGTCTAGGAAAAGGTCTAGGTTTGAGTTTGAAAGATTCATTCTCTAATGGTCTCATACTTGTTAAGGAAATTCCAAGGGTTTACTTGGGATGGACTAGGTTGAGTTTGATGTGATCTAACTTTATTATAACCATACTTGTCGACGAAGTTCCAAGAGTTCACTAAGGATGTTTAGATTGAGTTGGTAGTAACCAAACTTTAGTGAAAACATATTTATCAAAGAATTTCCAAGAGTTCACCAAGGTGATCTCACTATTTCAACTAAAGTATCACATAACAATGTGTAACACTTAGTTCATTTCCTCAAAACATTTGAGTGATCTAAGTTAGTCCTTCCATTTTGGTTTAGGGTGGGTCTAGGTTCAACTAACTTCATATCAATGGATATAACAAGTTAAAGTATTGGGAATTTCTATTGGGGTCAAGGGTTGGACAAAAACAACTTGTTATTCTTCAACTTGTGTGGATTGCTCCAAGTCTTCACATGCTTGTCATCTTGAAGATCATCTTCATGTTTATATTGTAGACTTGTTCCTTGGATGGATTCTTCTCTTGTTCTTGATAAATTCTTCATGGATTTCTCACTAGTTGGTTCAAGGTGGGATGGACACAACTACTACTAAGTCAATTTGAAAAGAAAGAAATAGAAGGGATAGGAAGAGAGAGGAAAATGTCTTCTCCTTGATTTTCTTCATACTCTTGTACTTCATTGAGTTTATTCTTATAGCTGTGGAGTCTAAGTCTTTCCTTCAATTTCTTTAATGATATTCCTCATAGCTCTTCATGTTGTCACCAAGTTGATAAATTCTTACGCTTGAGTCTTGATCTCCATTTTGCTGACTTGGTGAATTCTTGAAGCAAGAATGGAGGAGTGGAGAAGTAGATAGAAAACAAGGTACTAGTGTTTGAGGTTCACTACTTGGTACTATATGTGATTTAAACATTCTAAGGACTTGGCTTGGCTCCAAATAGTCATAACATCAAGGGACAAATGATGAAAACAATTTCTAAGACATGGTGAAAAAGGATGTATCACTATGTAGGGTTTTTGTTCAAAAGCACATGGCCATGGTCCAAGGTGTCCAAAATGGTTGGGCAAGGTTGTTTCTGGTTCAAGGTTGTCAAATGGAACAATTTTTCATAAGGAACTATATTGAAAATATTTATAGAATAAAATCTATGTCAAAATTACTCAAATATACCAATTAATTCTAAATTCAATTTTAATTTGTTCAAATATTATTTTGGGACAGAGGATATGAAAGTACACATCCTAAGGTTTCCAAAAATAGTTTATTTGCAATTTTTGGATTTGTAGAATTTGAATTATGCCAAAATTCATCAAACAAGCATATTTGAATTTGAACAAATTTTAATTGGTCAAATTTAAATTTGGCAAGTGCCAAAAGTTTCTACATCTTGTTCTGATTTCAAAAAGTCCAAGTTTGTTAAATTTGGCCTTATGGATCAAAAGATATGATAGATCTAAGATTCAGGGACTTATCTGCAAAATAGACATTCTAATTTTAATTGGAAATAAATCCAGAGACGGGCTGGGTTCAGATCTGCTATATGCCCCGCAGGGCGATACACAGGGACTGTGCCTGGGCCGGCTACGTGCTGCGTGGGCGACGGATAACAGAACGGGCGCTGCCAAATGGGTTCGCACGTGGCGTGTTCCTATTGGCCCGTACCCCTTCAGTAAGTGATCTAATCCTGCCCCTTGGATCTAGATCTGACGGTGCTGGGCGTTGGCGCTTACCTCCGCCGGAATTTTCGCCGGAAAATGTCGAGACGGCGGCTGGCACTGCAGTCGTGGATGGCGGTGGCGATACAGGGGGCTTCTATGCACGGGGAGACCACGGGGAGGCGCGTCTTGACGGGGCAGAGAGTTTGGTGGCCACGGCGCCCTCTGTTTCTTCCCGGATACGCAGCGCGAGGTGGTCGGCGTTGCGGTTGCTTCGGTGGCCGCCAGGGGTGGTGCTAAGCTTGGTGTCGCCGGAAACAGGAGAGGGCGGTGGTGGCAGTGTGCAACTCCGGCGAGAGATTTCTCCGGCATGGTCGCGAGATGGAGATTGAGGGGAGAGGGGAAATGGAGAGGAGAGCACGGGCTTTTAAGGGGTGTGCTCGGGCAAGAAATAAGGGCATTGATTTTCCCGCAATCAACGAGATTGTAATGTCTTTAATCGGATGCGACAATCACGGCTGGAGGAAGGAGACGATGACGTCATCAAAAAATTCTTTTAATTTCTGTTTATTTGATTTAATCATATCTCCTGATTTAATTATCCGAAAGACATAAAACAAATTTCTAAATTCTTAAAATATCAATACCTTTTAAAAAGAAATATTTTTGTAAATTTTGAGCACATTTTTATTTTTGAATTTTGAAATATTCCTTAATAGTGATTTAATGTTATTTCCAAGATAGAAAATAATCAAAAGGCAAAAAATCTAGTCAAATGAATTTTCAGTGACATTCCATAAGTTGAAACTTATTTTTGAAACTCATTACAACTTATTTTCATAATTTTATATTTTGAAAATATAAATCAAACACTAATAATACTTTAAGGCCATTTTAAAATTTAGAAAAAAATGGATGCTATTATCTAAATAAAATTTCAGAGACATTTTACATGTCATAATTTATTTTTGGAAGGCCATTTTTAACCCATTTTCATATTTTATAATTTTAGGATATGAAGGGTTTACTAATAGTAACTTAATGTTATTTAATTAGTTCATATCAAATCGTCAATATTGTTGATCAATAAAAATTTAGAATAAAACCACAAGTCATAATATTGTTTTCAAAACCCTCTTTTATGTTATTATCAAGCAATGCATTTTATTTTCACACCTTTATGTTTAAAACTTGGAATAACAACTAAAAGTAATTATTAACAATTTTATTCTCATCAAATACTTTTGAGGCCTAGAATTTTACTAAGGGTTATAAATCTTTTATTCTTGTTGCCATAAAATATCTTCAAAGTAATATTGGAGTTGTAAACATTTTAGGTAAAGGTTTGTTAATAAAAAGATATTCCCTTTATATAATTTAGAAATTTATTTTTGAATAAGGTGTTAGGCTTTAAGGAGCAAGGGCATAACTGGACTTCCAAATCCAATATACTTGGTATAGGACCTAATATTTCATTTGTGTTTGAGTTTTATTTGTTTTCGGTGACTTGTATTGACATGAAAACCAAAGTTTAAATTTTTTGTGATTTTTGAGTTTTCCAAAAATCAGGGATGTTACAATTAGGATCAAGTCAAGTGACAACAATATGCACGTAGGAAAACCATTCAATTTATTGTGCACTCAAAACAAGCAAGCGTTCTGTATTGGTTCCTAGCGCCAGGATGTTATGTCTAAAAAAACATTATGGGGGGTTTGGAAGGTCAATGGAAGAAGGTCTCACACAACTGAAAGTGATCATTAGACAAGAGGAAGTCTTATAATCGAAACTATGCAAGGAGTAGTGATTGCCACACAACGGATGCACATAGAGCTATAAGTGTATGAAAGCTCTCCAATGGAACTAGTGGGGGTGCATACAACTTGCTTGCTCACGAAGACCTAGAGATCTTTTGAGGAGGCTCATCATTGGAATATACAAGCCAAGTTCTATAATGTAAGTTCCCCACATAGTTATGTAAGTCATAATATGAAAAATCTCTCCAAACTGAAGTAATGATGCCAACCAAGCACAAGTGTGGAATAAATGATAGTAGTGCTACCCCCTCTCTCTTTATTATCTCGATTTTGCCTTTTTTTTCTTTTTGGATTTTTTTATAACCTCACTGGTAAGGGCAACACTCTATTTTACAATGAATCATCACACTTTTAGTACTCATAACTCAAACTAAAATATCTCTAGTGTAAATAAAACTAAATGCTCCTGCTAGTGTAGCAGTATGCAAAAATAATAATGAATCATGATAAGTAACATAATGATGATGGATGTTGTATGGCAATATATCTCGGAATGGCTATGGAAATGCCATGGTAGGTAGGTATGGTGGCTGTTTTGAGGAAGATAAATTTTGGCTTATGTGTCGAAGAACAAAGTTCTCCCATGGGGTTTGGATGCACTAGCAAAGTTTGCACCAACTCTCAATGTGAGAATGAGCAATTCACATTACCGAAGAGGCTAGCAAATATGGATGGTGGAAGTGCCAGAAAACCACAACATAGAACTCACAAGTTATAAAATTCCAAATAAAATATGATATCACAAGGCATAATAAAAAGCACTCCAAGAGGGTTTGTGGAAGTGACCAGTCACTGTTGGCTACCCCAGCCGTAGCATGTAACAAAAAGCTATCACGATTGCTATCAGCAAAGGAAGTTATATACCATTATCCTATCAACTGGTTATTTGAGTGTGGCACAGTTTCAAGCTTCTAGACCAACCATTAATTTTTTTTACTCTGCTAAACCAGCAAGTTTACCATTAAGCATATTAATATCTCAAAACAACAGTAAATAATCCAGTGAAACAGTTTAGTGATCTACAAGAATATGCAAGCTTTTTCGTTATACCATCTACCACATGTAGCATTTTCTATTTCCATCAAACACCAAAAAACAAAAACTCTCCAAGATATATAGCAATTAAACAAGAGATTACTCACATAACTCTACTAAAACTAACATCTCTGAATAAGAGATGCATGAAAATAAGGGCTAAACGCAGTACTAGCAAAAAGTGAACACTCACAGAACAATAAGAATGAAAACTAGAGTGTTCTAAGCAATGAAAACGGAGCGTGTCTCTCTCCCACACAAGTATGATAGGTTCCAGTGATATTATTGCAGAAAGGAAAACAAAATAAAACAAAATAAAAACAAAAAAACGCTCCAAGTAAACTTCATATGATGTCACCGAATAAAAATATAGTTTCACGAGAAGTGACCTGATACATAGTTGATGAAGAAGGGGATGCATTGGGCATCCCCAAGCTTAGATGCTTGATCTTCTAAAATTATGCTTGGATTAACCACGGGGGCATCCCCAAGCTTTGACCTTGCACTCTTCTTGATCCGAAATATCACCTCTTCTCTTGACCCTTGAAAACTTCCTTCACACCATACTCAAACAGTAATTCGCATTAGAGGGTTAGTGCAACAATTAAATATCCATTGGTTCTGTATGGAACAAGTGCTATTGATACTTTTAAACATTAGCTACATACACTGATGTTTTTTGAAGCAAAGAAATCTATTTGACCTCGTAAAAAAAGCAAATGCAAGAAAAATGGCAGAATCTGCCAAAACCAGAACAATCTGTAAAGACAAATTTTTTCGGGGCACTTACACTGCTCAAACAAAAAAAAATTAAAGAACTAAAAAGTTGCATAATTAGTTGAGGAATAAGCACACAAAATTTCAGGTCATTCTGATCGTTCTGCATTTTTCATGATTATTTACGGTGGACAACAGAAATCTGTTTCCTGCGCAGAAATCCAAAACCAACTCCAACTTTGGTCAGAAACTTTACTTGGCACAACTAATACATGAAAATAAAGATACAAAGGAGTTACTACAGAAGTATACAACCCCTTGACTCAAAGAAAACGGAGAAAAACAAAGGAAAAATAAAACCATGGGTTATCTCCCAAGAAGTGCTTTTCTTTAACGCCTTTTAGCTAGGCATGATAATTTGAGAAGATGCTCACATAAGAAATATGAATTGAAGCAAAAGAGAGCATCAACAAGCAAATATGAAACAAATCTAATTCTAAACCACTTCCTATGAAAAATAATCTTGTAGAAAAACAAGTCAATAAAACAAAAAGTGGCTAGCATAGGAAGGCAAAACAAGTGCAACTTTAGAAATTTCAACATAAAGAGGGGAAACTTGATATTTTTGAGATGCATAAGACTATGTTTCCCTATCTCATAATAACTTTCAGTAGGATCATGAATAAAATTAACAATATAGATATCACATAAAGCATTTTTATCATGAGCCACATGCATAAAAGAATTAATACTCTCCACATAAGCATAGTCATTCTTATTAATAGTAGTGGGAGCAAATTCAACAAAATAGCTATCATTATTATTCTCATCACCATATTCATCAAATATAGGAGGCATATTGCAATCATAGTTAATTTTCTCCCCAATAGTAGGTGGACTAAAAATATCATATTTATCATTGTAATCATCATATATTGGAGGCAAAGTATCATCAAATAAAATTTCCTCCTCAAAAATTGGGGAACTAAAAATATCATATTCATCAAAACTAGCTTCCCCAAGCTTAGACTTTTCCATAGTATTAGAAATAATGGTATCCAAATAATTAATGCTAATAACATTGCTTTTAGCATGAAAATAATCTCTCGCATATTTTTGTTGTTTTCCATTAAGACTAACTAGTAAAAATAAAAACAAGAAACAAGTGAAAACAAGCCTAACTAGTGAAAATAAAATAAGAAACAAAAAGATATAATTACATAATTTAAAGGAAATAACTTCGAACACTCAGAGAGGACCTGATTACCTTTTACCTTACCTCCCCGGCAACGACGCCATAAAAGAGCTTGATGTCTACGCACGCTTCTATTCTTGTAGACAGTGTTAGGCCTCCAAGTGCAGAGGTTTGTAGAATAGCAGCAAGTTTCCCTTAAGTGGATCACCCAAGGTTTATCGAACTCAGGGAGGAAGAGGTCAAGCTTATCCCTCTCAAGCAACCCTGCAATTACGATACAAGAAGTCTCTTGTGTCCCCAACACATCTAATACAATTGTCAGTTGTATAGGTGCACTAGTTCGGCAAAGAGAGGGTAAAATACAAGTGATATGGATTATTATAAGTGATAATAGCAATCTGAAATAAAAATGGCAGCAACCAAACATGTAGCAGAACTGAATGTAAATGGTGTTTCAATGCTTAGAAGCAAGTCCTAGGGATCATACTTTCACTAGTGGACACTCTCAACAATGGTAACATAATTGAATGGATAAATATCTCTCTTCACAATGGTACTCCCAACCACTCTTCGGTTGAATAACAAACACCAATTCATTGCGTAGGGCTGCAAAAAGCACTCCTCAAAGTCTCATTCCCATGTCTAGTTAACCCCATGCTGTCACTATGAGCGCCCTAGAAGGTACTAGACAAACACCACAATTTCATAGGGTCATCCAACACAAGATATAAATATCATGCTAAACCACACGGTGCACGCACTGTCACCTTTACACCGTAATCAAAGTGTTTACAGAGATCTAAATAACAAAACCACTCGAGTAGCATAACAGATGAAGAGTAACATCTACTAATTCAACTATATTACAAAGCTCACGATCACATAAAGATCACACCATGGGAGAGAGAGATGAAACACATAGCTACCGGTAGAGCCCTCAGCCCCAGGGAAGAACTACTCCCTCCTTATCATGGGAGATAGCAACGGCGATGAAGATGGCGGTGGAATCGATGGAGATGGCTCCGAGGGCATTTCCCCATCCGGCAGGGTGGCGGAATAGAGATTTCTTTCCCCCGAAAATTGTCGGCAGCAGCGGCGGAGCTAAGGATGTTTTTTGCGGAAAAGGCCGATTCATATAGGTTTTATGCATCGGAGAGTATATATGGGCGAAAGGGCGATGCTGGGGGGTGGCGAGGGGGCCGCGCCACCCTTTGGTGTGGCCACCCTGTGGCCCCCCTTCGGGTATCTTTGGGGCTTACTTGACCCTTCGGGACTTCTAAGACTTCTGGCTTTTGAATCATCCAATTCCGAGAATATTTCAGAATAACTTTTCTGAAACAAAAAACAACAAAAACATGAACTGGCTCTATGGCATCCTGTCAATAGGTTAGTCCCGGGAAATCGATAAAAATGACATAAAGTTTAAGGAAAACATGTAGGAAATAACATGAAAACAACATGGAACATCAGAAATTAAGGATACGTTTATGACGTATCACTTATCATCCTCAAACCAGTGGGCAAGTAGAATTATCAAATAGAGAAATTAAATCTATCTTGCAAAAGACTGTTAATAAATCTAGGAAGAATTGGTCTGATAAGTTGAATGATGATTTATGGGCTTATAGAACTGCTTATAAAAACCTACGGGTATGTCCCCGTATTAAATGGTTTATGGAAAAGCTTGTCACTTGCCTTTAGAATTAGAAAACAAGGCTTATTGGGCAGTGAAATAATTAAATAAATATTTTAAACTTGCTGGTAAGAAAAGAATGCTTGATTTGAATCATTTAGATGAATGGATATGTGAAGCTTATGAAAATACCAAGCTCTTTAAATAGAAAGTTAAAAAATGGCATGATAAAAGAATCCTTAAAAGAGAGTTTCATGTTGGTGAGAAAGTTCTATTGTATCGGTCTCATCTTAGATTTTTTGCAGGAAAATTATTCTCCGGATGGGAAGGACCTTATGTTATTGAAGAAGTGTATCATTCAGGGGCAATCAAAATTTCTTCCCTCAAAGATAACACTACACAAGTGGTAGATGGGAAAATACTCAAACATTATATTTCTAGAGATTCCTATGATGAAGATGTTGGTGTTATTCAAGTAATAACTCCGGATAAATTCATCGGATGGAAGATTTCAGAATCTGCAGAGTCTGTTTTGGAAAAAGTTCGTGGATTACCTTTTCAGTTATAAATTATTATTTTTGGAAAATATGAAAAATACCGAGCCGAAGAGAAGTTGTAGAAGGTTCCCGGAGGCACCACACCATGTGGCGGCGCGGGTCGACCCCTGGCCATGCCAGCCTATGGTGTGGGCGCCCGGAGCCCCTCTCCGACTCGTTTTCGACCTGGACTTTCTTTTCGTTACGCATATGTCTGCTATATAATCCCCTAGACCCCCCCCCCCCCCCCGAGGTCTGTATATCGTTTTTTTGTCGTGTTTCTGTTTCGAGCTGTTTCTACCAGGGTCAGTTTTCATTTTTAGAAGAACCATGGCCTCCGCCAACAACAACAAGGGGAAGGAGCCAATGGAAGATGATCGCAAAAGTACCAAGGGCGAGGACATGGATCAGGGTGTCAAGAAACAATCAAAAAGGACGCCATCAAACAGAGTTTATTCTTGTAGTATGCATGTACCAAGACCATCAGTTCCAGGCCTTAGTCCCGTCCCTGGAGTAGAGAAAGCTCTTCGGGTTGCAGATGATTTTTGTGAACGTTATCGAGCTTTAAGGAAGGAGGTAGAGATTCTTCAAGAGGAAAAAAGCATGCTTCGTGAGATGCTGCAACGTTTCCATGCCTTGATTGAGAAGAGTGTATCACCACCACCACCGAAGAATTGATTCATCGTTGGTATTGGCATCCCCTTTGCTTGTTCCAAGCTTGGGGGAGTGTCGCGGTATCACCTTTATCTTTCACTCATTTTACCTTTTAGTAGAGTCATATCATGAGTAGAGAAAATATCATATAGTATGGTTTGCAGTATGGAAGTATCACTTTTTAGTTGGTTATTGTTGTATCCCTTGGTTTGAGTTGCCGTAATGAAATATTAATGAGAAGTTTCATCATCTACTTGTTCTACTTTATTTTAGTTTGCAATTCTTGTTATGTGATTGATCTTGTTATTAGTATTGGTATCAATGTTCGAGCTTCAACATAATCTAGTTGGTTTTGGCAAACTTAGCATTGGTGAGTAGCAACAATATGTTGAGAATTCAGTAGAAAAGAGGGAGTTGCATGTAGATATATTATTCCATGATCTTTATTTCTTGTTAGCTCGTAATCTTAGTATTCTAAAATAAGTTTGTTTGCACCTTCAAGGAAGATTGCATGATTGGCTTTCTCATATATGTTCTTGTTATTTTTACTTTAATTCTTATGCTTGCTACCCAACCTTGCTAGCCAAAAACCTGTAATAAGAGGGAATGCTTCTCGTGCAATCCAAATCTTGAGCCCCAAAACCTTGCCATTTGTGTCCACCATACCTACCTATTTGTGGTAATTAACCGCCACTCCAAGTAATTTGCTCATGTGCTACCTTTAAAACCTTCAAAATTACTCCTATTTTGTGTTCTTGTTTTTTCTCATGAGGACGTAAATAGAGAATCTTTATCTCACTTGTTGATTGGACTTCACACACCTGGACTAGTGGCTTCATCCGCTTATACAAATGCTAGAAGAGCTGGCAGCGGGGTGCCCAGCCCCAAACTAATACACAAATTCTCTTCACTATTTTTGCCCCTGATTTATCAGTCAAAGCATAATCGTGTAAACAAAAGAGGATGAGGGATGACCTTCTACTCCAGTTGCGTCCTTCATAGTGGATCCGCTCTTGTTAAGTCTAGTTGTCTCGTGACGTAATGTATTTTTTGTTTACCATTCGTTGACACTAGCATACACCTCTACAAAATTAGACACTCCTCCATGGTTTGTGATTGTTGGCAGGCACCCGAGGATTCGGTTAGCCATGGTTTGTGTAAGATGGATGGGAGGAATGTCCATGCTTTCCTCTGTGAAGGGCCTATCTTTTACATTTATGTTGAGTCAGTAAACCCATTTCCTTCTGTCTTAAGCAAGCATCTGAATTGTTATGATTCATCCGACTCCATGTTGATTTACTCAATCATGTTTATTATTCTTCCTTGTTTCTAAAAATGCTTTTATCTGTTTGAATATCACTTAGAAAGTTACCAATGTTTGCAAAGAGACCGTTATAATTGAGCATGCTAAACTCTGCAATACAGCTCTAGTATAAAGACTCTGATCGTAAGATGAGTACACTGTTAATTGTTCTCCATCGAAGAATGAAGTTTGCCTTAACCAAATTTTGATTTACTTTTTGCACCATTGTTGTTCCTCTACTTGTTTCAAGTTTAATTATATGAGAGGAATTTGATGTCTAAAATTACTTGTTCTTTGTTAGATGTGATGCCTCTTGTCTGTATTTATTTATTGACACCTCACTCCATAAACCTGTGGTTATGTTTACCGACTTCAGTTTCGCTTGGAGACAAGCGAGGTCTGAGCTTGGGGGAGTTGATACGTCCATTTTGCATCACTGTTTTATATTTTTATTTTCTGTTATTCATCTATATATTTCATGTTATGATGCATTACTTATGTTATTTTATCTTATTTTTCATGTTTCATTTTTTTTGGAGAATAAACACTGGGACCAGAAATCTGATGGAAAAAGCACCGTCGAGATACCATATTTTAGAAGATAAGAGGAAGAGGGGGGACACCGGAGGTGTCTTAGAAGTACAGAGGAGGACTCCAGCCAGAAGGGGAGCCAGAGGGGGGCCACCAGGGGCCCACACCATGAGGTGGCGCGCCGCGAGGTGGTGTGGCCACCCTGTCCCACCTCTGGTCGACATCTTTTGCGTACTTGACCCCAAGGGAACCATAAGCCACAGACCATCATCGAAGAATTATTCTGCCACCGCCTCGAGGCGGAAAACACCCGAGAGAGAAAAGCTCTATGGCAGGGAGAAATTTGCCGAGGAAATTCCTCTCCAGAGAGGGGAAATCATCGCCATCGTCACCGTCATCACTCCGGGCATCATCAAGATCGTCATCATCATCATCATCATCACCAGCACCATCACCCTCATCATCCATTGTCATCCCACTGTAACAATTAGGGGCCTCTATCATTGTTTTACATTAGATCTCTCTCCCGGTGTGGATTACTTGTTAGTAGTTGATGCCTGTGAGATTTATCGGTGTTAGCACTTTATGACCAGATTGTTATCATCTATTATATCACCTCTGATTACGATCCATATGATATCTTGTGAGTAGTTCGTTTAGTTCTTGAGGACATGGGAGAAGTCATGATGTTAGTGGTGAAGTTATATTGAAGTAATATCTTGTGGTTCGGTATTTAAGTTGTGCTGCTATTCTTCTAGTGGTGTCATGTGAACATCGACTACATGATACTTCACCTTTATGGGCCTAGGAGGATGCATTATGTAGTTGTTTAATAATTGTGGGGTTTCCAGAGTGACATAAACCTAAACCCCCGTTAGGAAACCAATGCACGAGGGAGCGTAGAATCCCGGAGTTTTAAGGCTGTGGTTTGATTTATCTTAATTACTTTCTTGTATTTGTGGATGCTTGCGAGGGGTATAATCACAAGTATGTATTAGTCCTAGTTGGGCGGTGCATTAGCATAGGTTCACCCACAGAACACTTCACGAACCAATAGATATTAATGAACTGTAACGAAGCGAAAGCACTTGATGAAATTCCCATGTGTCCTCGAGAACGTTTGGTAGTCATAAGTAACACAACCGGCTTTTCCTTCGCTCTCAAAAGTATTGGGCCACTCGATGCAATATTATTTACTGCTCTTTATTTACTCGCACTTTATTTATCTGCTATATCCAAAACAACCAAAAACCCGTTTACTAGTGTCTACAGTGAAATCTCTATCCAACCTGTTTGTCAACACCTTATGCTCCTCGTTGGGTTTGACACTCTTATTTATCAAAAGTACTGCGATACACCCCCTATACTTGTGGGTCATCAGATTGTCTTAGAACCTCTGTAGTTCTGGTTTTGGTTTTGTTTTCCACCTTTCCACATTTGTTTTTCTAGGTTTTTATTAATTATTAAATTCTGAAAATACCTCGAAAATAAAGTTTCCCGAAAAATTCCTGAAAAATTATAATAAATTTTTACGTCAAAAATGAAGCAAAGAGGCACCTATGGCACCCCAGGGGGACTCACCAGTCAGGCATACCATAGGGTGGCGCAGCCAGCCCCCTGGTGGCTCCTGCACATGGTGTGGGGCCCCCTGGCCCTCCACTAACTCTTTCCCCTGCCAAAGATTCCCTTCTATCACCCCAAACTCAAAACATTTCCTGGAACCCGAGTTCTTGCTGTTCTTCCTCGAGATTTTTCGATCTCTTTGCTCAGCCCACCTTTGTTGCTGAAATTTGGTGCATTTGCTCTCCGGTATGTGACTCCTTCGATTATCCAAGTAGAATTTTATTTGGTGGAGTATTTCTTGAGTATTTTGGTAATGTAGGTGATAGCTTATGTGAGTTTTCATGCTTTATTTAAGTGGAAACAATATAGTTTTGATGCATGTTTAGCTCTCCTATAAGTCTCTATGGTAGTTTCCACCTTGTAGTTGCTTGAAATCAATTTTTGTGATGATTGTTGAAAAATTTCAGAGATGGAGCACAATGTGTATCAACTAAACCAGCATGAGTTGGAGTTCCATGTCAGGAATTCATGCGTGCAACGGGAATTCTGCGGGATTTCTATACTCTTGTGCAAAATGCAGGATTGGACCATTTCTTTGAGGATGAACCTACCCAACATATTAAACTAACCATGTCTATGGTGCATGACTTTTGCTTTAGATGGTCTTTGTCTAACCCTATGGTCCATTACAAAATTTATAATAAAGTTGTAGACTTGCCTTTCAGTGATTTTTGTGCAGCTATCAAGGTGCCGCAATGGGGTTCATGTAAGAAAATAAGAGGGCAGCCCAAATCACTGCTACATTTATATGAGGAGATTTTCCAAGTCAGAAGCTTCACAGGGGAGAGTGGTAAAATACAAGAAATTAAACTCCCTTCCATTCGATACTTTGCTTATTTTATTTCCAAATGTGTGTTAGCTAGAAAAACTGTCAACAAGTTATCTATTTATGATCTGGCTTTTATCTCAGCTGCTTTAAGACATGATAGGTCTTATAACTTTGGTGCCTTAATTGCTTACCGTTTCTCACTTAACCGTGAGAAGGGCGGAGTTTGTGGAGGTCTTATTGCCTATCGCTTGCTAGCTTTGCATGGTGTGGAGCCACACCCTCTAGAGCTTCATTTTCCTTTAGAGAGGATGCACCTTATTTTGATGATTCAACATAAGTTTTTGTCTACCCATGCTAACCTGAACAATCAAGGAGGAGAGTGATTAAATCTGATAGAGTAGTACTTATGCCTGCACCTCTTTTGTTTAACCTTAATGGCAGGCAAGGATGGTCACTTTCTGAGAGTGAGCTGGCTTCATACATTGAGAAGCACCCCCAGCATGAGGAGGATGCTGGAGAGGGGGACGATAGTGATTTCGTCCAGCCCTCCGACACTGCGGGGTTTCCTTATCAGCACTCCGGTTATGACTATGCGCCTTCTGCTTCATCTTATTCGTGGGCGCCCGAGTACGACCATGCGAGGGATGACCCACCACAGTGGGGATACTTCTTGTGTCGTTATTGATCTCCACTTAGGCCAAAATCCTAAGCTTGGCGGGAGGTATACCGACATCACACTAATCTTTATATCATGTTTCTGTCGGTTCTGTGTATATCCATGTTTTCATTTCTTTCGCTTTTTTATTGTTTTTATTGTTTTGTTCTTGCTTTCCAAAACACAAAAAGACCAAAAATATTTCTGTTGTTTCTCTTTATTTTCTTCTTTAGTTTCTTTTGTTGGTTTGCTTTCCTTTCTCGTTTCAGTTTAATATTCAAAAATCCAAAAATATTTTGCTTTGTTTGCTTGTTTCTTTTTGTTCTTGTTTTAATTCGAAAACTCAAAAATATTTGTTGTTCTTCTTTGGTTTGTAAAGTTTGTTGCAGAGCTCATCGGTCTTCCGTGTCTCCATTGGAGCTTGGTTAGCATTCTATATTATTCAATCCACACGAGCGAAGAGCAATAATGACGATTTACGACAATTCAAGTTGTGGTGAGAGGCTAGTATGAAATCTATTTGTTTTATTTTTGTACATATGCTCATCCATGTTTTGTTCGTGTAAGGTGTATGTTATTTAATTTATGCTTAGTAGTTCGTGCTCTCACATGTTTAGTTCCAACTTATTAATATTAGATAGCGCGTCGTATGAATGTTTGCCTGCATTGTTTTATTCATAGAAGGTTATGACATTGTGGTATCTCCCTCTGATTGTTTCGCTTGAATCGACTTGGCACATGCTCACGCATGCTATGACTGAAAACAAAAAGTCAATTAAGCCTCGATGATTTATTTTGCCTCAGAGTATTTGTATCACTTTTATGCCCCTGTTAATTTTGTTTTGTCGCAAGCATGATTATGACAGTTGTTGCTCTTTTGATTGTCGCTCCCCGTCTTCTGCGAGACTTCACCTGTACTGAGTATGAGTTGTACTCATGCATCCAACTCCCAAAAACCAAATTTTCCAAATGTGTCCACCATACCTACCTATATGTGGTATTTAACCACCACTCCAAGTAAATTTCTCGTGTGCTACCTTTAAAACCTTCAAAAAATATTCCTGTTTTCTGCCCCTGTTTAAGCTCATGAGGACGTAAATTGAGAATCTTAATCTCACTTGTTGATTGGATTTCACACCCTAGACTAGTGGCTTCATCCACTTATCCAAATGATAGAAGAGCCGGCAGCAGGGTGTGCAACCCCAAATTAATACAACAAATTCTCTTCGCTATTTTTGCCCCTGATTTATCAGTCAAAGCATAATTGTATAAACAAAAGAGAAAGAGGGATGACCTTCTACCCAGATGTGTCCTTCTATGGGAGCCGCTCTTGTGAAGTCTAGATGGCTTGTGACGTATTGTATTGTCTGTTTACCATTCAATGACATAAGCATACACCTCTCTTAAAAATTGTTTTTAATACCTCTATTTATAAAATAAAAAGCTCTAGCACATGACTTAATCTCCGCTTCCCTCTGCGAAGGGTCTTTATTTTATTTTTATGTTGAGTCTTCACCTTCTCACTTTATGCACCTTCTCGAGAGCATGGCTGTCATTCTTAGTGTAATGTGCTTGTCCCAGAACACGGTTGATTGTGGTATAACTTTTATGCGTGTATCTTTGATGTCTTTAATTCTAGTCTTCATTTGAACTTCAGAGGTACCCTAGCATTTATGTTTTGCTGCATTATTAAGGGAAAGCGAGTACACTTTATGATACCCTATTATGAGCATTGCAATCCCATAGATTGATTTACGTCATGTTGTTTATTATTAGTTTGTTGACATCTCTTCATGGTTTGCATAACTTCTAGGTGACTTTTATTTTGCATACATCTTATTATGAATTGCCTGAGCACTTGATCATATAGTGAGTATATTTACATCACATGAAACAAATGTGTTCATAAAAGTTCTTTTATCGCACTTAGTTGCCCGAACACTTTTGCTATTGTTTGCCTCTAAACTTGTGAGTTTTGGATACAATTAACACGGACTAACATTGTTTTCAGCAGAATTACCTTGGTGCCTTGTTTTTGTGCAGAAAAATCAACTTTCGAGAAAATACCCAGAAAAGATCCCGACGACCTTAAAACACCCGAAGACCCCCGGAGCCAGAAGGAGTCCCGGAGAGGGGCTAGGAGGGGCCACACCACCCCTGGGCGCCCCCCTTGGCCACGCCACCTGGTGGTGTGGGGCCCCAGGCACCCCCTCGGGCTCCCCTTTCGACTACTTGTCGCCCGTAACCCTAAAACAACAGGGGTTCATCATATTCCACAAAAACACAACAGAGCGCCGCCACCACCTTGAAACTCAATTCGGGGATCAGAAGTTCCTGTTTTCGCGCCCTGCCGGGATGGGGATTCGAAGGAGATTATCGCCATCGTCACCGCCACCTCTTCTCCATCAACCATCCATGATTCCCCTGTCCATGCGTGAGTAAACACCATTGTAGGCTAAGAGCAATGGGAAGGATTGGATGAGATCGATCATGTAATAATGCCAGATTGTTAGGGCATAGTGCCTAGTATCCATTATTAGTGTTTTCTATCGTTGTTGCAACTTATTATGATTAATGCTTGTCACTTTGGGCCCGAGTGCCATGATCTCAGATCTGAACATCTTATTATTTCATGAGTATAATTATGTTTCTTGATCATAGCTAAAAGTTGTTTACACATGTTATTGTTCGGAACACGAGGCCCCAAAGTGACAGAAATTGGGAAAACCGGAGGGGATGGTTATGATGTGAGGACCACGTGTGTTCACGGAGTTTTAATGCTTTGCTCTGGTGCTTTATTAAAAGGATCACCTTAATTACCAATAGTTTCCCTTGAGGCCCCGCTGAAAATGGGTTGGTAGGACAAAAGATGTTGTGCAAGTTTCTCATTGCGATGAGGTATGACTATATTGGAACACAAGCATTTGGTTTGCCTAGAACTTGGATGCTTTATTTTTATTATCTCTAATGCCCATGTTTAGATAATTACATGACCTATCTTATCCATGCAACACCCATTCATCCATTTCCTATGCCTACGGTACTTTCATCCTGCTGTTTCCCGCAATTGCTACTTCTGCTACTATTTTATTCATGTTGTTATTTTACTACTACTGCTGCTATAAAATTGTTACCGCTGATAAATTATCGCGAGCAAGTCTACTTTCAGGTGCAGCTGAATTGACAAATCAGTTTTTAAGGCTTATAAATATTCTTTGGCTCCCCTTGTGTCGAATCAACAAAATTGGGTTTTACTTTCCTCGAAGATTGTTGCGATCCCCTATACTTGTGGGTCATCACTAGGGAAGGTCTAAAAGTTTTGCAGGTGGTCCTTTAGCCTCTGGACTACGGAGGCGGCGGCCAACTTTGCTCAATCTTCATCATCTCCCTCTTCGTAGGGGTGAAGAAGGCATACAAAGGGAAACCCCGTCGCCAGCAGAGCAACCCGCGGAACGATTACCGAGCCCACCGAGGAAGCGGACTGCTCCGTCGTTTCGCGAAGCTTACTGATACGTCATAAAGGTATCTATAATTTCTGACGTTCCATGTTGTTTTGATGCCTTATGCTACATGTTTTCCTTAAACTTTATGTCATTTTTATCGATTCCTCGGGACTAACCTATTGACAAGATGCCATGGAACCAGTTCCTGTTTTCTGCTGTTTTTAGTTTCATAAAAGATGGTTTGGAAATATTCTCGGAATTGTATGATTCAAAAGCCAGAAGTCTTAGAAGTCCCGGAGGGTCAAGGAAGTCCCTAAGAGACCTGGAGGGGGCCACAGGGTGGCACACCATAGGGTGGCGCGGGTCCCCTGGTCACGCCACCAGGTGGTGTGGGCCCCCTGGCCACCCCCCGGCATTGCCCTTTCGCCTATATATTCCCCCAATGCATAAACCCTAGATCAATCGGCCTTTTCCACCCGAAACATCCGTAGCTCCGCCGAAAAGTTTCGGGGGACAGAAATCTCTGTTTCGGCACCCTGCCGGAACGGGGAAGTGCCCCGGGAGCCATCTCCATCGACTCCACCGCCATCTCCATCGCCGTTGTTGTCTCCTATGATGAGGAGGGAGTAGTTCTCCCCCGGGGCTGAGGGCTCTATCGATAGCTATATGTTTCATCTCTCTCCCAGGGTGTGATCTTTATGTGATCGTGAGCTTTGTAATCTAGTTGAATTAGTAGATGTTACTCTTCATATGTTATGCTACTCGAGTGGTTTTTTTATGATATCTGCGTAAACACTTTGATCACAGTGTAAAGGTGACAGCGTGTGCACCGTGTGGTTTAGCATGGTATTTATATCTTGTATTGGATGACCCTATGAAATTGTGGTGTTTGTCTAGTACCTTCTAGGGCGCTCATAGTGATAGCGCCGGGTTAACTAGACAAGGGAATGAGACTTTAAGGAGTTCATTTTGCAGCCCTATGCAATGAATTTGTGTTTGTTATTCAACCGGAGAGTGGTTTGGATTAGTGTAGTGAAGAGAGATATTTATGCATTCAATTATTTTATAATTGTTGAGAGTTTCCACTAGTAAAAGTATGATCCCTAGTTGTCGTGGTGGTGTCACGGCAGATGCCATAGGATGGCTAAAGATGTGGGGACGAAGGACGCTGGAGGCGCTCGGGGAGGGATCACGCGACGAGTAGACGCGTGAAGGATGAAACTAGCACTGCAAACAACACAATCTACCCAGGTTCAGGGCCCTCGTGAGGAGGTAAAACCCCTACTCCTGCCTTTCTTTATGTATTCTGGTGTCTCACCGAGTAGCCACAGTACAATGGTTCTTGCTACCGAGTAGCCACTCTTCTCTCTCCGAGTAGAATTAGGTCAAGAATCTCTACGTATCATCCAACCCAAGTCTCGTCCCTCGCGCAGGAGGCGGCGGGGCACCTTATATACCCGGTGCCCAGCCGGATACAGCCAAATACAAACAAGTGTCGACATTGTGTGCACACCGTCCTTCTTCCGAGTTCCCGCTGACAGCTTTGGCTTCTAAGCTTGTCCTGATGCGGAAAGTCGTTGGGCAAAACCAAGTAACCAGTCTGTTATCACTGTGCGAACACAGAGTAGGTCCCCCCTATCCTGCGACGCCCTGCTGACACACTGTCGCTGTCAGGCACGCCGTCCCCAGATGAACAGTGCTGTGAACAGTGCCAAGTACGGACCCGGGATACGCGGGATCCGTTGTCAGAACGGCTCCTTTGACTTCTGGCCCGAGTAGGTTCCCGCCAGTTTTACTCGGACCAGCTCTTCTACCCGAACAAACACAACTTTCCTGGATTCATCCTTCTGACCATCTTTTGTGTAAGACCGAGTAGCAGTCGACCGGGTAGCGTGTACCGGGTAGGCGGCTACTCGACCAAACTTCTCTTCTGACCTTGCCTTTAGCACTTTCCTTTACCCTACTCGGGCGTAACCCCCCGACAGCAGTCCCCGAAGCTGGTAGAGTCCTGCAAACTCGTTCACTGGGCCCTGCCAGCTTTAACCCAATCTTGGCAACATTGCCCTTGAACTTCACGATGCCGAGTAAGACCTCCGAGTAGCATTCTGGAACATACCTTGAGTTTCTTTCCCTCCGAATAGAGCTACTTCTCTTCTCTGTAACCGAGTAAAAAGACCTAGAGAATTTTCCCAAACAGAATCTCTGCGGCGTAGAGCACAATCCGGCTTTTCACATCGCAACTGGGCACGTGTCACGCATCCACGACCGCGACGCCTCGGTGCCTGGTAACTGACAGGCCACGCGCCCAGTTTTCACGGGGTGGGCCCACCAGCTCGTAACGTCCCATCACGCGCAGTAATCGCCCACGATCTCGTCGTGGGATCTAATGCGGCCGTTACGCGCGCGTTCCGCGCTGTGTGCGTTTCTAACCGGCCCACAGACCCCACGCCGCACGATTACTGCCACGATTGATCCCACTTCCTCAACTCGTAACGGTAACTCGAGGAGTGGTATAAATACCCCCTCGTTAACTCCTTCTTCTCCTTCCGCTCACAATTCCCCTCTGCCTTCCCGTTTCTCCGCCGCTGCAGAGCTCCTCGCCGCCGCGCAACTTACTGCGCCGCCGCGAGTTCTTCCATTCCACCAAAGCTTCAATCTTTTCTCTCCAATTTCTTCCTTTCCGCCATGGCCCGCGACGACAACGCTCGCGCCGGCTGGGCGGCGTCCGAGGTCACCGCCGAGGACTGCCAATGGCTGGTGAACACCCGGAGGGTTCCTCCCGGTGTTCGCTGCCGGCAACCCGCGACGAGCTCGTTCCTGCTCCGGAAGAGGGAGAGCACGTCGTCTTCCTTGCGCACTTCGCGCGAGGATTTGGGCTTCCCGCATCAGGTTTTCTTCGTTCCTTCCTCGACCACTATGGTATCCAGATGCACCACCTTCCTCCCAATGTTGTTGTCTTCCTCTCCTACCACGCCGTGGTGTGCGAAGCCTTCCTCGGCGTTCGCCCCACGACGAAGACGTGGTCAAGGTACTTTTTCTTCCGCCATCAGAGCAAAGGCAAGAAAGACGGGGCGGACACCAGCAGCCGGATAACCGAAACCGGCAGCGCCATGATGGTGCAACGCCCTGGAACCAACCATCCCCGCATCAAGGGCTTGGATTCTGTCCGTAAGTGGCAGAGGTCTTTTCTGTACGTGAAGAACATCCCGGCCAAGAAGGGAGCCAAGGTGGAGGACAGGATCAATCTGCCCCCGTGGAGCAACCGAGCTCCTACCGGGCAGAACTGGAAGTCCAAGCCGTCTGTCGACAGCAATTTGACGCAGATGGAGGAGCGCCTCGGCTATCTGACCGAAGAAGGGCTCAAGAGCGACGATCCAGTCGCCTGCTGGATCGCCAGGCGGGTGCTGCCACTCCAGCAACGCGCCCACCCCATGTGCTACATGGGCGGCCCCCGCGATTGTACTCGGACGACCACGTTCGAGCTCAGCAACGCGGATGTCGCCGCTCACGCGCGATCCATCCTGACCACCGGGCTCAGAGACAACTGGCAGTATGGCTTCATTCCATACAGCCGTACGAAGTCAATCGAGCGGGTACGTACTCCTTATCTTGCTTTTTGCATGTCTGTTCCGAGTAGCTGGCCTTCTTATCTTGCTGCGATTAGCACTTGCACTCCGCGCCGAGTAGGGCGCTTAGCGGAACTGCTCAGGCTTAGTGTGCTTGGTGTTTGCACGCCTTGTCGGATAGCACGCTTAGGAGAATTGCTTAGGCTTAATGTGCTTGGTGTTTGCACGCCTTGCCGAGTAGAACTGCTTGGGCTTAATGTGCTTTAGGTTTGCACGCCTTGCCGAGTAGAACACCTCCATGCTACTCGACTAACTTGTGATGCTTTGCTATTCTTCAGGTCCTTGCTCGCCAGCTTGCTGAGAGCCAAGAACGCTTTGAGGCCAACTGGTCGGATGACCGAGAAGAAGACGACAAGGTTTCCTTTGAGAACGCGGACAAGCTCAACCTTCCTCACGCCCAGACGGAGAAGCACCGCGTAGACGCGTCTGTCCGTGATTGGACTGAGGACGAAGACGAAGGTGATTGGGCTCATTCGGATTGGTCGCAAGTAGTACAAACCAATTGCCTCCTGCTTCTGAGCTATTCTTCCTTTTTCCCAATTTCACAGATGATGCTGACGCTGAAGAGGAGGGCGACGATGAGGGCGAGGAAGCCCTTGTCGTCAAGCCGCTCTCGGTTGCTGCTCCTCTTACCCGCAAACGAACGGGTAGCGGTGCTTAGGAGCCCCCCGCCAAGAAGAAGAAGACTGCGGCCGGGAAGACGACCACGAAGATCACGACGAAACGAGCACGGGCGATTCCTACCCGTAAAGGGTAAGTACTTTCTCCTCAGTTATGCGCCTCTATTGCTGCCAACTCCCAATTCTTTTACTTTGTTATCTCTTCTCGGTTTCTTCTGCCCTTTTCTCTTTTCTGAACATATTTCCCTCTTCGGAGCCCCCTTGGATGCTGACGCCGCTCTCGCGCCCACCAAGACCAAGAAGAAAACGGCCATCGACGTCGATAATATTATCGACCTCGACGATGAGAGCGAGCCCGTAGCGCAGGACAGAGCGGCCGCGTCCTCTCCTGCACGAGGAGAAGACTCCGACGAGGCTCGGTACAGGGATACCGACGCCCATGACGTCGAGCAGGAGCAGCAGTCCCGCAGCGCAGAACAGGAGGCGCAGGACGCTGCTCGCCACGAGAAACCTCCTTCTCCTCCAGCCAACACAGCCGAGGAGAACCAAGATCAAGACCACGAGATGCACGACGACGCCGCCCTTGAGCGGCAGGAAGAAGAACAAGAGCAGCCAGCCACAGGAGCTGCTGAACAAGAAGACCCCGCGGCCCAGGCGCGGGTAGAAGTTCCAGACGCCTCACAGCAGGATCCCGCTGCCGAGCAGCGGGTTGAAGTAGTCAACGAGGCGGAGCAATACCCTCTGAGCGACGCGCAACCAGGCGCCGCGCAGGGTAGCGCTCAGCCGGACGCCGCGCCGAGTAGCGCGCCCTTGGCGCCGCCTACTCAGCAGGGTACCTCCTCCACTGCGCCAAGCTCTTCATTGGTGCAGAAGACTAAAGCTGCAGCCAGCCCTCCGGTCAAGCCGGTTGCGAAGAAGATAACCCAGGAAGCTGCAGCAGAGAAGGCCGCCGAGAAGAAGGCCGCCGAGAAGATAGCCGCCAAGAAGGAGACTTCCAAGAAGCGGGCTGCCGAGAAGCCGTCTGGCCCGCCAGAGGGCGCTGTTCGCCGAAACCCGCCGCGTGGTGGCGCCCAAGATGTAGCCGTGATGCCGCCGCCAAAACCAACCTCCAAGCCTGGTCAGCTGGTTATCCGCGAGCCCGGCGCGGCTGGTGATGCCGCTGCAGCGTCCCGCATCCCACCTTACATGGTGAAGGTCAGCCAGCAGTACCAGGTTGGCTTAACCCCTGAGGAGAGGAAACTTGCTCTCAAGAAAGGGAAGCAGGCCGCGGCAGTGGACTCCAGACCCCCAGCCAAAAATCAGGACAAGTCCATCTCCATCTCTTCGCGCGAGGTCCAGGACAAGGCGGTGACGTCCCAGGGCCTTGAGCAAACGATCGATTTGGTTGGCTTCATCGACGCCAAGTGGGACAACAAGATCCTTGGCAACCCGAACTGGGACGGCACGGAGTTGGGCGACTTGGACCACATGCGTGTTGATTGGAACAAGGCGGACATGGGTTACAAACCCATGACTATCTCATCCAACACCAGCACACTCGCCGCCAAGATGTTCGTCCACCGCAAGGCTACGGAGGACCTTGAGCAATCTTACGCGGTAAGCTTTTACTCATCCTCCCCGAGTTGCGTTTCACTTTTCTTCTACTCTCCTTCTTTCCTTATCCATCACCCAGTCCCCGAGATTCTGGCCGAGTAGGCGGATACTCTCCCGAGTTGCCGCCTTCTCGGGTTGAATCTCTATCACTTTGCTTGACTCTTTTTTCTTTCGCTTCTCAGAATAGCTTATTGAAGCGGGCCGGCCTGTACCGTCGGCTACTCTGGAACCATGCCATTGCTAGGAGATGCATTGACGCCCTGGAAAGAGAGCGTGCAGCCGACAAGGCAGCCGAGAAGGATGTTATGAACATCACACTGAGACTTTCTGAAGTTGAGGGTACGCTTTTAGCTATGCGGTTCTTGCGTTTGGTGTGTACGCCCGCTCTTGCTTTTTGCGCTAACCAATCCTACCCTGCAGGGAAGTTAAAGGCCTTGGCCGAGGAGCACTCGAACTGCCGTGCCTTCGTTGAGAGTGGTCAAGCCAAGATCAAGAGACTGGAAGGTATGTGCCCTCTTCTCGGCTTGTTTTTACGTTTCTTTCTTCGCTACTCTGCTAACCATGCTTTGCTCTCCGCAGAAGATCATAAGAATTTCGTCGAGGAGCATCTTGACTGTCTCAAGCCTGCTGAGGTGCAGCAGCAACCGTCTAGCCAAGCTGTCGAGCTAATGAAAGAACATGCTACTGAGATGGAAGCTCTCCAGACCCAGCTGCAGACTGCGCTCCAAGATGCCCTGAACTTAGCAGCCGAGAAGAAGAGTTTGATTGCCGAGAAGGAGAAAAACGAAGCAGCAGCTAAGGCCAAGGAGAGAGCCCTTGAGCAGGAGTGCGAGGTGCTGAAGAAGACCAACGCTAACCTCTTCGCTCAGCTGGATGGGCTCCGCTTGATTGAAGAAAGGCACCTAGCCGACGAGGAATTGTGGAAGAGCAAGCTTCAGGGGCTACTCTACGATCTGAACAGTACGTGCCCTCTTTCCTGCGTCTCTGTTACTCGGTTCATTTTCTACTCTGCTTCCGTCTCTGATCTTCTCAATAGCTCTTATAGAAGTCTTCCCCGGCCTTGAGTCTTCGTGCAAGCCTGCTTTGGCAAAGGCTCGAGCAGCTCGCGCCGAGAAGGGCGAGCCCACGGACACCAAGGCAGAAATTGAAGAATGCCTTCTCATCATGCAAGGTCAGCTTCAACGTCTAGGAGGAGTGGGCACCGAGCTGGTGCGCATTGCCTTCAAGCTCCACGACCTCTTCTGGCCTCAGGATTCCGCGCCAACAACAATCCATGGACTCGCCTTGAAGCTGAACGGCGTGAAGGCCGAGCTGAAGAAGTGGCGGGCGTCTGGAGCTCGGGCAGGCGCTGACATGATGCTGCTGTTCGTCACCAGTTGGTACGAAAATCTCAACTTGCAAGTCGTCCGCGAGATGCGCGAGGATTCCAAGTGGGAGACGGATTCCGACTGCGTGGCTATCCGCCAGCTCGTGGCACACGAGGTCGCCCAGTACGCGGACACCGCGACCTTCATCGACGGCCTCACCGAGCCCGACACTGAGGTGGACGAAGGCGAGGAGGAGGGCGAAGACGAAGAGATGGACGAGGAGGAGACGGACTTGAGCTTCTTCGACCGACCCGCCGACGACACCGGGAAGGGGAAGGCCGCATTCGTCGCGGGTAGCGATGAGGAGGACGAGGGCGAGAAGATGTCGATCGACACCGCCGCGCTCGAGTTCGGCACCTCGTCAGGAGATGCCCTCGACGACACAGTTAGTCTCCGCGCCCAAGCGACTGCCTCCACCTCGGCGACGGGGCCCATCTCGGTGGCCACAGCCACCTCAGATCAGGCTGCCACTGAGACAGACGCAGACACCACGAAGAACGATGTCGCCAGCTCGGAAGCAGATGCTACCAAGGCCAGTACTGAAGATGAAGCGGCCAAGGCCAACACCGAGAACGTTGCTAGCTCGACCTGATTTTCTCCTGCAATCTTATCCTTCAAACACTTATCAGATCCCCGGGATGCCGGGTGCAGATGTATCGAAACAATTACCCTTGTCGTTTGCTACTCAGTTTTATTCATGTTTGATATTTTAACTTAGTCAATTTGAGCAACTTGGGCTCGAATGCCGAGTTGCGTTATCATGTGAGTCCCCGAGTTGCATTTCTTATTCGCTCTTCCTTTTTATCTCAGCTCTTACCCGCAACTTGTTGCTTTTTTGGTATTCGAGTCACAAGAATTCAAAGTTGGAGTTGCAAATACTTAGCCACTCAGAAATACTCATAGTAACGCAGCCCACCACTTAGCCGAGAAGGAGTTAACAAGAAACGACAGTAAAAAACATCCTACTCGGTTCCTGCGCCTTTTCTTTCCTTAGTAATTTTTCTTGTGCTCATTGACCTTTTGCTTGTTCTCTTGCTTGCCATGAAGCCGGGTTTCGGACAGCAGCAGAGTCGAAGAGTTGGCATGTAGGTTTAAACACAATACTAGATGTACTCGTGAAATTTTTAAGCAGAGCAACCGAGTGGAAAAAGTAAAGCCGGGTAGGAACACACAAAGCAAGTTTTAGGCGTGGGCAGTCCCCGAGCTGAATTTCAGATTGTAGGGTAGAATTTTAACTCGGATAAGAAAGTACATACACCTCTTTGCTCACGAATGAAAGCGATGAAGTAGGGCTACATTCCAAGGCCGCTTGGATTCCTCTCCAGCTTTATCTGCCCTGTTCGCCTGTGATGGACGCACATCTACAAGATAGTATGCATCGTTGTGCAGCGCTTTGCTCACAATGAAGGGCCCTTCCCATGGAGGAGACAGTTTGTGCATCCCGGCTGTGCGCTGCACAAGCCTAAGGACCATGTCTCCTGCTCGGAAAACCCTTGGGTTCACCTTTCGGCTATGATAACGCCGCAGGTTTTGTTGGTAGATAGCCGAACGTGACAGAGTAAGCTCTCTTGCTTCTTCGAGCAGGTCAACGTCGTCTTCTCGAGCTTCTCTCGCCTCTACCTCAGTGTAGAGGGTTACTCGAGGGGAGTCATGCTCCAAGTCTATTGGCAACACGGCCTCAGCCCCGTATACCAAGAAGAATGGCGTATATCCGGTTGACCGGTTAGGGGTAGTCCTTAGACTCCACAACACCGCTGGCAACTCGTCTAACCAACACCCAGGTGTTTTAATCAATGGCTCGATCAGCCTTGGCTTTATGCCTGCTAGCACCATGCCGTTTGCTCTCTCCACTTGCCCATTGGAGGCGGGATGCGCAACGGACGCAACATCTAGTCGGATGTGCTTATCTCTGCAGAACCGCACCATTGCCCCCTCTGCGAAATTTGTGCCGTTGTCGGTGATGATGCTGCGCGGGTAGCCATATCTCAGGATCACATCCTTCAAGAATTTCACAGCTGTGGCCCCATCGCACTTCCGAATAGGCTTCACTTCGATCCACTTGGTGAACTTGTCCACCATGACCAAGATGTGTGTCATGTTGCCTTTAGCCGTCTTGAAGGGGCCAACCATATCCAGGCACCATACGGCAAACGGCCATGTGATAGGAATTGTCTTCAGCTCGGAAGCAGGCATGTGAATCTTACTCGCGAACATCTGGCAGCCATTGCACTTCCTCACGATGTCTTCAGCTTGCTGCAGAGCTGTGAGCCAGTAGAAGCCATGCCGAAAAGCTTTCTTGACCAATTCCCGAGAAGAGGCGTGGTGCCCGCATTCTCCTTGGTGTATTTCCAGCAGAATTTCTCCTCCTTCTTCTGGGTCCACACAACGTTGCAGCACGCCGGTGGCACTTCTTTTGTGCAGCACATCTCGGAATATAGTGTAGCCCTTGGATCTTCTCTGAATCTGTCTTGCGGCCACCTCATCCTCTGGCAGAGTACCGTCCCTTAGAAAGGATAATATGGGCATGGCCCAACTCGGTGTCTCCCGTGTGGGAAACACTGGTTCGTCCACTTCCATTGGGACAGGCACCTCTGGTTGCTCTTTAGGGTTGGGAGCACTTCTCTGGAGCCCTGATCGATTGGCAAGGACTTCCTCAATGAATGCGACAGTCCCCGGGTTAAGGGCAGCAGTCCCCGAGTATGGAGTGGCAGTCCCCGAGTAGGGAGTGGCAGTCCCCGAGTAAGGAGTGGCAGTCCCCGAGTAGAGAACGGCAGTCTCCGAGTTGGGAGCAGCAGTCTCCGAGTTGGGAGCAGCAGTCCCCGGGTTTCCTGTAGCATTCTCCCAGTCAATCTCCATGGGATCACATTCCTCGCTTGGCAGAGAAGGGACAAATATGGATTCCGAGTTGGGAGAGGGCTTGATGGATGGCTTCCTCAAGTGCTCTAAGGCAACCCCCGCCGGGATGGATTGCCGAGAAGATCCCAACTTGGACAGCTCATCTGCCGCTTCGTTCTCTGCTCGGTGAATGTGCTGGAACTCGCAGCCTTCGAAGAATCCAGTCATAGACTGTACCAGGAAGCGATATGATGCCATGTTGGCATCTAGAGCATCCCAAGTGCCAGAGACTTGCTACACCACCAGATCTGAATCGCCATAGCATATAATGCGCTGCACGCCAACCTCCTTGGCTACTAGCAAGCCATGCACCACTGCCTCGTACTCTGCTACGTTGTTGGACGCCTTGAAATGAATCTGCAGCACATACTTGAGTTGATCTCGCTTGGGTGACGTAAGCACTACGCTAGCACCAAGGCCTTCCTTCACCTTCGAGCCATCAAAGTGCATCTTCCAGTAATTAGAAACTGGAGCAGGAGGTTCATACTGCACCTCGGCACAATCCACCAAAAACTCTGCCAGAATCTGAGACTTGATAGCTTCTCTTCTCGCATACGCGGGCGCATACGCGGCTAGTTCGATTGCCCACTTGGCTACTCTGCCACTCGCCTCCTTGTTTCCCATGATATCCGAGATGGGCGCAGAGCTCACAACCGTGATAGGATGCTCTTGGAAGTAATGCTTCAGCTTTTTGGCGCCCAGGTACACGCCATAGGTCATCTTCTGGTAGTGCGGGTAGTTTTGCTTGGAGCTAGACAACACTTCACTGAGATAGTACACTGGGCGCTGCACACTCTTGCCTTCTTCTTCTCGCTCCACCACAATTACCACACTGACTACTCGGTTAGTGGCAGCAATGTATAATAGCATCGGCTCCTTGGGTAGCGGACTAGCCAAGATGGGAGCGCTAGCCAGCATTGCCTTCAGCTCGTTGAATGCCACATCCGCTTGCGGAGTCCAGACAAACTTGTCACTTTTCTTCATCAGCTGGTATAGAGGCAGGGCCTTCTCGCCCATTCGGCCCAGGAAACGGCTCAGAGATGCCAAGCAACCAGTGAATTTCTGCACATCTTTCAGGGATCTCGGCAAAGACATGCTCTCAATAGCTTTTATCTTTGAAGGATTGGCTTCAATGCCCCGACTAGACACCGGGAAGCCGAGTAGCTTGCCAGCCGGGACACCAAAGGTGCATTTACTCGGATTCAGCTTCATTTTGTACTTGCGCAGGTTAGCAAAGGTTTCCTCAAGGTCGGCAAGCAGAGTATGTGTTTTATTCGTTTTGATGACAATGTCATCTACGTACACCTGCACATTCTTGCCGAGCTGATCGTGCAAGCATTTCTGCATGCATCTCTGATAGGTTGCACCCGCATTCCTCAAGCCAAAACACATGACACGATAGCAATAAGCCCCGTACGGGGTAATGAAAGCAGTCTTTATTTGATCAGCAGGATTAAGTGCAATCTGGTGGAAACGAGAGTAGGCATCTATGAAAGACAGCAGTTCACAACCAGCAGTGGAATCGATCACCTGATCGATGCGAGGTAGCGGGAAGGGATCCTTGGGACACGCCTTGTTCAAGTCGGTGTAGTCGACACACATGCGCCATGCAGTAGCAGCCTTGGGATCCTCCTTCTTCTTCTCGACCATGACCGGGTTGGCTAGCCAATCCGGATGCAGCACCTCCTTGATGAAGTTGCTTATCAGCAGCTTGGTGATCTGGTCACCAATGGCCTTCCTTCTCTCATCTCCGAAGCGGCGCATAGCCTGCTTCACTGGCTTGGCGTCAGGACGCACATGTAATGAGTGCTCAACCAACTCCCTCGGGACTCCTGGTAGATCTTCATTGGACCAGGCGAATACGTCCCAATTCTCACGGAGGAAGTGCATGAGCTCGCTTTCCTATTTCTCCGCGAACCCGGAGCCAATGATGGCTACGCGGTCGGGGAACTCGGGGTCGACCTGGACCTTCTTGGTTTCCTGGGATGCTTGGAACACGGTCCCGTGTTGGGTACTCGGCACGCCTTGTGCACCAGCCTGCGCGGATTGCGCCATAGCCACCACCTCATACATCTTCTTCTTCTCGGCAGCAATCACCATTGACTCCGCCAACTGGGAACCAGCAGAGGCACACTCCATGGACTTCTTGTAATCACCAGCAATGGTAATCACACCATTGGGACCAGGGATCTTCATCTTCAGATATGCCGTGTGGGTAGAGGCCATGAACTTGCTCAGAGCAGGCCTGCCGAGTAGAGCGTGATAGGGGCTCTGATGATCAACCACCTCGAACTGCAGGCGCTCTGTGCGGCAGTTCTCCCTTGTGCCGAATAGCACATCTATCCACACTCGGCCAATCGGGTTGCACGAGACTCCCGGCACAATGCCATGGAAGGTGGTCTTGCTGGGTAGCAGCATGTTCTCGGCCAGCCCGAGCTTCTGGAGTGTGTCTTTGTACACGATGTTGATACTGCTGCCATTGTCGATTAGCACCTTGCTGAACCTCACATTCTTCTCGGGGCCCAGGAAAGTAGGATCCAACACCAAGGCGTAGCTACCCGGGTTGGGCATCACCTTGGGATGATCTACTCGGGACCACCTGATCTCTTGGTCACACCAATACATGTAGTGAGGGACAGCAGGAATCACTGCATTGACCTCCATGGCACGCATGTGCCGTGATTGCTTGTCGACAGGCTCGGAAGTGAAGATCATGTAGCTCTCATGGTGTTCTTGGTACTGGTTGGAGCCTCCGCCCCCATTGTTGCCGTTGTTGTTGTTGTTGCCTTGGTAGTTGTTGTTCCCTCTGTTGTTGTTGCGGTTGTAGTTGTTGTTGTTGTTGCGATAGCTCTCATTGTTGAAGTGACGGTTGGCTCCTAAAGCCACTTGGTTCACATTTTCCCTTCTCGGAAACACTGGCGGCCGAGCTGCGGGTGCGCGAGCAGGCTGCACATTAGCATTGGCCGCTGGCAGAGGAGGGGGAGGAGGCAAGCCTTCATTCTTGATCAGATCCCACCACTCGCACTGCCGGGTAGTATGATTAGCTGGCCTTGAGGGGTGTTGAGTGTGAAAACTGCATGGGCCATCCTTCATGTCGTCAAAGACGAACTTCCTCGGCTGCTCAGAGTTGCCGCTACCCGACTGAGGAGCACGGAATGGTTTCTTGTTGCCTTGGCCCTGGTTCTGGTTCTGCCCGTAGGCTCCAGCAGGTTTCTGCCTTTGGCTACCCCCAGCTCCAACAGCCACTGCATTCACCTCTTCAGGGTCGTACCGAGTATCTATTCGGTCACCCCTGCGCTTGTTGCGGAACTCCTTGCGCTTGCTGTTGCTGAAGTTTCTTCTCAGCTCAGAGGAATCCATCAGGGGCTGAGTAGGGTCACCGAGTGTGTACTGATCCGCAATCTTGATGGTCTCCGCCAGAGTGTTCGGCATCTCCCTCTGCAACCTTTGCCATAGCATACTGCCGTGTCTGCAACCCTGTGCAAACCAAGTGATGGCTTGGGCCTCGTTCACACCTTCACAGGTGTTCCTCAATGTGCTCCACCGAGTAAGGTACTCGCGGTCCGTCTCGTCTTCTCGCTGCCTGCAAGCGGACAGCTGTTGTGGCCTATTCGGCCTCTTGTAAGTGCTTGTGAAGTTGCTGATGAAGGCGTCCGAGAAATCCAGCCAGCAATTGATGCTGTTCTTGGGCAAGTTGTTGAGCCAAGTGCGAGCTGGACCCTCTAGCATCTGCGGGACGTACCGCACCGCCCATCTCCGGTTGCCGTTCGCGATATGAACCGCGGTGACATAGTCATTGAGCCAATCCTCCGGCTTGGTGCTGCCGTTGTAACTCTTGGTGCCGCTTGCAAGCTGGAAATTCTTCACAGACGGCTCATTCATGATGCGCGGGCCGAAGCACTCGGGGCCAGGAGGACCCGCGTTCTCAAGCCGTGCCGACAAGCTGATCCGGTCCAGCTGGTGCCTTGCATCTCCAGGCGTCAACACGCGCTCTCCAACACGATCCAGAATATCATAGCCAGCCATCTCCATGGCCGAGTAGCCGTCATCATATCTATCCACCTGCACAGCTGCAGGCTGCTCCACCGGGTTGGCGATTGGCGCTACTGCACGCGGCTGCTGCCTCTGCCGGGTAGGCTGAACGGCGGGATGCTGAGAAGGACCTGGGCGCTCTCCATCTCGGACCTGGCTTTGAGCTTTATGGGCTTGAAAGCCTGCTCCTGCAGCGTTGTGTTTCTGACCGGGCTGCTGCGGCACAGCGAGCTGTTTCGCGGCAGCAGCCGGGTCGTACACCTGCATTTGCCTGTCCTTGCCAGAACGCCCACTGCGGCTCTTCTCGCGGCTGGGATGCGGAGATGAGGCCTGATCGTTAGATCTGGCCACATGCGAGTGCACCACTTGCGAAGCTCCGGCACCCGGGTTGGCTTTTCGGAAGCAGAGTAGAAAATGAAACACCGTTTACATTCAGTCTTGCTACATGTTTGCTTGCTGACATTTTTATTTCAGATTGCTATTATCACTTACAATCATCCATATTAGTTGTATTATACTCTCTCTTCTCCGAACTAGTGCACCTATACAACTGACAATTGTATTAGGTGACATTACTTTTTGTCGGGGGGTTACCCCCCAGTAGGGTAAAGGCAAGTGCTAAAGGCAAGATCAGAAGGGGTGTTTGGCCGAGTAGCCGGCTACCTGGTACTCGCTACCCGGTCGACTGCTACCCGGTCTCACACCTAGACAGCCAGAAGAATTAATCAAGAGGGTTGTGCTCCTCTGAATAGAAGAGCTGGTCCGAGTAGAAATGGCGGGAACCTACTCGGGCCAGAAGTCAAAGGAGCCGTTCTGACACCGAATCCCGCGTATCCCGGGTCCGTACTTGGCACTGTTCACATCACTGTTCATCTGGGGACGGCGTGCCTGACAGCGACAGTGTGTCAGCAGGGCGTCGCAGGATAGGGGGTACCTACTCTGTGTTCGCCACAGTGATAACAGAATGGTTACTTGGTTTTGCCCAACGACTTTCCGCATCAGGACAAGCTTAGAAGCCAAAGCTGTCAGCGGGAACTCGGAAGAAGGACGGTGTGCACACAATGTCGACACTTGTTTGTATTTGGCTGTATCCGGCTGGGCACCAAGTATATAAGGTGCCCCGCCGCCTCCTGCGCGAGGGACGATGCTTGGGCTGGATCCTACGTAGAGATTCTTGACCTAGTTCTACCCGGAGAGAGAAGAGTGGCTACTCGGTAGCAAGAACCATTGTACTGTGGCTACTCGGTGAGACATCAGAATACATAGAGAAAGGTAGGAGTAGGGGTTTTACCTCCTCACGAGGGCCCTGAACCTGGGTAGATCGTGTTGTTTGCAGTGCTAGTTTCATCCTTCACGCGTCTACTCGTCGCGTGATCCCTCCCCGAGCGCCTCCAGCGTCCTTCGTCCCCACATCTTTAGCCATCCTATGGCATCTGCCGTGACACCACCACGACAGTTGGCGCCCACCGTGGCGCAACCAGCAGCGCTGGCTGGAGTTTCCATTCGGACGGGATCGATTTCTGCTACCGGAGAGCGCGTGGTCTGTGGCCTTGTCCACAGATTCGGCTCCTGTGACTTCGTCACCGACAACGCCGGCGATTTCGGCGGCAGGGCCATGCGGGAGGGCGGCACGGTGCTTTCTTTCGGCGCGCACCTCGTCTACGTCTCCACCGTCGTCGACCGCGACTACCCCGAGCTGGTGCATGACGCGGAGGGTCCACCTGCCGTTATCGCCGCACGCGGGAGGCCGCTGGGCCGCTCCGCGGACATTGCGGAGGTGATGATGACCGGCCCTGCTGCTGATGCCGGGAAGGGCGCGGCTGCTACCGCTGCGACCGTCGTCGAGGATCTCGCTGGCTCTAGTGCTGGTGGGAAGACGCACAAGCCTTACGAGAAGGAGTGCAACCTTCCGCTCTCCACTACTCCGACGATCCCTGCGTCTGCTGCGCGGACGGGCATGCCGCCTCCCACCGACCTCGAGCTTCTGACCATGAAGGCGCAGCTCGACCGGCAGCGCCAGGAGCTGCTCGCTGAGCAGGCAAAGTTGGAGAAGACCAGGCTAGAGCTTAGCTTAGATCAGCTTGAGTACAACAAGGCTCACGGTTTCACACCAGTTGTTAGGAGAGCTAGCAAAGTAGGTGCTACGCGTCGCAACCTAGGTGCCGAGATGGCAACGGTTGTAGAGGCTCCCAGTCAGTCCGCCACCACAAACACCTCCACTAGACCCAGATACAGCACACCCGCCAAGACACTTAGAGCTGCTGAGGCCGTAGCTGCCGAGTTGCCGCACCTAGTTGGCGACGCGCGCGTTAGGCAGCAGGAGAGGCTGAACGAGTTGGTGCTAGAGGCGGCTAGGCAGAATGAGGAGTTCCGGAAAGCCAACCCGGGTGCTGGAGCTTCTCAGGTGGTGCACTCGCACGTGGCCAGATCTAACGATCAGGCTTCATCTCCGCATCCTAGCCGTGAGAAAAGCCGAAGTGGGCATTCCGGCAAGGATAGGCAAATGCAGGTGTACGACCCGGCTGTCGCCGCGAAACAGCTCGCTGTGCCGCGACAGTCCGGTCAGAAACACAACGCTGCAGGAGCAGGCTTTCAAGCCCATAAAGCTCAAAGCCAGGCCCGAGCTGGAGAGCGCCCAGGTCCGTCTCAGCACCCCGTCGCTCAGCCTACTCGGCAGAGGCAGCAGCCGCGTGCAGTGGCGCCAGCCGCCAACCCGGTGGAGTAGCCTGCAGCTGTGCAGGTGGACAGATATGATGACAGCTACTCAGCCATGGAGATGGCTGGCTATGACATTCTGGATCGTGTTGGCGAGCGTGTGTTGGCGCCTGGAGACGCAAGGCACCAGCTGGACCGGATCAGCTTGTCGGCACGGCTTGAGAACACGGGTCCTCCTGGCCCCGAGTGCTTTGGCCCGCGCATCATGAACGAGCCGTCCGTGAAGAACTTCCAGCTCGCAAGGGGCACCAAGAGCTACAACGGCAGCACCAATCCGGAAGATTGGCTCAATAACTATGTCACCGCAGTCCACATCACGGGCGGCAACAGGAGATGGGCAGTGCGGTATGTTCCGCAGATGCTAGAGGGTCCAGCTCGCACTTGGCTCAACAACTTGCCCAAGCACAGCATAAATTGCTGGCTGGACTTCTCGGATGCCTTCGTCAGCAACTTCACCAGCACCTACAAGAGGCCGAATAGGCCACAACAGCTGTCCGCTTGCAGGCAACGTTAAGACGAGACGGACCGCGAGTACCTTACTCAGTGGAGCACATTAGGGAACACCTGTGAAGGTGTGAATGAAGCCCAGGCCATCACTTGGTTTGCGCAGGGGTGCAGACATGGCAGTATGCTGTGGCAAAGGTTGCAGAGGGAGATGCCAAACACTCTGGCGGAAACCATCAAAATTGCAGATCAGTATGCACTCGGCGATCCTACTCAGCCTCTGATGGATTCCTCCGAGCCGAGAAGAAACTTCAACAGCAACAAGCGCAACGAGTTCCGTAACAAGCGCAGGGGTGACCGAATAGATGTTCGGTATGACCCCGAGGAGGTGAATGCAGTGGCTGTTGGAGCTGGGGGTAGCCAAAGGTAGAAACCTGCTGGAGCCTACGGGCAGAACCAGAACCAGGGCCAAGGCAACAAGAAACCATTCCGTGCTCCTCAGTCGGGTAGCGGCAACTCCGAGCAGCCGAGGAAGTTCGTCTTTGATGACATGAAGGATGGCCCATGCAGTTTCCACACTCAGCACCCCTCAAGGCCTGCTAACCACACTACCCGACAGTGCGAGTGGTGGGAGCTGATCAAGAATGAAGGCTTGCCTCCTCCTCCTCCTCTTCCAGCTGCAAATGCCAATGTGCAGCCTGCTCGCGCACCCGCAGCTCGTCCGCCAGTGTTTTCGAGAAGAGAAAACGTGAACCAAGTGGCTTTAGGAGCCAACCGTCACTTCAACAATGAGGGCTACCGCAACAACAACAACAACTACAACCGCAACAACAACAGAGGCAACAACAACTACCAGAGCAACAACAACGGCAACAATGAGGGCGGAGGCCGCAACCAGTACCAAGAGCACCATGAGAGCTACATGATCTTCACTTCAGAGCCCGTCGACAAGCAGTCACAGCACAGGCGTGCCATGGAGGTCAATGCCGTGATCCATGCAGTTCCTCACTATATGCATTGGTGCAACCAAGAGATCAAGTGGTCCCGAGTAGATCATCCCAAGGTGATGCCCAACCCGGGTAGCTACGCCTTGGTGGTGGATCCCACCTTCTTGGGTCCCGAGAAGAACATGAGGTTCAGCAAAGTGCTAATCGACAACGGCAGCAGCATCAACATTGTGTACAAAGACACACTCGAGAAGCTTGGGCTGGCTGAGAACATGCTGCTACCCAGCAAGACCACTTTCCATGGCATTGTGCCGGGAGTCTCGTGCAACCCGATTGGCCGAGTGTGGATAGACGTGCTATTCGGCACAAGGGAGAACTGCCGCACATAGCGCCTGCAGTTCGAGGTGGTTGATCATCAGAGCCCCTATCACGCTCTACTCGGCAGGCCTGCTCTGAGCAAGTTCATGGCCTCTACTCACACGGCATATCTGAAGATGAAGATCCCTGGTCCCAATGGCGTGATTACCATCTTTGGTGATTACAAGAAGTCCATGGAGTGTGCCTCTACTGGTTCTCAGCTGGCGGAGTCCATGGTGATTGCTGCCGAGAAGAAAAAGGTGTACGAAGTGGTGGCTATGGCGCAATCCGCGCAAGCTGGTGCGCAGGGCGTGCCGAGTACCCAGCACGGGACCGCGTTCCAGGCATCCCAAGAGACCAAGAAGGTCCATGTCGACCCCGAGTTCCCCGATCGCGTAGCCATCATTGGCTCTGGGTTGGCGGAGAAATAGGAAAGCGAGCTCATCCACTTCCTCCGTGAGAATCGGACGTGTTCGCCTGGTCCAATAAAGATTTACCAGGGGTCCCGAGGGAGTTGGTTGAGCACTCATTACATGTGCGTCCTGACGCCAAGCCAGTGAAGCAGGCTATGCGCCGCTTCGGAGATGAGAGAAGGAAGGCCATTGGCGACCAGATCACCAAGTTGCTGATAAGCAATTTCATCATGGAGGTGCTGCATCCGGATTGGCTAGCCAACCCGGTCATGGTCGAGAATAAGAAGGAGGATCCCAAGGCTGCTACCGCATGGCGCATGTGCGTCGACTACACCGACTTGAACAAAGCATGCCCCAAGGATCCCTTCCCGCTACCTCGCATCCATCAGGTGATCGATTCCACTGCTGGTTGTGAACTGCTGTCTTTCATAGATGCCTACTCTGGTTTCCACCAGATAGCTCTCAATCCTGCTGATCAAATAAAGAGTGCATTCATTACCCCGTACGGGGCTTATTGCTATCGTGTCATGTGTTTTGGCTTGAGGAATGCGGGTGCAACCTATCAGAGATGCATGCAGAAATGCTTGCACGATCAGCTCGGCAAGAATGTGCAGGTGTACGTAGATGACATTGTCATCAAAACGAATAAAACACATACTCTGCTTGCCGACCTTGAGGAAACCTTCGCTAACCTGCGCAAGTACAAAATGAACCTGAATCCGAGTAAGTGTACCTTTGGCGTCCCGGCTGGCAAGCTACTCGGCTTCCAGGTGTCTAGTCGGGGCATTGAAGCCAATCCTTCAAAGATAAAAGCTATTGAGAGCATGTCTTTGCCGAGATCCCTGAAGGATGTGCGAAAATTCACTGGTTGCTTGGCATCTCTGAGCCGTTTCCTGGGCCGAATGGGCGAGAAGGCCCTGCCTCTGTACCAGCTGATGAAGAAAAGTGACAAGTTTGTCTGGACTCCGCAAGCGGACGTGGCATTCAACGAGCTGAAGGCAATGCTGGCTAGCGCTCCCATCTTGGCTAGTCCGCTACCCAAGGAGCCAATGCTGATGTACATTGCTGCCACTAACCGAGTAGTCAGTGTGGTGATTGTGGTGGAGAGAGAAGAAGAAGGCAAGAGTGTGCAGCGCCCAGTATACTATCTCAGTGAAGTGTTGTCTAGCTCCAAGCAAAACTACCCGCATTACCAGAAGATGACCTACGGCGTGTACCTGGGTGCCAAGAAGCTAAAGCATTACTTCCAAGAGCATCCTATCACGATTGTGAGCTCTGCTCCCATCTCGGATATCATGGGCAACAAGGAGGCGAGTGGTCGAGTAGCCAAGTGGGCAATCGAGCTGGCCGCGTACGCTCCCGCGTATGCGAGAAGAGAAGCCATCAAGTCTCAGATTCTGGCGGAGTTTCTGGTGGATTGGGCTGAGGTGCAGTACGAACCTCCTGCTCTAGTTTCCAATTACTGGAAGATGCACTTTGATGGCTCGAAGGTGAAGGAAGGCCTTGGTGCTGGCGTAGTGCTTACGTCACCCAAGCGAGATCAACTCAAGTACGTACTGCAGATTCATTTCAAGGCGTCCAACAACGTAGCAGAGTACGAGGCAGTGGTGCACGGCTTGCGGGTAGCCAAGGAGGTTGGCGTGCAGCGCATTATATGCTATGGCGATTCAGATCTGGTGGTGCAGCAAGTCTCTGGCACTTGGGATGCTCTAGATGCCAACATGTCATCATATCGCTTCCTGGTACAGTCTATGACTGGGTTCTTCGAAGGCTGCGAGTTCCAGCACATTCACCGAGCAGAGAACGAAGCGGCAGACGAGCTGTCCAAGTTGGGATCTTCTCGGCAATCCATCCCGGCGGGGGTTGCCTTGGAGCACCTGAGGAAGCCATCCATCAAGCCATCTCCCAACTCGGAATCCATATTCGTTCCTTCTCTGCCAAGTGAAGAATCCGTTCAAATGGAGATTGACTGGGAGAATGCAACGGAGAACCCGGGGACTGCCGCTCCCTACTCGGGGACTGCCGCTCCCAACTCGGGGACTGCCATTCCTTACTCGGGGACTGCCGCTCCCTACTCGGGGACTGCCGCTCCCTACTCGGGGACTGCCATTCCTTACTCGGGGACTGCCACTCCATACTCGGGGACTGCTGTCCTTAACCCGGGGACTGTCGCATTCATTGAGGAGGTCCTTGCCAATCGTTCTGGGCTCCAGAGAAGTGCTCCCAACCCTAAAGAGCAGCCCGAGATGACTGTCCCAATGGAAGTGGACGAACCAGTGTTTCCCACACGGGAGACACCGAGTTGGGCCATGCCCATATTATCCTTTCTAAAGGACGGTACTCTGTCAGAAGATGAGGTGGCCGCAAGGAAGATTCAGAGAAGATCCAAGGGCTACACTATATTCAGAGATGTGCTGCACAAAACAAGTGCCACCGGCATGCTGCAACGTTGTGTGGACCCAGAAGAAGGAGGAGAAATTCTGCTAGAGATACACCAAGGAGAATGAGGGCACCACGCCTCTTCTCGGGCATTGGTCAAGAAAGCTTTTCGGCATGGCTTCTACTGCCTCACAGCTCTGCAGCAAGCTGAAGACATCGTGAGGAAGTGTAATGGCTGCCAGATGTTCGCGAGTAAGATTCACGTGCCTGCTTCCGAGTTGAATACAATACCTATCACATGGCCGTTTGCCGTATGGTGCCTGGATATGGTTGGCCCCTTCAAGCCGGCTAAAGGCAACATGACACACATCTTGGTCATGGTGGACAAGTTCACCAAGTGGATTGAAGTGAAGCCTATTCGGAAGTGCGATGGAGCTACAGCCGTGAGATTCTTAAAGGATGTGATCCTGAGATACGGCTACCCGCACAGCATCATCACCGACAACGGCACAAATTTCGCAGAGGGGGCAATGGTGCGGTTCTGCAGAGACAAGCACATCCGACTGGATGTTGCATCTGTTGCGCATCCCGCCTCCAATGGGCAAGTGGAAAGAGCAAATGGCATGGTGCTGGCAGGCATAAAGCCAAGGCTGATTGAGCCGCTGCTGTAAACACCTGGGTGTTGGCTAGACGAGTTGCCAGCGGTGTTGTGGAGTCTAAGGACTACCCCTAACCGGTCAACCGGCTACACTCCATTCTTCTTGGTATACGGGGCTGAGGCCGTGTTGCCAATAGACTTAGAGCATGACGCCCCTCGAGTAACCCTCTACACTGAGGTAGAGGCAAGAGAAGCTCGAGAAGACGACGTTGACCTGCTCGAAGAAGCAAGAGAGCTCACTCTGTCACGTTCGGCTATCTACCAGCAAAACCTGCGGCGTTATCATAGCCGAAAGGTGAACCCAAGGGTTTTCCGAGAAGGAGACATGGTCCTCAGGCTTGTGCAACGCACAGCCGGGATGCACAAACTGTCTCCTCCATGGGAAGGGCCTTTCATTGTGAGCAAAGCGCTGCACAATGATGCCTATTATCTCGTGGACATGCGTCCATCACAGGAGAACAGGGCAGACAAAGCTGGAGAGGAATCCAAGCGCCCTTGGAATGTAGCCCTACTTCGTCGCTTTCATTCGTGAGCAAAGATGTGTATGTACTCTCTTATTCGAGTTGAAATTCTATTCTGCAATCTGAAATTGAACTCGGGGACTGCCCTCGCCTAAACTTGCTCTGTGTGTTCCTACCCGGCTTTACTTTTGTCCACTCGGTTGCTTTGCTTAAAATTTCACGAGTACATCTAGTACTGTGTTTAAACCTACATGCCAACTCTTCGACTCTGCTGCTGTCCGAAACCCGGCTTCATGGCAAGCAAGAGAACAAGCAAAAGGTCAATGAGCACAAGAAAAATTACTAAGGAAAGAAAAAGTGCAGGAACCGGGTAGGATGTTTTTTACTGTTGTTTCTTGTTAACTCCTTCTCGGCTAAGTGGTGGGCTGCATTACTATGAGTATTTCTCAGTGGCTAAGTATTTGCAACTCCAACTTTGAATTCTTGTGACTCGAATACCAAAAAAGCAACAAGTTGCGGGTAAGAGCTGAGATAAAAAGGAAGAGCGAATAAGAAATGCAACTCGGGGACTCGCATGATAACGCAACCCGGCATTCGAGCCAAAGTTGCTCAAATTGGCTAAGTTAAATATCAAACATGAATAAAACTAAGTAGCAAACGACAAGGATAATTGTTTCGATACATCTGCACCCGGCATCCCGGGGATCTGATAAGTGTCTGAAGGATAAAGTGCAGGATAGGATCAGGTAGAAGCGGCAGTGTTCTCGGTGCTGGCCTTGGTGGCTTCAGTGTCAGTGGTGGCCTTGGCGGCTTCAGCTTCAGCCTCCGAGCTGGCGGCGTCAGTCTTCGCGGCATCAGCATCCGGCTCAGTAGCAGCCTGCTCGGAAGTGGCTGTGGCCACTGAGATGGGCCCCGTTGCTGAGGTGGAGGCAGTCGCTTGGGCACGGAGGCGAGCCGTGTCGTCAAGGGCAGCTCCTGACGAGGTGCCGAACTCGAGCGCGGCGGTGTCGATTGTCATCCCTTCGCTCTCGGCCTCATCATCGCTGCCCACGACGAGCGCGGCCTTCCCCTTCCCGGTCTCACTCTCTGGAGTCTCGAAGCAGCTCAGATCCAGCTCCTCCTCATCCGTTTCTTCGCCTTCGCCCTCCTCATCGCCTTCGTCCACCTCGGTGTCGGGCTCGGTGGGACCGTCGATGAAGTGCGCGGTGTCTGCGTACTGGGCGACCTCGTGCGCAACGAGCTGGCGGAGAGCCACGCAGTCGGTATCCGTCTCGCACTTGGAGTCCTCGCGCATCTCGCGGATGACTTGCAGGTTGAGATTATCATACCAGCTGGTGATGAACAGCAGCATCATGTCGGCGCCTGCCCGAGCTCTGGAAGCCCGCCACTTTTTCAGCTCGTCCTTCACGCCGCTTAGCTTCAAGGCGAGCCTGCGGATAGTTGGTGGCACGGAGTCCTGCGGCCAGAACAGATCATGGAGTTTGAAGGCGGTGCGCACCAGCTCGGTGCCCACGCCCGCCAAACGCTGAAACTACCCCTGCAAGATTATAAGGCTCTCCTCGATCTCTGCCCTGGTATCGGTGGGTTCGCCCTTCTCGGCGCGAGCTGCTCGGGCCTTTGCCAAGGCGGGTTTGCAAGAAGACTCGAGATCGGGGAAGATTTATGAGAGAGCTATTGAGAAGATCAGAGACAGAAGCAGAGTAGAAAATGAACCGAATAGCACAGACGCAGAAAAGAGGGCACTTACTGTTCAGATCATAGAGTAGCCCCTGCAGCTTGTCCTTCCACAGCTCCTCGTCAGCTACGTGCCTCTCTTCAAGTAAGCGGAGCCCGGACAGTTGAGCAAAGAGATCAGCATTTGTCTTCTTCAACACCTCGCATTCCTGCTCGAGGGCCCTTTGCTTGGCCGCAGCTGCTGCTTCGGTCTTCTTCTTCTCGGCCACTGCCTTATCTCTCTCGCCAGCTAGATCAATGGCTTTTTGGAGAGCAGTTCGCAGCTGGACCTGCAATGGTTCCATCTCGTCGAGGTGCCTCTTCTTGAATTCTACCTCAAGGCTTGCAATCTGCGCCTGCACCTCAGTAGGCTTGAGGCAGTCGAGATGCTCTTCGACAAACTTCTTATGATCTTCTGTGAAAAGCGAAGCACGGTCAGCAGAGTAGCAAAGATGAAAGCAAGAAAACAAGCCGAGAAGAACACCAAATCACCTTCCAGCCTCTTGATTGTGGTTTGGCCGCTCTCGACGAAGGCGCGGCAGTTGGAGTGCTCCTCGGCCAGGGTCTTGAACTTGCCTGCAGAAAGGAGTTGGTCAGAGCAGAAAGCAATAGCGGGCGTAAACATAAAACGCGGGAACCGCGTAGCTAAAAGCTCACTCTCGATCTCGGAAAGCTTGAGGGCGCTGTCCATGACCTCCTTATCCGATGCCTCAGCGGACTTGAGCTCCTTTTCCAGGGCCTCGAGGCGCCTCCTAGCAATGCTGTGGTTCCATAGCAGTCGCCGGTACAGGTTGGTCCTTTTCAGAAGGCAGTTCTGAGAAGAAGAAAGAAAAGGAGTCAGACAAAGACGTGTAGATTCAACCCGAGAAGGCGGCAACTCGGTTGAGTACCCGCCGACTCGGCCAGAATCTCGGGGACTGGGGGATGGATAAGAAGAAGCAGCAGAATAGAAGAGAATGAAAATGCAACTCGGAACGGATGAGCAAAGCTTACCGCGTAAGTCTGTTCGATATCCTCCGCGGCCTTGCGATGGACGAAGAGCTTGGCGGCGAGTGTGCTGGTGTTGGACGCAATATTCATGGGTTTATAACCCACGTCTGCCTTGTTCCAGTCGACGCGCATGTGGTCCAGATCGCCCAGAGAGGTGCCGTGCCAGTTCGTGTTGCCGAGGACATCGTTGTCCCACTCAGCATCGATAAATCCAACCCGGTCGAATATCTGCTCGAGGCCCGTTGATGTTATCTCAGTTTCCGCAACCTCCCGCGAGTGGATCGAGACGGATCGGTCCTGGTTCCTGGCTGGAGGCTTGGAGTTCACCGGTGCGGCCTGTTTTCCCCTCCTGATAGCAAGCTTCTTCTCGACTTGGGTCAATGGGATGCTGTGCTGCTGGCTCACCTTCACCATATAAGGTGGGAAGCTGGGTGGGTCCGGGAAGTTGGACCCTGCGGCGGTATCAGCAGCCGCTTCAGGTTCGCGGATGGTGAGCTGGCCGGGCCTGGCAGTTGGTCTTGGCGGCGGCATCGTGGCAGCACCACGCGTACCGCTACGCGAAGGATTCCTGCGGACTGCGCCCTCTGACTGGCCAGCTGGCTTCTCGGCGGCCTGGTTCCCAGAGGTCTGCTTCTCGGCAGCCTTCTTCTCGGCGGCCTTCTTGTCAACGGCTTCCTGCTTGATATTCTTGATAAGCTGCTTGGCCGGAGAGCTGGATATTGTCTTGGTTTTCTTTGTTGGTGGAGAGGTTGGCGCGCTGGAGGAAGTACCCTGCTGGGTAGGCGGCGCCAAGGGTGCGCTATCCGGCGCAGCATCCGGCTGAGCGCTACCCTGCGCGGCGTATGGTTGCGCGTCGCTCAGAGGATACTGCTCCGTCTCATCAATTGTCTCAGCCCGCTGCCCGGCAGCGGGGTCTTGATGTGCGGCGTCTTGTTCTTCTACCCGCAGCTGGGCCGCGGGGTCGTCTTGTTCAGCAGCCCTTGTCGCTGGCTGCTCTTGGTCCTCTTCTCGCCGCTCAAGGGCGGCATCGTCATCATGATTCTCGGGGTCTTGATCTAGGTTCTCCTCGGCCGTGGCGACCGGAGGAGAAGGTGGCCTGGCGTCGCGATCAGCGTCCCGCGCTTCTTGATCTGCGCGGGACTGCTGCTCTTGCTCGGCGTCATGGATGTCGCTGTCCATGTATCGAGCATCGTCGGAGTCGTCCCCTCTCACGGGAGAGGACGCACGCGCTCCGGCCTGCGCTGCGGTTTCAGTCTCGTCGTCGAGGTTGATGAGGTTATCGACGTCAATGGCGGATTTCTTCTTAGTCTTGGTGGGCGCGAGAGCGGCGTCAGCGTTCAAGGGGGCTCTGAAGAAAGAAACATGTTCAGGAAAAAGAGAAGGACAGAGGAAATCGAGAAGGAGCAACGAAGTAAGAGAATTGGGAATTTGCGGCAGCAGAGGCGCATAACTAAGGAGAAAGTGCTTACCCTTTACGGGTAGGGATTTTCCGTCCCCCTCTCGTCACGGTCTTCTTGGTCGTCTTCCCGGCCGTCTTCTTCTTCTTGGCGGGGGGCTCCTGAGCACCGCTACCCGTCCGTTTGCGGGTAAGAGGAGCAGCGATTGAGAGCGGCTTGACGACAAGGGCTTCCTCGTTTTCCTCCTCGTCCTCCTCTTCAGCATCAGCGCCGCCTGTGAAGTTCGGAAGAAGATAAACGGCTCAGAAACAAGAGGAAATTGGGTAGCGCGGCTTGCGACCAGACAAGATGAGCTCAATTACCTTCGTCTTCGTCCTCGGACCAATCACGGACGGACGCATCTACGTGATGCTTCTCCGTCTGAGCATGGGGGAGGTTGAGCCTATCCGCGGTCTCGAAGGAGACCTTGTCGTCCTCCTCTCGGTCCTCGGACCAGTTTTCCTCGAAGCATTCCATGCTCTCAGCGAGCTGGCGAGCAAGGACCTGAAGAATAGAGAGACATCACAAGTTAGTTGAGTAGCATAAAGGCACCCTACCCGACTAGGCGTGCAAACACAAAGCACACTAAGCCTAGGGAAACTTGCTAAGTGTCCTACTCGGCAAGGCGTGCAAACACCAGGCACATTAAGCCTAAGCAATTCTCCTAAGTGTGCTACCCGACAAGGCGTGCAAACACCAAGCACACTAAGCCTGAGCAGTTCCATTAAGCGCCCTATTCGGCGCAGAGTGCAAATGCTAGTCGCAGCAAGGAGAGAAGGATATCTACTCGGATTGCGTATGCAAGAAGCAGAGTAAGAAGTACATACCCGTTCAATCGGCTTCGTACGGCTGTATGGGATGAAGCCATACTGCCAATTGTCTCTGAGGCCGGTGGTCAGGATGGACCACGCATGAGCGGCGACGTCCGCGTTGCTGAGCTCGAACGTGGTCGTCCGAGTACAATCGCGGGGGGCGCCAATGTAGCACATGGGGTGGGCGCGTTGCTGGAGCGGCAGCACCCGCCTAGAGATCCAGCAGGCAACTGGATCGTCACTCTTGAGCCCCTCTCCGATCAGATGGGCCAGGCGCTCCTCCATTTGCGTCAGGTTCATGTCGACAGACGGCTTGGTCTTCCAGTTCTGCCCGGTAGGAGCTCGGTTGCTCCACGGGGGCAGATTGATTTTGTCCTCCACCTTGGCTCCCTTCTTGGCGGGCATGTTTTTCACGTACAGGAACGTCCTCTGCCACTTGCGGACGGAGTCCAATCCCTTGATGCGCGGATGGTTGGTTCTAGGGCGCTGCACCATCATGGCGCTGCCGGTCTCCGTTATCCGGCTGCTGGTGTCCGCGCCGTCCTTCTTGCCCTTGCTCTGTTGGCGGAAGAAAAAGTACCTAGACCACGTCTCCGTCGTGGGGCACACACCGAGGAAGGCTTCGCACACCATAGCGTGGTAGGAGAGGAAGACGACGGCGTTCGGAGGAAGGTGGTGCATCTGGAGGCCGTAGTGGTCCAGAAACGAGCGGAGGAAATTCGATGCGGGGAGCCGGAATCCTCACGCGAAGTGCGCGAGGAAGACGACATGCTCTCCCTCTTCCGGAGCCAGAACGAGCTCGCCGTCGGGCTGCCGGCAGCGAACACCCGGAGGAACCCTCCGGGTGCTCACCAGCCATTGGCAGTCCTCGGCGGTGACCTCGGACCCCGCCCAGCCGGCGCGAGCGTTGTCGTCGCGATCCATGGCGGAGAGGAAGAAATTGGGGAAAAAAGATTGAGGCTTTGGGGGGTGGAGAAGCTCGCGGCGGCGCAGTGAGTTGCGCGGCGGCGAGGAGCTCTGCAGCGGCGGAGAAACGAGAAGGTAGAGGGGAATCGTGAGCGGAAGGAGAAGAAGGAGTTACCAAGGGGGTATTTATACCGCTCCTCGAGTTACCGTTACGAGTCGAGGAAGTGGGATCGATCGTGGCAGTAATCGTGTGGCGTGGGGTCTGTGGGCCGGTTAGAAACGCACACAGCGCAGAACGCGCGCGTAACGGCTGCATTAGATCCCACGACGAGATCGTGGGCAATTACTGCGCGTGATGGGACGTTACGAGCTGGTGGGCCCACCCCGTGAAAACTGGGCGCGTGGCCTGTCAGTTACCGGGCACCGAGGCGTCGAAGTCGTGTCCGCACGACACGTGCCCAGTTGCAGCGCGAAAAGCCGGATTGTGCTCTGTCCCGCAGAGATTCTGTTTCGAGATTTCACCAAGTCATTTTACTCGGACACAGAGAAGAGAGCTGGCCCTACTCGGAAGAAAGGAAACGAGACCAAGGGCTACTCGGAGGTTTTCACTCGGTATCTCAAAGCTCAAGGGCAAGACTTTCAAGGTTGTTTTTTAAGCTGGCAGGGCCCAGTGAATGAATTCACAGGGCTCTACCAGCTTCGGGGACTGCTGTCGGGGGGTTACCCCCGAGGAGGGTAAAGGCAAGTGCTAAAGGCGAGATCAGAAGGGGTGTTTTGCCGAGTAGCCGGCTACCTGGTACTCGCTACCCGGTCGACTGCTACCCGGTCTCACACCTAGACAGCCAGAAGAATGAATCAAGAGGGTTGTGCTCCTCTGAATAGAAGAGCTGGTCCGAGTAGAAATGGCGGGAACCTACTCGGGCCAGAAGTCAAAGGAGCCGTTCTGACACCGAATCCCGCGTATCCCGGGTCCGTACTTGGCACTGTTCACAGCACTGTTCATCTGGGGACGGCGTGCCTGACAGCGACAGTGTGTCTGCAGGGCGTCGCAGGATAGGGGGGACCTACTCTGTGTTCGCCACAGTGATAAAAGACTGGTTACTTGGTTTTGCCCAACGACTTTCCGCATCAGGACAAGCTTAGAAGCCAAAGCTGTCAGCGGGAACTCGGAAGAAGGACGGTGTGCACACAATGTCGACACTTGTTTGTATTTGGCTGTATCCGGCTGGGCACCGAGTATATAAGGTGCCCCGCCGCCTCCTGCGCGAGGGACGATGCTTGGGCTGGATCCTACGTAGAGATTCTTGACCTAGTTCTACCCGGAGAGAGAAGAGTTGCTACTCGGTAGCAAGAACCATTGTACTGTGGCTACTCGGTGAGACATCAGAATACATAGAGAAAGGCAGGAGTAGGGGTTTTACCTCCTCACGAGGGCCCTGAACCTGGGTAGATCGTGTTGTTTGCAGTGCTAGTTTCATCCTTCACGCGTCTAATCGTCGCGTGATCCCTCCCCGAGCGCCTCCAGCGTCCTTCGTCCCCACATCTTTAGCCATCCTATGGCATCTGCCGTGACACCACCACGACACTTACCATCTACCAGCTCTGGAAGAAGGTGCAACTTCCTAGAAGTTTCAACAAATAACTCCACCAGAGGTCCGGTCCTGTTCCCTATGGCCGCGTGAGGGGACAGGCCTAGCTTGAGGAGGTCTTCCTGGGTGTCGTTGGCAACTTGACGCAAGGTGTCCACCACGTCGTCCTACTGAAGCGCCTCGGCCTTCAGCTGCTGAACACGAGAGGGGAAACGAGGGAGAATCGTGGAGAAAACAAAGGGGACATTTCTAGCAAGAACTGAAGAACCCAAATCTCCCGTCAACTAAGCGGCAACGGCCGCCTACGGAACGATCGATCCAACCGAACTCACATTTTCGAAAACCGCTTCACCCTCGTGGCCGGTCCACCACGCCAATAGAACCTCAAGGGTTAGCTGAGGAAGATTGGAAAGTCCCTAACTGAATCCCAAGGGGAAAGGATAGGAAACCCGATGATCCTTGATACAATCCTAGATACAAATCATAGGAGTAGCCTTGATACGGTCCTAGGTACAAACCATTGGAGTAGCCTCACAAGAGGGGTACAAGAGAAAATCTCAAATGTCTAAATTTATCTCTAACCCTAGATATAGCCAAAGGGGTTCCTTATATAGCCAAGGGGGTATGTGAGGAGTGAAAAAGGGGTTTTTCCCTTCATTTGCGCAGCAACAGGGCAACCGGTCTGGGAGGCCAGCCTGGCCGGGTCTTGAGGCCGGGGTGGGCGCATCATCTTGGGGGATGGCCTGGAGTCGAAGGGGAACCGACCCGAGGACGGGGTGGGGGCCGGGTCCTTTGGTTGGCCTCCCGGCCTTGCGCGCAGGAGGGCCGGCTCGAGGCCGGGGTGGAGGCCGGCGCATTCGGTTGGGGTCCGGCCTGGAGGGTCAGGGGAGCCAGCCTGGCCGTGAAGAGTGCAGCAAAAAAATTTCCCTCAGAAAAGAAACTAAGGTTGAATCGACCAGTAGGAGGACAAGCAAGCTGTGAAGGTTGATGCAGCTGAGGTGGCAAGGCACACTACCGGTTTAGCAGCAAAGTGAAACCTACACAACACAATCAAATAACTTTGCAAAAACGAAGCAATGAGGTTGTAAATCTCACCAGTTTTGCTCAACACAACAAGGTTAAACGTATGGTGTGGAAAACAGTAGGAAAACATCATGAAAGCAGTAGCAGCAGTATGAAAGCAGTGTGAAATCAATGTGTGTATTACCAGTATGAGAAAATGGACCGGGGTCCACAGTTCACTAGTGGTGTCTCTTCGTGAAAGATAAATAACCTGCGTGGTGAACAAACTACAGCTGGGCAATTGACAGAAATGAAGGCTGCACCGTAGTGCATATGCGAGACATAAACATTACTATGTGATTCATGCGGGCAGTACAACAAATTACATAGACCGTCATCCAACTCCATCTATGTCTAATAATCCACCCTCCGAATATCATCCGAACCAATGATGGATATTAAGTTCCAAGCAACAGACTAGCGCAGTAAACAAAGTGTGTAATGTAAACAATGTAAACTAGGTAAACACCGTTGTTTTCTTCCTAATGGAAACAACACATCCTCCACCCTTCATGTTTCTGTCACTCGAGCACAGATGCAAAGGAGGCATGAACCCACTATCGAGCATAAATACTCCTTCTTGGAGTTACTAGCATCTACTTGGCTAGAGCATCTACTAATAACGGAGAGCATGAAAGTTATAAATAACATACGCATGAAGATAACAAGATAGATTGATAATCAGAAGACATAGCATTCAACATTCATCAGATCCTAGCAAACACAACATGTAGCATTACATAAAGATGATCTCGATCATGTGAGGCAGCTCAGGAGATCTAAACATGAGGTACAAAGTGGATAGAACAACCATATAGCTATTTCTATGGACCCGTAGTCCAAGGATGAACTACTCACGCATCACTTCGGAGGTGGGCATGATAGTGTAGACCCCTCCGGTGATGAATTCCCCTCCCGGGAGAGTGCCGGGGAGAGTTCTAGAACCCTCCCGATCTCGGGATGACGATGACAGCGTCCTCAGGTGTTTCTTGGGACAAAGTGGCATATTTTTAGGGTTGATATGTCGGGGGGTATAAATAGGCGAAAGGGCAAAGGCGGTGGAGATCTGGGGGCCCCACACCACCCCATGGCGCGGCCAGGGGCGCCACCCTATGGTGTGCCCCCCTGTGGCCCCCCTCCAGGTCTCTTCGGGACTCCGTGGAACCTTCGGGAATTCTAGGACCTCCGGACTTTCAATTTTCCAATTCCGAGAATATTTCTAGAACAACTTTTCTGAAACTAAAAACAACAGAAAACAGGGAACTGGCTCTGTCGCATCTTGTCCATAGGTTAGTCCGGAAAATCGATAAAAATGGCATAAAGTGTATAGCAAACATTTAGGAAATAACATGAAAACAACATGGAACATCATAAATTAAGGATACGTTTATGACGTATCATCATCCCCAAGCTTAGTTCCTACTCGTCCTGGAGTAGGTAAACGATAAAAACACATAATTTCTGACGTGACATGCTACCAACATAAACTTGATCATCAATAATGTAAACGCATAAGTAAGTTGAGATCATAGAACTTCAATAAAAGCATGATAAATAGAATTTTAATAATAAAGCATAGCAATCACCTTGCACCATGAGAAATAACACAAATAAGATCATAATAACAATGCAACGAAAGATATACGTTTGTTTCAAGTATAGAGAAAACATGGCAGTGATATTTTGATAGTCCTTAAGAGTGGGGCAAAACATAAATGCCAGGACACCTTCAAAGTTCATGAGGAAGACTAGAACAAATAATTAGAGAACAAGCAATAATACATCATGAATCAATTAATAATGTTTGTGGGACAAATGCACATAAAACTCAGAATGGAAACTATGCTCTCTCAACTAAGCATAAAGTTAGAAGATGGAGACTCAAAATAAAAGTAAAAGAAAGGCACTTCGCAGAGGGAAGCAAGGATCAACTCATGTGCTAGAGCTTTTATTTTATTAAACAGATGTATAAAAAGCTTGACACTCCTCCCATCCATCTTACACAAACCATGGCTAACTGAATCCTCGGGTGCCTGCACCCAATCACATATCGTGGAGGAGTGTCTATTTTTTAGAGAGGTGTATGCTTATGTCAACGGATGGTAAACAGTACGTCACAAGCCAACTAGACTTCACAAGAGCGGCTCCCATAGAAGGACGCATCTGGGTAGAAGGTAATCCCTCTTTCCCTTTTGTTTACACAATTATGCTTTGACTGATAAATCAGGGGCAAAAATAGTGAAGATAATTTTTTTGTTATTAATTTGGGGCTGGGCACCCTGCTGCCAGCTCTTCTATCATTGGATAAGCGAATGGGGCTGGGGATTATTACACGAACGATCTCATCCAATCCCTACCATACCCTTCAGTCTACAACGGGGAATTACTCACACATGGATGGGGGAAACATGGATGGTCGATGGAGAGGCGTTGGTGATGACGATGGCGATGATCTCGTCCACTTCCCCGTCCCGGCAGGGTGCCAGAACAGGAACTTCTGATCCCCGAATCGAGGTTCGGGATGGCAGCGGCGCTCTGTTGTGTTTCTGTGGAATATGGCGTACCCCCTCGGGTTTTAGGGTTGAAGTCTACTTGTAGTCGAAAGGGGAGTCCGAGAGGGGTCCTGGGGGTCCACACCCTATGTAGGCGCGGCCAGGGGGACCCGCGCCAGGGAGTGTGGCCCCTCTCCTGGCCCCCTTCTGGCTTCCGGGGTCTTCCGGGGTGACAACATCAATGGGCTCTTTTCTGGGCATTTTCCCAAAAGTTGATTTTTCTGCATAAAAACGAGACACCAAAGTAATTCTGCTGAAAACAACGTTACTCCGTGTTAGTTGTATCCAAAACACACAAGTTTAGAGGAAAACAATAAGAAAAGTGTTCGGAAAAGGAGATACGTTTTCGATGTATCAACTCCCCCCAAGCTTAGCTTATTGCTTGTCCTCAAGAAATTTAATGACAACTGAGTGCGATAAAAGACTTCAACGAACACATTTCTTTCATATGATGTAAATATATTCACTAAGTGATCAGATACTTAATTATGCTCATGATAAGATACATGCAAGAAACTGACACTTAATAGCTATGCAAACCATGAAGAGATAACAACATAATAATAATAATAAACAACATGAAGCATAACTATTTGCAAGATTGAACTAATCATAATAGAATCTGACAAAGTGGTATCTCGCTTGCCCTTAAATGTGGGGCAAAACATAAATGCCAGGGCACCTCTGAAGTTCAAGGGAAGACTAGAAGTAAAGATATCAAATATGCAAGTATCAAGAATATAACACAATCAACCGTGCTTTGGGACAAACACATTACACTAAGAATGATAATCATGCTCTCAAGAAAGTGCTCAAATAATAAGGCAAAGACTCAACATAAAAGTAAAAGAAAGGCCCTTCGCAGAGGGAATCATGGATCACTCATGTGCTAGAGCTTTTTATTTTATTAAACAGAGGTATTAAAAACATTTTGAGAGAGGTGTATGCTTATGTCAACGAATGGTAAACAGACAATACAGTACGTCACAAGTCAAATGGATTCACAAGAGCGGCTCCCATGGTGAAGGACGCAACTGGTGTAGAAGGTCATCCCTCTTTCTCTTTTGTTTACACAATTATGCTTTGACTGATAAATCAGGGGCAAAAAGAGTGAAGAGAATTTTTGTGTATTAATTTGGGGCTTGGCACCCCGCTGCCAGCTCTTCTATCATTTGGATAAGCGGATGAAGCCACTAGTCCAGGGTGTGAAATCCAATCAACAAGTGAGATAAAGATTCTCTATTTACGTCGTCATGAGCTAAAACATGGGCAAAAAACAGGAATAATTTTTAGCAGGTTTTTAAAGGTAGCACATGAGCAATTTACTTGGAGTGGCGGTTAAATACCACATATAGGTAGGTATGGTAGACACATTTGGCAAACTTTGGTTTTCAGGGATTTGGATGCATGAGTAGAGCTTGTACTCAGTACAGGTGAAGCCTTTTAAAAGACAGGGAGCGACAATCAAGAGAGCAACAACTATCATAATCATGTTTGCGACAAAGTAAAATCAACTGAGGCATAAAACTGACACTAGAACTCTAAGGAAAAATAAATCATCGATTCTTATTGACTTTTTGTTTTCAGTCTTAGCATGCGTGAGCATGTGACTAGTCGATTCAAATGAAACAGTCTGAGGAGGCTACCACAATGTCATACCCTTCTATGAATAGAACAATGCAAACAAATATTTATGTGACAGGTAATTTACTATTAATACATTGGAACAAAACATGAGAGAGCATGAACTATTAAGCACCATTAAGTCACATATATCTTATACAAAGAAAGTAAGCATGCTCACATAGATGGATATATGTACAAAAAATGAAAGCAAATAGAGTTCATACCAGCCTCTCACCACAACTTGAATTGTCGTATATCGTCATTATTGCTCTTCACTTGTGGCTCGAATAATATATAATGAAAACCAAGCTCGAATGGAATCACGGACGACTATCGAACTCTTTAATAAACTTTACAAAAGCAAAGAAGAACAACAAATATTTTTGGGTTTTTCAATTCAAGCACGAACAAAAGGAGAACAAGCAAACAAAACAAAAATCTTTTTGGGTTTTCAAAATGAAGCAAGACAAAAAAAAAGCAAACCACAAACAAAAGAAAATATTTCTGGGTTTTTGAATATTAAACTGCAACTAAAGAATAAAGCAAACCAAATAAAGAAACTAAAGAGGCAAACAAAGAGAATAACAGAAATATTTGTCTTTTTGTGTTTTGGAAAGCGAAAACAAAACAATAAAAACAAAAGAAACGAAAACAAACGAAAGAAACAAAAGAAGAGAAAGAAAACGAAAACATGGATATACAAAGAACCGACCGAACATGATATATAAATGAGTGTGGTGTAGGTATACCTCCCCCCAAGTTTAGGCTTTTGGCATAAGTGGAGATCAATCGAAGCGTGGGAAATATCCCCACTGCGGTGGGTCATCCCTCGCGTGGTCGTACTCGGGCGCATAAGAAGAAGATGAAGCAGTCGGCACATAGTCATACCCAGGGTGCTGATGTGGAATCCCCGTGGCGTCATAGGGCTGGACGAAATCACCATCGACCCCCTCTCTGGCGTCCTCCCCTTGCTGGGGGAGATGCTCAAGGTATGTATCCAGCTCACTCTCAGAAAGCTCCCATCCTTGCCCTTCTCTGCTTTGAAGCTTCTGTGTTGGCAAATCTCTCCATATAAATCCAGTAGTGGTTTGGGCTGCCCACTTATTTTCTCACAAGACCCCCACTCAGGTACCTTAATAGCTGCACAGAAAACACTAAAAGGCGGGCTCACAACTTTATTAGAAATCTTATAGTGGACCATTGGGTTAGTTGGAGACCATTTGAAATGAAAATCCTGCACCATAGACATAGTTAGTTTTACATATTGGATGGGCTCATCCTCAATGAAACGCTCTAAACCTACATTATGCACTAGAGTATTAAAATCCTACAGAATTCCTGTAACTTGCATAAATTCCCGACACAAATAGATAGATGGGAACACCCTCTCTTCACGGTGAACGAGCATGACCTCATGCACCTCCAACTCATGCTAGTTTAGTTGATAAGCATTGTGCTCCATCTCTGAAATTTTTCAACAAGCATCATAAAAATTAATTTCAAACAACTATAAGGTGAAAACTACCATAGGAACTTATATGAGAGCTAAAGATACATCAAAACTATATTATTTCTTACCAAATCAAGCATGCAAGCTCACATAAGTTGTCACCTACTGTGGCAAAATAGTCAAGAAATACTTCACTAAACAAAATTCTACTTGGATCATCGAAGGAGTCACATACCGGAGAGCAAATGCACCAAATTTCAGCGCAAAAGATGGGCTGAGCAAAAAGATCGAAAAATTTCGAGGAAGAACAGCAAGACCTCGGGTTCCAGGAAATGTGTTGAATTTGGGAGGTGAGATAGGGAACTTTGGCAGGGGAGAGAGTTAGTGGGGGGCTAGGGGGCCCACACCATGGGCTGGCGCCACCGGGGGCAGGCCGCGCCACCCTAAGGTGTGCCTGCCTGGTGGGTCCCCCTGGGGTCTCCCGGGTGGCTTTCTGCCTCATTTTTTACGTAAAAATTTATTATAATTTTTCTAGAAACTTTATTTTTGAGGTATCTCCAGAATTTTAATAATTAATAAAAACCGGGAAAATGAAAGTGAAAACATGGAAAAAAAACCAAAACCAGAACTACAGAGGTTCTAAGACACTCCAATGAAAGAATAACCAAAGAAAACAAAGGTGGTAGTGGTGAAAACAAAAGTATGGGTGGTGAAACAATGATTGCACTCAAGTAATAATGTAATAACAGAAGTAATCATGGTGAAAACAATATGGGGAAGGTGAAAACATTTCCCATTTCATTTAAAATCATTTTGTTAACAAGGGTGATCAAGTCTTGCTACCAAAATAGTTTTATATGAAACAAGACTTTATTTCTCACTAAATACTCATGTTACCTCAACCTTGATAGGCATAGTCCCAATCATAATAATATCACATTGTTTCGGTGGCTTTGGAATAGGACAATAAAATTCTCCAATCTTGATGGTCTCAACATTTTCAATGGAATTTAGACCATATTTTCTATCAATCTTCTTGGGAAAATAAACAGTGTGCTCTTTATCATTTACATCAAAAGTTACTTTTCCTTGATTGCAATCAATAACAGCCCCTACAGTATTAAGAAAAGGTCTTCCAAAAATAATTGACACATTATCATCTTGAGGCATTTCCAACACAACAAAGTCAGTTAGACAATTAGTAGCAACTTGAACATGAACATTCTCACATATACCCACAGGAATAGGAGTAGACTTATCAGCCATTTGCAAAGATATATCTGTTGGTATCAATTTTTCTAGGAGGAGTCTTTTATAGAGAGTAAAAGGCATGACACTAAATCCATCTCCCAGATCACACAAAGCAGGTCTAACATAATTATTTTTAATAGAACAGGGAATAGTAGGTATACCATGGTCTCCAAGCTTCTCAAGATCCTTTCCATTAAAAGAGTAATTAGCAAGCATAGTGGAGATTTCCTCATTAGGAATCTTCCTTTTGTTAGAGACAATATCTTTCATATATTTTGCATAAGGAGGTAATTTAATAACATCAGTTAAAGGAATTTGCAAGAACAAAGGTTTCATCCATTCACAAAACTTGTTATAATGTTCTTCTTCCTTAGATTTATGTTTCTTACCAGGAAAAGGCATTGGTTTTTGTACCCAAGGTTCTCTCCCATTACCATGTTTATTAGCAATGAAATCTTCCTTAGTATACTTTGCAGTTTTAGTTTGCTTTTCAGGTTCAGCTAGAGGTTCTTCTTTATCAGAAGCATCATTATTTTCATTACCACTTTCAGTTTCAGCATCAGAGATAGATATACTATTACAATCTTTAGCAAGTTCAGAGGATTCTACAGCAGTTTTATGTTTCTTCTTCTTTTTCTTCTTAGTGTGAATAACATCATTATTAGTTTGCTGAGAATCTTGTTCAATTCTTTTAGGATGTCGCTCAGGATATAAAGGATCTTGTGTAGCAATACCACTTCTAGTTCTTATCTCATAAGCATGTTTTTCTTTAGAAGCATTAACTAGCAAATCTTTTTGCACTTTAGCAAGTTGATCAATTTGAGTTTGAACCATTTGAAAATGTTTAACAAGCATTTTAACATCATTGGAGGTTCTTTCTATAGTACCATGCAAATCATTAATAGCTTTAGAGTTTTCTATAAGTTGGTTCTGCACTCTCATATTAAAATTATCTTGCTTATTGACCTAATTATCAAATTCATCTAAGCATTGATCAGGAGGTTTTCTATAGGGAATGTCTCTACTATCAAAATATTGGAGAGAGTGTACCTCGATGAATGGTGAGTGAGGGATTGGCTTACATAATTATTTTATAGGTGGAAGATTCTTCACATCTTCAGATTTAATACCCCTCTCTTTAAGAGATTTCTTTGCTTCTCTCATCACTTCATCATTTAATTCAATCATCCCCCTCTTCTTGGGTGTTGGTGTTGGTGTAGGTACTGGAGTAGGGGTCGGCTCTGGCTCAACCATAGTCCAATCATGATGATTTTGGCTTATTTTAGCCATTAATTCCTCAGCTTCTTCTTGAGTTCTTTGCCTGAAAACACAACCAGCACAACTATCCAAGTATGTCCTAGATTCAACAGTTAGTCCATTATAGAATATATCAAGAAGTTTATTATCTTCTAGCTTATGCCCAGGTGTAGCTCTAACTAAAGAACCAAACCTTTCCCAAGATACAGGCAATTTCTCTTCTTCCAATTGCTTAAAATTAAATATATTTTGTAAAGCAGCATGTTGAGCACTAGCAGGAAAATATTTCTGAAAGAAATCATAACCAAACCAATAGGACTATCAATAGATCCAAGAGACAAATTGTTAAACCAAGTTTTAGCTTCATCCTTTAATGAGAAAGGGGATATTTTAGCAACAAAGTAGCTACGTTTCTTAAGATCATCAAATAATAAACTACTCAAAGAGGAGAGCTCATTGTCGCACCCGGACTTCTAGAGGATACTCACAGCCCGCTAAACCGTAGATAAATGGCTTACGGGGCATACCGGCACCCGCATCTTAATATGAGTAGGCCAACACGTAAACGTGTGACAACCATCCTCTACTATTCATCGTCTGCGTAAACCATCCCATAGAAATCCGACTACTTCCATTGACGTACTTCATAACATACACGCATGGTACGTCAATGGCATTTGAACAAGTGATATCACAACAAATCTCTAAGACACAAAGAAATAGAAATAAGTGGCAAATAGCTCTCACTAGAGCAGAGATAGCAAATACAATCATCCAGAGAACACATGTCCCAACAAGTCATCATTACATCACAGCGGAAGCGTCCAAAGTGTCTGAGTACAGACAAGATCCAAATAGGCCTAAGAGGCCGGAACCTGCCCGGGTCCGCTATCTACTCGCCAGCAGCCTCGTCATACTCCACGTAGTAGCCACCATGGGGATCCTCGGAAACGTAGTCTGCAGAACACGCAGCCCCAAAGGGGTCAGTACAGACGAGTACTGGCAAGCAAGACGCACAAGATACCAAAGTGTACCCGGCAACACCAAGTACAGATGCTTTGGGTTCAACGGAAGATAGGTGATATAAAGATGCGGCAGCGGGCTGCTCTAACCAACTACAGAGACACGCTACAACCTCCGGCTAAAAGAAAGGGATAAGATAGTGTATCGGAACCAACTACCACTAACCTCAAACAAACCCATCCTGGATCTCGCCCCTTATCCAAAGAAGCAATCCGAGAATAACTCACACAGTTGGATTAGTGATGGTTCAGGTTATTGTGTCATTAAACCTATTACTAGTCAAGTTATCATTACTTAGGTGTAAGTTGTCTAATCCTTGTTAGCCAGCCCTATCACCAAGTCATCCATAACCGCGGACAACACGGCTTCTCGAGAAGATTTAACCCTGCAGGGATGCACCAATTTGGCCGTACACGTAAGAATATCCCGCCAGACGGGGATCAAACCCACCAAGCGAGACACTCAACACAACCCAACTCTTCTTCGCATCAAGCCCAAAGAACCCCGTGCAATTGAGCGCACGGATAATCAAGCCCCACGAAGAAAAGGGGACCCTCATAGCACTCTAAGAACGTGTCTCCCTAAATGCCGACTACAAAAGTTACCACCCTGGCCTCGGGTTCGCACCTGCATATGCATGCGGCAAATGGAAAACCCGAACTAAATGAGGCGATTTGGACGAGATGCGAATCGAATCAAAGTTGAGGGGGGCGCCCATACACGCTTCCCACATGTGGTTAGCGCGCTCATCATGGATCTAGAGGACAAGAACTTTTCCTGAGTTCGACACTAGCAGGCCTCAAAACCATACCCGGCCTCCTGCCGGTGCCTTATCATCAAATTAGCATTACCTCATACATTAACAGGTTGTTGTTTACACATCGAGCCCCAGAACATGATAAATATGGTAACAGAAATAACGGACAACCGACTCGAACATAAACAACCCTAAGCATGCTAGTAAGACACATGCAACAAACAACAGGGTATAGGTGTGGAGGATAGGCTATATCAGGGTTACATGATAACATGTGATAGGATCGGAACACAAGCAACGAATCTTAAGGCTAGCAGAATAGACAACGGAAAGTATCGATATCCAGTGTGGAAAGGACACAATGGTTCTTGTGAGTGAATACTTGCCTGCAAACTCAGTAGCCTGGGACTGGGCTAACTCCTCAGAGTTAGTGTCGTAAACCTCGTCTGTCTCAGCGTTGTCGTCTATTCGAGAAGAAGCAAACAAACAACGCAGAGAGACAACAATCAATAACATGGCATAATGCACAATCGTGGAATGATGCATGACAACTTAATTGATGCATCATAGATAAGCTAGTTGACATGGTAACATGATTAAATGGGCCTATATGCAATTTGGATTGCACATGGAAAGGCCCATGAATTAAAGTTGGATTAAATGATCTACAAGTAACCATCATGTGAAAGTAGATTAGAATGATGCATGGAATAAGAAAACAATAAGAAAACAATAATAGTTTTAATTTGAAATGTTGATTACCAAGTTTGGGATTTTATTTATTAAATTATGAAATTTGGCTTCTTAAATGAGTTACACAAGCATTTGTTGTTTTCACCAATTTTAATTGTTCAAAATAGATAACAAAATTCATATTTGGAAAGAACACAAAATTTTAGGTGGAATACATGTTTCATTTGTTGACAAAGGATTTAAAATGAATTAATTATGAATTAAACAAGTTTAAACAAGATTTAAATGAATTTAATTCAAGTATAAAATTATTTGAATTTTTATTTGTTCAAAACATTAAATAAAATTCATATTTGAATAGATTATACTTTTCTGGTTTGAAAACATATTTTATTTGTTGAAAAAGAATTTAGTTTGACCAAGTTATGAATTTAGCAATTTTAAATGATTTAAACAAGGTTTAAATTATTTAACCAATTTTATTTATTCAAAACAGGAAACAAAATTTATATTTGGAAAGCTTGTTCAATTTTGCATGGAAAACATATTTCATATGTGCAATTTGAATTAAATTTGAATTAGTTATGAATTTGACCAAATTTAAATGAGTTATTTGAAATTGAAATTTTGAAAACATTTGAAATGTTCAAAACAGTAAACAAATGGTTTAAACATGTAGAGGATTAAATTTGGTAGGGAAAACATATTTTATTTATTCAATTTGGATTTGAAATGCACAAGTTATTTGAATTTGAATTTACAGGGGCTATTTGGTGATTTGAAAAGTTTTCAGATTGGTCCAGGGGCTTGGATGCAAAAAAGAAATTACAGAACGTCCCCTGGAAACATTTTCTACGCAGCAGATCAACCCCTGGGTCACTGGCATGTGGGCCAGCGCCCAGCTGGCGCTGCGTGGCGCGCGTGTGTGTGCCTGCGTGGCCACCACTGCCAATGGCAGGTGGGGCCTGCGTGCCTGCGTGGCAAAGGAGCAAAAATGTGGGGTTTATTCTGCGCTGCGGGGATTCGAACCCACGCCCTCGCGCTGCGCACCGTTAGATCTAGCCACTACGGTGCGGATCGAATCGTGACAGTAGCGAGGCGCGTGCGGTTTTGAGGTGCAGCTGCGCTTATCTGACGAAACTGAACAAAGGTTCAGTCTTGAACCTGACAGAGGAGCATGGTGGTCACCGGCGGCGATGCCGCGCTGCTGCTGCTCGTGCGTGTTGCGCAGGGAGGTGCCAGATGTGTGCGCGCATCGGGAGAGAAAGGAAGGGATGGAGGAGGGTGCTCACCGGGGAAGAGGAAGAAGGAGGTGGACGTGCTCGGTGAGGTGACAGTGATCGACGGCGACAGGCGGAGACGGCGGCGGCTATCCCGTTGCTCCCGGATCCCGCTGCGGTGTCGAGGAGGAAGACGGAGCCACGGGGAAATGATTCCCGTGCTCAACCTGCGCGGAGGAGGTCCATAGCGGCGGCGATCGCCGGAGTTGGTGGCGGTGGTGTGCGGTGGTTCAGAGAGCAGAGAAGCAGAGGAGGGAGGAGGAAGAAATACGGCGGCGGCGCGAGGAGAAAGGGAGGAGGGAAGCTAGGGCAGCGAGGAGGAGCCCTCGGGCATGGTTATAAGGAGGAGGAGGAGGCGCTTCTGGCCGTCCCATCCTCCGCCTGTCGACGTGGGCATCGTCGATGCCCTGCCGTACAGAGGTAGGGGATGAAGGGGTACGCAGGCCGTGGGCTGGTGGGCTCAGCCCACTTGGCTGGCCTGCCCCCTTCTCTTTTTTTTTGTTTTCTGTTTTCTGATTCTGTTTTTTTTGCAGAAAAAGGAAAGGAAGAAAAGGAGAGAAAAAGAAGGGTTTTTGGGGTTTTAAAAATTTGGTGATAATTTTTATAGTTTGTTATTTACAAAAGCCCAGCTGTGCCATTGTTTGTTTTTCAAAATTTTGCATTTTGTTGCTGTTTGAAAATTCAAATGAATTTGAGTGAATTTTGTGTTAAATGAATTATTTGAACTTAAGCAAGTTAATGGTTTGAACTTTCAAATTTAGTTGAAGCAATTGATTGGTTTGATTTGAAAGTTGCATTTGAAAATTGTAACAGAACAAGTATGAACAAGAATTTGATTTTTGGTTTGAAATTCAAATGGAAAAACAAAGGAAAACAAATGCAATGCTTATGATGACATGATGCAAAACATAAAATAACAAAGAGCAAACATTCTAATGGTTGTTTTTCATACTTGGGATGTTACAGTCATTCATATGTTTCAAAGCACTTTCATTTTCAGTTCCACAAAAAGGTTCTTTCTGAATAATAGATATATAAGATAAATCAAGAGAGAAATCATAATCCTTATCCCTAATATGAATAGGAGAAGTGGCAAACTTAGCATCAGGAGATAATTTATATCTAACAGCACGACTTTCCATAAGACGTATAGCAGCATATTTATCCTTCAAAGCATGTATTTCATCAACAAGATCACCACTCAGTTCAATATAAGCATCATCTAAATCATCACTAGGAGTTTCTCTAAACTCCGGTGAAAAAGCAGGAGTAACAAGATTTTAGCAGGAGTTTCAGTGTTTGCAATATTTTTAGCTTTAGCAATAGTAGCATCTAAGAAAGGACCTAGAGAACCACTCTCATCAAGCACAGTAGAAGCATCATCAAAAGTATCAGAAGCATTTTCAGATTCGGCAGAAGTAGCATGTGTAGCATGTGGTGGTGTAGGCAGCTTACTCATAACAGACGGTGAATCAAGAGCAACAGAGGTGTTCAGAGTTGTACCTCTTCTTGTAGTGGATGGTAATATAGGAACTCTTCCATCATGAGTCTTACCCATGATGAATAATGGCAGTAGATAATAATACTCTCCGGTGATCTCGCAAATAAAGCTATTCTCCCCAGCAACGGCGCCAGAAAATAGTCTTGATGGCCCACAAGTATAGGGGATCGCAACAGTCTTCAAGGGAAGTAAAACATAAATTTATTGATTCGACACAAGGGGAGCCAAAGAATATTTGTGAGCCTTAACAAGTGAGTTGTCAATTCACCTGCACCTGAAAGTACTTTTGTTCGCAGTGGTTTATCAGTATGAACTTATTTATAGTAGCAACAACAGTGAAATAATAACATCAGTAGTATGAAAACAGCAATAGTAGTGATTGAAGTAAACAGCGGGATTAAATACTGTAGGCATAGGGATGGATGAACGAGCGTTGCATGGATAAGAAAGTTCTAATAATGATCATGTCAGGGGCATTGCAGATAAATATGGTAAAGCATCCAAGCACTAGGTAACCATAGGCATGGGTTCCGTAAATAGTCGAACGTGCTCGCAATGAGAACTTGCACAAAATCTTTTGTCCTACCAGCCCGTGGCAGCGGGGCCTTAAAGGAACTACTAGTAATTAAGGTGTTCCTTTTAATAGAACACTGGAGCAAAGCATTAACACTCCGTGAACACATGTGAACCTCACATCGCAGCCATCCCATCCGGTTGTCCCAATTTCTGTCACTTCGGGGCCTCGGGTTCCGGACAACAATATGGGTAAACAACTTGCAGGTATGATCAAGAAACAATGATTATCATCATGATTCAATAACATGTTCAGATCTGAGATCATGGCACTCGGGCCCAAAGTGGCAAGCATTAAGCATAACAAGTTGCAACAATGTCAATAGGACTAATAAAGGATACTAGGCACTATGCCCTAACAATCACGACATTATTACATGAAGGATCTCATCCAATCCCTACCATCCCCTTCAGCCTACAGCGGGGAATTACTCACACATGGATGGGGGAAACATGGATGGTCGATGGAGAGGCATTGGTGATGACGATGGCGATGATCTCCTCCACTTCCCCGTCCCGGCAGGGTGCCAGAACAGGAACTTCTGATCCCCGAATCGAGGTTCGGGACGGCGGCGGCGCTCTGTTGTGTTTCTGTGGAATATGGCGTACCCCCTCGGGTTTTAGGGTCGAAGGCTACTTGTAGTTGAAAGGGGAGTCGGACGGGGTCCTGGGGGGCCCATACCCTATGCTGGCGCGGCCAGGGGAACCCGCGCCAGGGGGTGTGTCCACCCTGTGGCCCCTCTCCTGGCCCCCTTCTAGCTTTCGGGGTGTTCCGGGGTGAAAACATCAATGGGCTCTTTTTTGGGCATTTTCCCGAAAGTTGATATTTCTGCATAAAAACGAGACACCAAAGTAATTCTGCTGAAAACAGCGTTAGTCTGTGTTAGTTGTATCCAAAACACACAAGTTTAGAGGAAACCAATAAGAAAAGTGTTCGGAAAAGGAGATACGTTTTCGACGTATCAATCACATAGAGCATTGCAATAAAGTTCATTCACTTTCATTTTTATAATGGGTTCCCAACCATCATCTAGCTTCCTAGGGATAGAGGCTTCAACCTTAATTCATCCTCTCTAATTTGCATGAGAGCATTAGTAATATGTTTTGTGAAAGCCATATTCATAGAAATAGCATTAGGAAAACTAGCAAGCTTTTGCAAGAACTTAATCAATTTAGTTATGTTGCAATTATCAAAGTCAAGATCATTTTTATCAAAGGTAGTGGGACCATTGTCTCCCATATTTCTAAAAAAAATCGCACTTTTATCAGGAACATTTTTAGCAGTTTCAAGCAGTTTTGCATTTTTAATAGCAGAAGTGGGAGTATTTTCAACACCAATTACTTTACCATTGATAGTAGAAGGTTTTCTAGCATGAGAAGCTTCATTTTTACTAGTGGTGGTGATGGTGCAAACATTAGCTATATTCTTCTTTCTAGCTATTTCATATTCTCTTTCCCATCTAGCATGCAATTCAGCTAACATCCTAACATTATCATCAAATCGAATTTGGATAGAATTCAAAGTTTTACTTTCTTTAACATCATGAGGCATAACCTTTAGTTTCATAAAATCAACATGAAGAGCAAGGCTATCAACTTTAGAAGCAAGAACATCAATTTTGCCAAATTCTTAAGCGTGTTATCAAGATCAGAGGTACACTTTTATTGTTGTTGTAGGAATTACCATAAGCATTGCTATTACTGGAAGGATATGGCCCATAGTTGTTGCTACCAAAAATTTTCCTATAAGCATTGGTGTTGAAATGGTTATTTTTAATGAAGTTCACATCAACATGCTCTTCTTGAGCAACCAAAGAGGCTAAAGGAACATTATTTGGATCAATAGGAGCATGTCCATTCACAAGCATAGACATAATATCATCAAGTCTATCACTCAAAGAGGAGGTTTCTTCAGCAGAATTTACCTTCTTACCAGTTGTAGCTCTCGCAGTGTGCCACTCAGAATAATTTAACATCATGTCATCAAGAAGATTTGTTGCTAACCCCAAGGTAATGGACATAAAGGTTCCTCCAGCAGCTGAATCCAGAAGGTTTCTTGAAGAAAAATTCAGACCTGCATAAAAGGTTTGGATGATCATCCAATAGTCAGTCCATGAGTGGGACAATTCTTTACTAAAGATTTCATTCTTTCCCAATATTTAGTAACATGCTCATTATCAAGTTGCTTAAAATTCGTAATGCTACTTCTTAAAGATATAATCTTAGCAGGAGGATAATATTTTCCAATGAAAGCATCTTTACACTTAGTCCAAAAATCAATACTATTTCTAGGCAAAAATAGCAACCATTCTTTAGCTCTTCCCCTCAAAGAGAAAGGAAACAATTTCAGTTTAATAATATCTCCATCTACATCTTTATATTTTTGCATATCACATAGGTCAACAAAATTATTAAGATGGGTAGTAGCATCATCAGTACTAACATCAGAAAATTGCTTTCTCATAACAAGGTTTAAGAGGGCAGGCTTTATCTCAGATAAATCAACAGTAACAACAGGTGGAGCAATTGGTGTGCTAATGAAATCATTGTTGTTGGTGCTAGTAAAGTCACACTACTTAGTGTTCTCGGGAGTATTCATATTAACATGACTGAAAACAGGAATAAAACTACTGCTAGAATAAGAACTAATTTTTTTGTGTTTTTTAAAAAGAGAAACAAACAAGACAAAAAAAATAAACTAAGCAAAACAAACAAAGTAAAGAGATTGGAAGTGAGAGACTCCCCTTGCAGAAATTCTCTTCCTCCCCGGCAACGGCGCCAGAAAACTTGATGGTGGCCTTGACATGAGGCTCACGTTGGTAAACCCCAAGAGAAAGGTTGTGAAGAGTGCAGCGGCAAGTTTTCCCTCAGAAAAGAAACCAAGGTTGAATCGACCAGTAGGAGGACAAGCAATCTCTGAAGGTTGATGCAGCTGAGGTGGAAGGGCGCACTACCGGTTCAACAACAACGTGGAACCTACACAACAAAATAAAATCACTTTGCCCCAACGAAGCAGTGAGGTTGTCAATCTCGCCTCTTTTGCTGAACACAAAGAGGTTAAACGTATGGTGTGGAAAATAGTATGAAAGAAGTAGCAGCAGTATGAAAGTAGTGTGAAAACAGTGTATGTATTATCAGTATGAGAAAATGGACCGGGGTCCACAGTTCACTAGTGGTGTCTCTCCGTGAAAGATAAATAACATGCGTGGTGAACAAATTACAGCTGGGCAATTGACAAAAATGAAGGTTGCATCATAGTGCATATGCAAGACATAAATATTACTATTTGATTCATGTGAGCATTACATCAAAATACATAGACCGTCATCCAACTACATCTATGTCTAATAATCCACCCTCCGAATATCATCCGAAAAATGTTGGATATTAAGTTGCAAGCAACAGATTGTCGCAGTAAGAAAAGTGTGTAATGTAAACAATGTAAACTAGGTAAACACCGTTGTTTTCTCCCTAATGGAAACAACACATAGTCCATCCGTCACGTTTCTGTCACTCGAGCTCAGATGCAAAGGAGGCATGAAACCACTATCGAGCATACATACTCCTTCTTGGAGTTACTAGCATCTACTTCGCTAGAGCATCTACTAATAACGGAGAGCATGCAATATCGTAAATAACATAAGCATGAAGATAACATGATAGATTGATAATCAGAAGACATAGCATTCAACATTCATCAGATCCCAGCAAACACAACATGTGGCATTACATAAAGATGTTCTCGATCATGTGAGGCAGCTCACGAGATCTAAACATGAGGTACAAAGTGGAGAGAACAACCATCTAGCTACTGCTATGGACCCGTAGTCCAGGGATGCACTACTCACCCATCACTTTGGAGGAGGGCATGGTGGTGTATACCCCTCCGGTGATGAATTCCCCTCCCGGCAGGGTATCGGGGAGAGCTCCATAACCCTCCCGATCTCGGGATGACGATGATGGCGGCCTCGAGTGTTTCTCGAGACGAAGTGGTATATTTTTAGGGTTTATATGTCGGGGGGTATAAATAGGAAAAAGGGCAAAGGCGGTGGAGGCCTGGGGCCACACACCACCCCATGGCGAGGCTAGGGGCGCCACCCTTTGGTGTGCCCCCTGTGGCCCCCCTCCGGGTCTCTTCGGGACTGCGTGGAACCTTCGGGAATTCTAGGACCTCCATACTTCGAATTTTCCAATTCCGAGAATATTTCCAGAACAACTTTTCTGAAACTAAAAATAGCAGAAAACAGGGAACTGGCTCTGTGGCATCTTGTCAATAGGTTAGTCCAGAAAATCGATAAAAAATGACATAAAGTGTATAGGAAACATGTAGGAAATAACATCAAGACAACATGGAACATCAGAAATTAAGGATTCGTTTATGATGTATCAGGTCGGCCTCCCAGTTTTCCTCCTCCCTTCTTCTTCTCTTCTCCCTCCTAGATGTCGTCTTCTCGGACTTCTTCCATAGCTTCTTGGGCATCATCTTGAGCACGTTCTTGGGCACCGTCTTGGGGGTCCATGGTGGGATCAAACCTAAGCACGCATAGGGTGGTTCCATGAGGTAGCGCACCATTCACCAAGTCATCGAACGCATAGAGAGGGAGGGTTGAGTTCACCTTATCATGCATCGCCTGTGCTCGTGATCTTGTCATGGGTCCAATGGGTGTTGAGATTGGTGGAATGGGGTGTGCTGCATCATCTCCCCCCCCCCGGACAAAGAGTCGACCTCGACTTATGGTCTTCCTCATCACTTGGATATCCATGGAAGGGAGAGAGATCCTTGACATTGAAGGAGTTGTGGAAAAGGTACTTGGATTGCAGTAAGTCGAGCTAGTAGGTGTTGTTGCTGATGCGCTTGATGATCTTGAAAGGCCCGTCACCTCTTGGCTTGAGCTTGGAGTTGTGCTCTTGTGGGAAATGGTCTTTGCGCAAGTGTAGTCAAATGAGGTCACCTTCTTGGAACACCATGGGCTTCTTGTTCTTGTTCATCGTGGATGATCGGTGCTCGGAATGCTTCTCAAGTGTAGCTCTTGTGGATTCGTGGAGCTTCTTATGTAGTCAGTGTGCTTGTCAATGTCCATGTTCACTTGCTCGCGTAGAAGCAAAGGTAGGATGTTGAGAGCAGGTCTTGGGGTTGAAGCGTAGACGATCTCGAAGGGGCTTCTCTTAGTATCTTGGTGAACTGCTCGATTGTAGGTGAACTCGGCATGGGTAATGCATTCCTCCCAATTCTTGAGGTTGGGCATGATCAATGCTCGTAGGAGTGGAGAGGGCGTTTGATTCACGACTTCGGTTTGGCCATCCGTTTTTGGTTGGTAGGCGGTGGAGAATAGTAGCTTGACGCCGAGCTTGTCCATCAAAGTCTTCAAAACGTAGGATGCAAACTTTACATCTCGATCCGACACAATTGACCTGGGCACACCATGTAGACGCACAATTTCCCTAAAAAACAAATTTGCGACATGTGAAGCATCATCCGTTCTATTGCAACTAATGAAATGTGCCATCTTAGAGAAACGATCAAAAAAGACAAAGATTGAGTCTGTGTTGGTTTTAGTGCGTGGTATTCCTAACACGAAGTCCATTCTAATGTCACTCCAAGGGTTATGTGGTGTAGTAAATGGTAAGTAAAGACCAGGAGGGTTGGAAGTAGACTTAGCTCGGAGGCATGTAGGACATCTCTTGACAAGGCGTTCACCTTGGTGCCGCATCTTAGGCCAATAGTACTGGTTAGAGAGCATGGCGTAGGTCTTGTCCCTTCCAAAGTGTCCCATGAGACCTCCTTCATGTGATTCCTTTAATAACAACAAACGAAGAGAGGACTCTGGAATACACAATTTGTTATCCTTAAACAAGAAACCTTTGTGAATATATTAGTCATCAAAACCTCGATTGGGAAAGCATTTATTGAAATTTGGTCCAAAGAAAACATTGCAAGAGTATAAGTCTTTGATCGCATCCAAACCAAGCACATTGATTTCAAGGCGGGTAAGAAGACATTCCTTACAAAACAAAGCATCCTCTACAACATTTTCTTTACCTTTCTTGTATTTAATGACATAAGGAAAAGATTCAATGAATTATACCCATTTAGCATGTCTTTTGTTCAAATTGGCTTGGATTTTCAAGTATTTCAAATATTCATGATCGGAATGAATAACAAATTATTTAGGCCAAAGATAGTGTTGCCAAACTTCCAAGACTCGAACCAAATCAAATAGTTCCTTGTCATAGAATGGGTAATTGAGTCTAGCACCATCTAATTTCTTGCTATGATAAGCAACGGGGCGTCCATTTTGCATAAGAACGCCACGAATGCCTATTCCACTAGCATCACATTCAATTTCAAAAGTTTTCTCAAAAACCGGTAAAACAAGCAAAGGTGCTGCGGTCAAACATTTCTTGAGGGTGTCAAAAGACTTTTTTTGAGCATTGCCCCAAACAAATGGTACATTTTTCTAGGTAAGCTCATTTAAAGGGCAAGCAATTATGGAAAAATCCTTCGTGAAACGGCGGTAGAAACCAGCAAGACCATGAAAACATCTTATCTCAAACACGGAAGTAGGGTTAGGCCAATTTCTAATTGCCTCTACTTTCTTCTCATCAACTTCAATGCCATTGGAGGAGATAACAAAACCCAAGAAAATAAGCTTGTTAGTATAAAAATTGCATTTGGAAAGATTTGCAAAAAGTTTTTCTTTGCAAAGGGTTAACAAGACTTGAGAAATATGTTCAAGGTGACTCTCCAAAGATTTGCTATAGATAAGTCGTCAAAATAAACCACAACAAATTTTAAAATGAAAGCGTGCAAAACTTCATTCATAAGATGCATGAAGGTTGAAGGAGCATTCGAAAGCCTAAGGAAATGACAAGCCATTCATACAAACCAAGTTTTGTTTTGAAAGATGTTTTCCATTCATCACTTATGGTCATGTGACTTTGGTGATATCCGAATTTGAGGTCAATTTTGGAAAAGGTGGTAGCATCACATAAGTCATCAAGCGTATCGTCGAGCCTAGGAATGGGATGTCCATATCTAACAGATTTAGCATTTATAAGGCGACAATCCATGAACATACTAGAAATGGCATCTTGTTTAGGGAGAAGGATAACCGAAACGACACAAGGGAAAAGAGATTCATGAATAAAACCTTTCTTGAGAAGTTCTTGGATTTTCCACTCGATTTCCTTAGTCTCCTTGGTGTTGGTGCGGTCGGGAGCACAGTTTGGAATTGGCGCACTCGGAATGAGGTCAATGCGTTGCTCGATACCTTGTGGAGGCGGTAGACCCGGTGGTAGTTCTTCGTAGAATATGTCTCCAAATTCCTGCAACAAAGGCAACAAAGATGGAGGAAAGCTTGTTACGGTGTTAGTTTCGAGTGCTTCTCCTTTGCACACAAGGATGACGTGAAGTATGGATGGGTCATCGCGTAACTCTTGCATCTCTTTTTTGGTGGCAAATAAGGCAAGGCCTTTGTGAGCACTCGAATTTTTCCCACTCATGTTTGGCTTGTGGCTCTCCCTCTCTTTTAGGTGGATCACTCTCTCACCACTCATCACACAAGAGATAGGGAATCATAGAAGGATACGAACCCTTGGCACTTGGTGTTGGATTGTTTGTAGGTGGCGGTAGTGTCAATGCGTGTAGTGAAGAAGGCTCGGTCATCGCTATGATGGGATAGTGGAAACCATGCATTGTATCATACTCAAGTGGTTGATGACGATGAAGATGATATTCTTGATCTTCATATTCTTGTTGGTAATGGTGACGATGATGTGATCTTGGAAGTCTTGGGAATAGAGAGAAATCATCCGCAAGGTCGTAGGAACCACAATCTTCATTATTGACTCGTGGAGCTTCATCATAGATTGGTGGGACATCATCGTAGATTGTTGGAGCTGTATCCTCACGCTCATGGTGGTGTCGATCTTTGGGAATTGCTACTTTGCATCCTTGATGTTGATGTTGTGATTGTGTTGATGAAGGTTGTTCATGTTCTATAGCACGAAGTCCATAGTCCGTCCTCATAGGATGTCGAACATGGAGGTTGCCAATCGTTGTTGGTGGTGAAGTGCCTCTCTCCTCTTGTCTTGATAAAAGAGTCGGGTCAAGATATCCATGGCGAGGTTGTCCTTGATCATTGTCAATGGTGGGGCTTGGCGTGGTAACCCATGGTAGGAGGTGATGAGGAGGGGTCTCCCACCCTCCATGTGAATGATGAAGATCCTTGCCACTAAACGTAGGGACATTGAGGCAACATGCACACACCTCGTCGTCAACATGTTGTTCTTCATGAAACAGAGGAGGTGAAAGATCATGTGGGTCATCCTCGTTGGCTTGGCGTTGGCGATCATGATGGGGAGGATGACGCCGATGGTCCTTGTGGTGATGTTGGTGAAGGCATGACTCGCGGCGAACACGAGTATCATTATCATGGTTGCGTTGTTGGGGAATGTCGAGCTCTTGGCGGTCATTGTGGTGGTGACGCGCATTGTTTACTTTAGGCCTTTGATGTGGCTGAGTTCCATCACGAAGTCATGAAGACCATAATCGTGAGAATAGCTCGGCGAAGGTGGGCGAGGATGTTGATGTAAATCCGGTCGTAGAGGGTGATGTTGAAGAGGGTCACCATGGCCTTGTCGGTGTGGAGGATGTGGTGATGGCGAGCTATCCTGATACCAATTTCTTCGAGGGCCTTGTGTTGGAGGAGGTACTTGGTTTGAAAATCTACCATCTTCCATGTGGTGATTACGATCATGTCGGCGAGCTTGGTGAAGAGATCGATGATGTTTGCTTGAATGTCGAGACCTTGAGGAGGATGATGATCGACGGATGTTGGCAATGTTGGCCAAGTTAACATTGATGCGCGCCATTTGATCATTCAAACGAGCCTCTTGTTCTTGGATTCGATGTTCATAACTCTCCAATCCAGCATTCACAATTTGCCGGATTTGGGAATAGTCGTTGATGGTGACGTAGTTGTGGTAGTTGCCGTTGGAGAACGGGTTGCCTTCTTCTTCCGAGCTCGGACTTGTGAACACTCCTTCCCTAGCCATCTCAAAAACACACAAGTGTGATATGAAAGAATAGACGTCCCACTTACCCAACATTACCTTTTTGTCGTATTAAGGCTAGTGGACGAGCCTAGGTGTAGGGGAAGTATGTACAAAGTGATTCCAAAAGATCGAAAGAAAAACGCAAATGACAACATACACGCTTTATGTGGAAGGAAAATGGGTGTGGAAAGTGGCAGGGAGAAATCAACAAATCCGAAGAAAAGTTTGTTGTAAAATGTATAAAAGAACCGAAATGAAATGTTAGCAAAAGAACCAAACCTAGTGGAGGAAACAAAAATGGAACACACACACACACACACACAAGTGATTAATGGCGTTAGTGCGGCCAATGGACGAGCGGAGACTAAATGTACCTATCAAAGACTAAGCTCAATGCCACACCAACACAAGGAGGACGCTAGCGCAAACCACAAACTATAAGAGGAAACAAGATTCGCATCGTGGCAACCGGTCATTGTCTTCTATTTTGCGACGCGAAGCTACACGCTCCTACAAGTGATAGCAATTGGCATCGATCTTTTTCTTTTTCTCTTTTTTTATTTTTCGAATTTTGATGATTCCGAAATTCCAATGCCTAATAGATACTACGCTCTCACAAGTGCCAAAAATGCACTCTCGATGCCACTATTGCAATGCCAAGTGATGTAAAATAGCTAGTCTGAATGGGCACGGTACACAAACAATGGGTTAGTTCAAGCGGAAGCAAGCTATACCTCTTCAATGGATGATCACGAACTTGCGGCCGGGAGTATTCGATGTCGTGTTGATCCATTGATGTAGTTGCATAGATTGTATTGTGGGATTCGCGTGGAAACTTGAATCACTCAAATTGGAGCAGCAACGACAAAGAAAAACACGTTCGAAAATCTGTCCAGGAATCGAAGAGCTGAAATTTTCTGTGATTTTTGCTGAAATTCGAAATTCCTTGAAATCCAAGAATTTTTTTGGACAAATTCGAGAAAAGGGGCTGAATAGAAAGAAGGGGAATGGTCTTAGGTAAAAAAATCCACGGATCAAATCCACACAAAAAATCAACAAATCAACAGATCCTTCAAAATCCCTTTTGAGGCTATTTCGGTGAAATTTTCGACTTTAGGGTTCGGGGAAGAATTTTTTTGGTGAAAAGGGGGATGTGGGGGTCGAATTCGTGGAAATATAGCTGCTGATACCATATGATGGAGGGTTTAACCTCTTGGGTGGCCCGATCTTCACGAATCAACAAAGAGCACGAAGAACGAACAAAGAACATGATTAACATGAGAGGGGAAACGAGGGAGAATCGTGGGGAAAATAAAGGGGAGATAACTAGCAAGAACTGAAGAACCCAAATCTCCCGTCAACTAAACCACAATGGCCTCCTATGGATGATTGATCCAACCGAACTCACCTTTTCGGAAACCGCTTCACACCCGTGGGCGGTCCACCACGCCAATAGAACCTCAAGGGTTAGTTGAGGAAGATTGGAAAGTCCCTAACTGAATCCCAAGGGGAAAGGATAGGAAACCCGATGATTCTTGATACAATCCTAGATACAAATCGTAGGAGTATCCTTGATATGGTCCTAGGTACAAACCAAAGGAGTAGCCTCACAAGAGGAGTACAAGAGCAAAGCTCAAATGTCTAAATTCATCTCTAACCCTAGATCTAGTCAAAGGGGTTCCTTATATAGCCAAGAGGGTGGGTAAGGGGTGAAAAGGGGGTTTTCTGCTTCATTTGCGCAGCAACAGGGCACCCTGCCTGGGAGGCTGGGGTGGGTGTAGCAGCTTGGTGGACGGCCTAGAGTTGCAGGGAACCGGCCCGAGAACGGGGTGGGAGCCGGGTCCTTCGGTTGGCCTCCCAGCCTGGCGCGTAGGAGGGCCATCCCGAGGCCGGGGGTGGAGGTCGGAGCCTTCGGTTGGGGTCCGGCCTGGAGGGTCAGGGGAGCCGTCCTGGCCAGGATTTGTGGCCGACCTCCCAGGTTTTCCTCCTCCCTTCTTCTTCTCTTCTCCCTCCTCGATGTCGTCTTCTCGGACTTCTTCCGCAACTTCTTGGGCATCGTCTTGAGCATGTTCTTGGTCATCTTAGGCATCGTCTTGAGGGTCCATGGTGGGATCAAACCTGAGCATGCATAGGGTGGTTCCATGAGGTAGCGCACCATTCACCAAGTCATAGAACGCATAGAGAGAGAGGATTGAGTTCACCTTATCATGCATCGCATTTGCTCGTGATCTTGTCATGGGTCCAATGGGTGTTGAGCTTGGTGGAATGGGGTGTGCTGCATCATCACCCGCCTGGCAGGACGCCCGCGGAGAGTGCGGATCTCTGCTCGACGAAGGAGGCTCTTCTTGGCAACAGCAACGGACAATTAGGGGGACATCATCCTCGTTTTCGTCCTCCTCCGAGGCCGCGTTCACCAGGGTTTACAGACGGGTCACCCTTGGGGCTGGTCCCGAACCCTGGAATAAGGGCCTTGCACCGCATCCGGTTTCCGAGATCTAGATCGGCCCGCTGATGGAAATGAAAGGAGCCACATTGACTCCACCACCGCGGTGCATGACCCGCGTCGATGGAGCCGGGATAAGGGCCACCGATGATGTAGCCAGGGCCCTGGCCCTGGGAGTCGTCCAACCCCTAATCCCCCACTCTTCGCAGACAGGCAAGCCCGCTATGATGGACTCCCGCTGCGGATCTTGGTAGAGGGGAACCACCCCCGAGGGGAGCCCTGATGGTGCTAGAGTGCATTCGTCGGGAAACCCCAAGAGAAAGGTTGTCAAGAGCGCGACATCAAGTTTTCCCTCAGAAACAAACCAAGGTTGAATCGACCTGTAGGAGAAACAAAACACTTTCGAAGGTTGACGCAGCCTGATGTGGCAGAGCGCACTACTGGTTCAGAAGCAACATGGAAACTACACAACACAATCAAATCACTTTGCCCCAACGAAGCAGTGAGGTTGTCAATCTCATCGGTTTTGCTGAAAACAAGAGGTTAAACGTATGGTATGGAAAACAAGTAGGAAAACAATATGAAAACAGTAGTAGCAGTGTGAAAACAGTGATGGCAGTAGTTGTACTATCAGTATGAGGAAAATGGACCAGGGTCCACAGTCACTAGTGGGGTCTCTCCAAAACAGATAGATAACATGTGTGGTAAAAAACATTACAGCTGTGCAATTGACAGATATAAAGGTTGCACCGTAGTGCATATGCATGACATGATGATTACTATATGATTCATGCGGGCATTACAACAAGATACATAGACCCTTATCCAACTACATCTATGACTAATAATCCACCCTCACAATGTCATCCAAGAAAACCTTTGGTATTAAGTTGCAAGCAACAGATAATTGCATTAAGCAAAGTGTGTAATGTAAATATTGTTGTTTTCACCCTAGTGGCAACCGCACATCCCCCACCCGATACGTTTCTGTCACTCGAGCGTGAGTAAAAGGGAGGCATGAACCCACTATTGAGCATAAATACTCCCTCTTGGAGTTACTAGCATCTCCTTGTCCAGAGAATCTACTAATAACAGAGAGCATTCAAGATCATAAATAACGTACACATGAAAAGAACAAGATAGATTGATAATCACGAGACGTAGCATTCAATATTCATCGGATCCCAGAAACACAACATGTAGCATTACAATAAGATGATCTTGATCATGTAGGGTAGCTCACAAGATCTAAACATGAGGCATAAAGAGGAGAGAACAACCATCTAGCTACTGATATGGACATGTAGTCTAAGGATGAACTACTCACGCATCATTCCGGAGACGGGCATGGTGGTGTAGAGCCCTCTGATGATGAATTTCCCTCCCGGCAGGGTGCCAGGGAGAGGTCCAGAACCCTCCCGAACTAGGGTTGATGATGATGGCGACCTCAGGTGTTTTTCATGGAAAAGGCTTCTGTTTTTAGGGTTAACCTCCTGAGAGGAATAAATAGGCGAGAGGGCAACATCGGTGGGCAGCCGGGGGGCCACACCACCCCTAGGCGCGGCCAAGGGGGAGCCACCCTATGGTGTGGGGTCCCTGTGGCACCCCTCCGGGTCCCCTTCGTACTTCGTGTGCGCGACATATTTCTAAGAACTCCGGGCTTCGAATCGTCCAATTCTGAGAATATTTCCAGAACAACTTTTATAAAACCAAAAACAGAAGAAAACAGGAACTGGCTTTGTGACATCTTGTCAATAGGTTAGTCCCAAAAAATCGATAAAAATGGCATAAAGTGTATAACGAACATGTAGCATATAGCATGAAAACAACACAGAACATCAGAAATTATGGATACGTTTATGATGTATCAACATCCCCAAGCTTAGTTCCTACTCGTCCTCGAGTACGTAAACGATAAAAAAAACCTGAGGTGACATGCTACCAACATAAACTTGATCATCATAGCAATGTAAAGCATGTAAACTAGGATCAAATGAATAAAGGCTATAGTTTATAGTTGATATCAAATAGAATAATGTATAAACCATTAAGAATAACAAAGTAAAAAATTTCAATGAATCAATACTAAAAGACAATCAACCGTGCAAGGGTCTATTAATGATGATTTAAGCTTCAAGAACAACAATATAATCATCCAAGGCAGTAAACTCTCACAACAGCTCCTGTTAGGATCAAGTCAAGCAATAACAATATGCACGTAGGAAAATCATTCATATATTTGTGCACTCAAAACAAGCAAGCGTTCTATATTGGTCCCTCGCACCAGGATGTTATGGCTAAAAAAACATTATGGGGGGGGGTTGGATGGCCAATGGAAGAAAGTCTCACACAACTGAAACCGATAATTAGACAAGAGGAAGTCTTATAATCGAAGTATGCAAGGAGTAGTGATTTCCACACAACGGATGCACATAGAGCTATAAGTGTATGAAGTCTATCCAATGGAACTAGTGGGGGTGCATCCAACTTGCTTGATCACGAAGACCTAGAGCACTTTTGAGGAGGCTCATCATTGGAATATACAAGCCAAGTTCTATAACGTTAAGTTTTCCACATAGTTATGCGAGTCATAATATGAAAACTCTCTCCAAACTAAAGTATTGGTGCTAACAAAGAACAAGTGGAATAAATTATAGTAATGCTGCCCCCTCTCTCTCTTTATTATCTCTCTTTTCCCTTTTGGGGGGGGGGGATTTTTCTCTTTTCCTTTTTTTTGATTTATAACCTCACTCGTAGGGGCAACACTCTATTTTACAATGAATCATCATAGTTTTAGTACTCATAACTCAAACTGAAACATCTCTGATGTAGATAAAACTAAATGCTCCTGCTAGTGTAGCAGTATGCAAAATAACAATGAAGCATGACATCAAGTAACATAATTAGGATGGATGTTGTATGGCAATATATTGCGAAATGGCTATGGAAATGCTCCTGCGAGTGTAGCAGTATGCAAAATAACAATGAAGCATCACATCAAGTAACATAATGAGGATGGATGTTGTATAGCAATATATCGCAGAATGGCTATGGAAATGCCATGGTAGGTAGGTATGGTGGCTGTTTTGAGGAAGATAATTTTTGGCTTATGTGTAGAAGAACAAAGTTCACCCACGAGGTTTGGATGCACTGGCGAAGTTTGCACCAAATCTTATTGTGAGAATGAGCAATTCACAGTACCGAAGAGGCTAGCAAATATGGATGGTGGAAGTGACAGAAAACTGTAACATAGAACTCACAAGTTAAAAGATTACAACTAAAACCATGATATTATAAGTCATAATGAAAATCACTCCAAGAGGGTTCGTGGCAGTGACAAGTCACTGTTAGCTACCCTGACCATACGCGTAACAAAAAGCCATCACGATTGCTATCGGCAAAGGAAGTCACATACCATTATACCATCAACTGGTTATTTGAGTGTGGCACAGTTTCAAGCTTTTAGACCAACCATTAATTGTTTTTACTCTACTAAACCAGAAAGTTTACCATGAAGCATATTAATTTCTCAAAACAACAGCAAATAATCAAGTGAAACAGTTTAGTGATCTACAAGAATATGAAAGTTTTTTCCGTTATACCATCTACCACATGTAGCATTTTCTATTTCCAACAAGCACCATTCAATATATATTTTAACACAAACTCTCCAAATGATATAGCAATGAATAAAAAGAGTACTAATAGTAATCTAGTAGAACCAACATCTCTGAATAAGAGATGCATGAAAAATAGGAGCTAAAAGTGATTGTGGCAGCTAGAAGAAAAACTAGGAATACGAGTAGAACGAGTATTCGTATGAAAAAGCGGAGCATGTCTCTCTCTGACACAAGAATGCTAGGTTCCAACAATATCATTGCATCAAAGAAAACAAAAAGACGCTCCAAGTAAAATTCATATGATGTTACCGAATAAAAATATAGTTTCACTAGAAGTGACCTGATAAATTGTTGATGAAGTGGGGGATGCCTTGGGCATCCACAAGCTTAGACGCTTGAGTCTTCTTAGAATTTGCTGGGATGAACCACGCGGGCATCCCCAAGCTTTGTCTTTTGATACGTCCATTTTGCATCACTGTTTTATATTGTTATTTCTGTTGTTCATAAATATATTTCATGTTATGATGCATCACTTATGTTATTTTATCTTATTTTGCATGTTTCATAATTTTTGGAGAATAAACACCGGAACCAGAAATATGATGGCAAAAGCACCGTCGAGATACCCTATTTCAGAAGTTCAGAAGAAGAGGGGGGAAACCAGAGATGTCTTAGAAGTTCAGAGGAGGAGGCTATCAAGAAGGGGGCAGAGGGGGCCACCATGGGGTGGCGCACCCCCTGGCGCGCCGCCAGGTGGTGTGGCCACCCTGGCCCACCTCTGGTCGATCCCTTTAGCGTACTTGACCCCCAGGGAACCCTAAGCCCCAGAACATTATCGAAGAATTATTCCGCCGCCGCCTTGGGGCGGAAAACACCAGAGAGAGAAAAATTCTCCCGTAAGGAAAAAATCTGTCGGGGAAATTCCTCTTCAGAGAAGGGAAATCATCGCCATCGTCACCGTCATCACTTCGGGCATCATCAAGATCATCATCGTCATCATCATCACCACCAACACCATCACCCTCATCATCCACCTTCATCCTGTTGTAACAATTAGGGGCCTCTATCGTTGTTTTACATTAGATCTCTCTCCCGGTGTGGATTACTTGTTAGTAGTTGATCCTTGTGAGATTTATCGGTGTTAGCACTTTATGACCAGATTGTTATTATCCATTATATCACCTCTTATTATGATCCATATGATGTCTTGTGAGTAGTTCATTTATTTCTTGAGGACATGGGAGAATTCATGATGTTAGTAGTGAAGTTATGTTGAAGTAATATCTCGTGGTTTGGTATTTAAGATGTGGTGTCATTCTTCTAGTGGTATCATGTGAACGTCGACTACATGATACTTCACCTTTATGGGCCTAGGAGGATGCATTGTGTATTTGGCTACTAATTGTGGGGTTGCCGGAGTGACAGAAACCTAAGTCCCCGTTAGGAAACCAATGCACAAGGGAGCATAGAATCCCGGAGTTTTAAGGCTGTGGTTATATTTATCTTAATTACTTTCTTGTATTTGCGGATTCTTATGAGGGGTATAATAACAAGTATGTATTAGTCCTAGTTTGGTGGTGCATTAGCATAGGTTCACCCACAAAACACTTAGCGAACCAATGGATATTAATCAACCGTAGTGAAGCGAAAGCACTTGACGAAATTCCCATGTGTCCTCGAGAACGTTTAGCAGTCATAAGTAGAACAACCGACTTGTCCTTTGCTCTAAAAAGTATTGGGCCACTTGCTGCACTATTATTTACTGCACTTTATTTACTCGCACTTTATTTATCTGCTATATCAAAAACCTCAAAAAATCCGTTTGCTAGTGTTTACAGAGAATCCTCTATCCAACCTGCTTGTTGGGTTCGACACTCTTATTTATCTGCTCCTCGTTGGGTTTGACACTCTTATTTATCAAAATTACTATGATACACCCCCTATACTTGTGGGTCATCAGATTTGCACTCTTCTTGATCACATTATATCACCCTCTTCTCTTGACCCTTGAAAACTTCCTTCACACCACACTCAAAGTAATTCGCATTAGAGGGTTAGTGCACAATCAAAATTCACGTGTTCTGCATGGGCACAAGTGTTATTAATACTTTTAAACCTTAGATACAGCCACTGATGTTTGTGAAGCAAATAAATCAACTCGACATAGGAAAAGAGAGAATGCAACTAAATAGGCGGAATCTGCCAAAACTAGAACAGTCTGTAACGACGAATGTTTTCGGGGCACTTAAGTTGCTCAAATAGAAAAACGTAAAAAACGAAAAAAAAATGGAATCAGCTGAGGAACAAGAACAAAAAGTTTCAGGTCATTCTGATCTTTCTGTGAATTATACGATTTTTTATGGTGGACTGCGGAAATCTGTTTCCTGCGCAGAATTCCAATACTAACACCAACTTCCACTAGAAACTTTACTTGGCACAACTAATACATGAAAATAAAGACACAAAGGAGTTTCTAAAGAATTATATAACACCTTGACTCCAAGAAAATAGAGAAAACAATGCAAAAATAAAACCATGGGTTATCTCTCAAGAAGTGCTTTTCTTTAACGCCTTTCAGCTAGGCACAGAAAGAGAAAATCAAGTATTTTCAAGTGAAGAAGCATCCAAATTGTAACTGATTCGAATAATAGAATCAAAAGGAAACTTCATTCTCTTCCTAGGAAAGTGTTCCAGAACTTTCTTGAGTGGGAATTTATATTTAATACTCCCCTCTTTCATATCAATAACAACACCAACGGTTCTAAGAAAAGGTTTCCCAAAAAAATAGGACAAGAAGCATTGCATTCCATATTCATAACAACAAAATCAATGGGGACAAGGTTATTATTAACCATAATAAGAACATCATCAACTCTCCCCAAAGGGTTTTTTCTAGCATTATCAACAGGACGAATATCCAAATAACAGTGTTCTAATGGTGGAAAATCAAGCATATCACAAAGTTTCTTAGGCATAACAGAGATACTAGCACCAAGATCACATAGAGCATTACATTCAAAATCATTCACCTTCATTTTAATGATGGGATCCCAACCATCTTCTAATTTTCTAGGAATATAGGCTTTCACATTTTAATTCTTCTTCTCTAATTTGCATGAGAGCATTTGTAATATGTTTTGTAAAAGCCGTATTCATAGCATTAGCATATGGATTACTAGCAAGCTTTTAAAAGAACATAATTACTTCATATATGTTGCAATTATCAAATTCACGATCATTCTTATCAAAAGTAATGGGACCGTTGTCTCCCATACCTAGAAAAAATTCAGCACTTTTATCAGTAACAATTTTAGTGGTTTTAGGAAATTTTAAACGTTTAGCAGAAGAAGTAGAGACATCCCCAACACCAGTTACTTTACCATTAATAGTAGAAGGTTTACTAGCATGAGAAGCTTCAGTTTTACTAGTGGTGGTAATGGTGCAAACATTAGCTATATTATTCTTTCTAGCTATTTCATCTTATCTTTCCCATCTAGCATGCAATTTTGCTAACATCCTAACATTGTCATCAATTCAAATTTGAATGGCATTCAAAGTTTTGATTTCTGTAACATCATGAGGCATAACCTTTAGTTTAATAAGATCAACATCAAGAGCAAGGCTATCAACTTTAGAAGCAAGAACATCAATTTTGCCAAACTTTTCCTCAACATATTTATCAAAAGCAGTTTGTGTACTAAAAACAATCTTAAGCATGTTTTCAAGATCATAGGGTACACATTTATTGTTGTTGTAGGAATTACCATAAGAATTTCCATAACCATTATTATTATTATTATTATTAGGAGGATATGATCTATATTTGTTGCTACAAAAATATTCCTATAAGCAATGTTGTTGAAATTATTATTTTTAATGAAGTTCACAGCAACATGCTCTTCTTGAGCAACCAAAGAGGCTAAAGTAACATTATTTGGATCAATAGGAGCATGGCCATTCACAAACATGGACATAATAGCATCAAGTCTATCACTCAAAGAGGAGGTTTCTTCAACATAATTTACCGTCTTACCTGTTGGAGCTCTCTTAGTGTGCCATTCAGAATAATTTACCATCATATCATCAAGAAGATTTGTTGCTGCCCCAAAAGTCATGGACATAAAGGTTCCTCCACAGCTGAATCCAGAAGGTTTCTTGAAGAAAAATTCAGTCCTTGCAGAAATCCTCTTTCTCCCCGGCAACGGCGCCAGAGAACTTGATGGTGCTAGAGTGCACTCGTTGGGAAACCCCAAGAGAAAGGTTATGAAGACTGCAGCAGAAAGTTTTCCCTTGGAAAGAAACCAAGGTTGAATCGACGAGTAGGAAAAATAAAACACTTTTGAAGGTTGATGCAGCTGATGTGGCAGGGCGCACTACCAGTTCAGAAGCAACGTGGAACCTACACAACACAATCAAATCACTTTGCCCCAACGAAGCAGTGAGGTTGTCAATCTCACCGATTTTGCTGAAAACAAGAGGTTAAACATATGGTGTGGAAAACAGTAGGAAAAAAATATGAAAATAGTGGTAGAAGTGTGAAAACAGTGATGGCAGTGGTTGTATTATCAGTATGAGGAAAATGGAACGGGGTCCATAGTTCACTAGTGGTGTCTCTCCAAAATAGATAGATAGCACGTGTGGTAAACAAATTACAACTGGGCAATTGACACATATAAAGGCTGCACCGTAGTGCATATGAATGACATGATGATTACTATGTGATTCATGCGGGCATTACAACAAGATACATAGACCATTATCCAACAACATCTATGACTAATAATCTACCCTCAGAATGTCATCCGAGCAAACCTTGGGTATTAAGTTGCAAGCGACAGATAATTGCATTAAGCAAAGTGTGTAATGTAAACATCGTTGTTTTCTCCCTATTGGCAACAACACATCCCCCACCCGTTACATTTCTGTCAATCGAGCGTGAGTAAAAGGGAGGCATGAACCCACTATCGAGCATAAATACTCCCTCTTGGACCCGTAGAGAGAATGCAAGATCATAAATAACATAAACTTGAAAAGAACATGATACATTGATAATCACGAGACATAGCATTCAATATTCATTGAATCCCAGAAAACACAACATGTAGCATTACAATAAGATGATCTTGATCTTGTAGGGCAGCTCACAAGATCTAAATATGAGGCATAAAGAGGATAGAACAACCATCTAGCTCCTGCTATGGACCCGTAGTCCAAGGATGAACTACTCACGCATCATTCCGGAGGCGGGCATGGTGGTGTAGAGCCCTCCGGTGATGAATTCCCCTCCCGGTAGATTCTACCATTTTTCTTGCATTTGCTCTTTTACGATGTCAAGTGGATTTGTTTGCTTCATGAAACATCAGTGGCTGTAGATAATGTTTAAAAGTATCAATAGCACTTGTGCCATGCAGAACCCAAGATTTGTTTTTATTGTTGCACTAACCCTCCAATACGAATTACTCTTTGAGTGGGGTGTGAAGGAAGTTTTCAAGGGTCAAGAGAAAACGGTGATATAATGTGATCAAGAAGAGTGCAAGGTCAAAGCTTGGGAATGCCCCCGTGGTTCATCCCAGCAAATTCTAAAAAGACTCAAGCATCTAAGCTTGGGGATGCCCAAGGCATCCCCTTCCTCATCAACAATTTATCAGGTCACTTCTAGTGAAACTATATTTTTATTCGGTCACATCATATGAAGTTTACTTGGAGCGTCTGTTTGTTTTTCTTTATTTTTCTTTTTTCCTTGCTGCAATAATATAGTTGGACCCTAGCATTCTTTGTGTGGGAGATAGACACGCTTCGCTTTTTCATATGAATACTTGTTATGCTTGTATTCTTAGTTTTTCTTCTAGCTACTGCAAAATTCATGTTTAGCTCCTATTTTTCTTGCATCTATTATTCAGAGATGTTAGTTTTAGTAGAGTTGTGTTAGCACTCTCTTGTTTCATTGCTATATCTCTTGGAGAGTTTTTATTGTTTGGTGTTTGATGGAACTAGAAAATGCTACGCATGGTAGATGGTATAACGAAAAAGCTTTCATATTCTTGTAGATCACTAAACTGTTTCACTTGATAATTTGCTATTGTTTTGAGATATTAATATGTTTAATGGTAAACTTGATGGTATAGTAGAGTAAAAACAATTCATGGTTGGTCTAAAATCTTGAAACTGTGCCACACTCAATTAACCAGTTGATAGGATAATGGTATATGACTTTCTTTGCTGATAGCAATCGTAATGGATTTTTGTTACACGCTACGGTCGGGGTAGCTAACAGTGACTTGTCACTGCCACGGACCCTCTTGGAGTGATTTTCATTATGCCTTGTGAGATCAAGATTTTATTTGGAATCTTTTAACTTGTGAGTTCTATGTTGCGATTTTCTGGCAATTCCACCATCCATATTTTCTAGCCTCTTCGGTACTGTGCATTGCTCATACTCACATTAAGAGTTGGTGCAAACTTTGCCAGTGCATCCAAACCCCGTGGGAGAACTTTGTTCTTCTACACATAAGACAAAAATTATCTTCCTCAAAACAGCCACCATACCTACCTACCATGGCATTTCCATAGCCATTCCAAGATATATTGCCATGCAACATCCATCATCATTATGTTAGTTGTCATGTTTCATTGTTATTTGCATACTGCTGCACTGGTAGGAGCATTTAGTTTTATTTACATCACAAATATTTCAATTTTAGTTATGAGTACTAAAAGTGTGTTGATTCATTGTAAAATAGAGTGTTGCCCCTACTAGTGAGGTTATATATCAAAAAAATCCCAAAGAGAAAAAGAGAAAAGAAAGAGGCAAAAGAGAGAACATAAAGAGAGAGGGGGTAGCACTACTATCATTTATTCCACGCATGTGCTTGTCTAGCATCATTACTTCAGTTTGGAGAGATTTTTCATATTATGACTTGCATAACTATGTGGGGAACTTACATTATAGAACTTGGCTTGTATATTCCAATGATGCCAACCTCCATTCGCCCAATTCGCTCTGCTGTAGGGCTCGAGCCCCCACGTCCAGTTCTCGCCGAGACTGGTCTTGGCGATCGACTTGATCCGAGTTACCACCTCCTTCTTGCTGAGCTCGAAGGTGGTAGTTCGGTGGGGTCTCGGTGTCTGCTCATGAAACACATCTTGTGGGTTCTGCGCTGGAGTGGCAGAACCCGGCGGCTTACCTAGGTGGCGAGTAGATCGTCTCCTTGCAGTCCAGCTCGGACAAGTTTTTGAAGTCGGCTGTGGACGAGGTTCACCTCGGCGACGCTCTTCTTCGGGTTGTAATCCCTGTTCACCATCACAGTAGGAGGGTCGACGTGATATGCAGGGAGTGCAATGAGATCTATATTGGGGGATTCTTCACGTAGAAGAATCCCCGCTGCCACTTTCGGTAGGATTCTAAACCCGAGATCCGAGGAAATTTGGATCACGGGCGCGGAACCACCATCGCAGTTCCGCACTGTGTCATACGCTTTGGAGCGTTTGGATTTGCAGGGTTGGGTAGAACTTGCTTGCGGAAATGGAAATACTTACTCCAAATCTCTACAGTGGGAAGGAGGCCGAGACAAGCCTCCGAGAAAGTGACAAAGGAAGAGAGGGTTGTAATTGCGTTGGCAGGAAGATGGTGCGGTTGAAGACCGAAGTGGAAGAGAAAGCGATGCAGAAGATAGGGTAAGGCCGAATCGGCGCATGAAGTGGCCGAGGAAGACCACGTACTCGCCTTGGAGGGGCTCGGTCTTGATCTCGTCACCGGGAACTCGGCACAACATGTCTGCCGGGATGCGGCGTGTGTCCATCAGCCCGGTGATGTCGTCCTCTTCAACCTCGGATCCCTCCCACACACCACGCATGGACGCGGGTCCCTTGAGCTCGATCTCTTCAACAACTTCAAGATCTATCTCGCGGCTTGATGATCTCGGTGCCTCCGAGATGGTTTCGGGCTCGTGTTCAGGTGCAGAGGGCGAAGGAGCGCGGTGGTGGCACGGAAGAAGAACGCCGTGGCGCGGCGGCCGCGGCGGAAAACTCGGTGAAGGACGGCGCGAGGACGACGCAGAGGCGCGGTGAAGCGTAGATCTGCGGGGCGCGGTGAGAAACTTCAACCCGGTGGCGCTCCGGTGAGTCGCGTCGCGTGCGAGCATGGCGGTTTCCTAGGGCGCGTGGTGGTGTTCGTCGGTGTGCGATGGAGCAGTGGAGCTCTGCGGGCGCGTGCGATGGAGAGGAAAAGAAGACGGGGGAATGGCGAAGGAGACGGTGCGGAGGGGCACGGGCGAGTATTTATACTCCCGTGGCGCAATAACTGTCCCGGATCAATCTCGGCTAAAAACGTGGGGTCATGGCATTTACCACGCCCGGAGAAACGCACCAAGCTGATTCACCGCGCGTAACCGACACAGTAATTCCCACGATCTCCGCGACGTGCACTCAAGTGCCCTGTAATGGACGCGACGTCGGGTGGCACCCCGCACAGGAGAGGGCATGGGCGTGGCGCGTGCGCTGCCCCGCGCGAGAATCGAGGCGACGTGGGCAACAGTTCTGCTCCACCTGGTGCGCCCACAACGCGAAGAAAACGAGGCGACTCCACCTCGCACTGTTGAGCTTGTGGAAAATGCCTAAGTATTGGGATCTCGGTAAAGATCAAGTGCAGCACGAGCATCTCGGATCTTGGTGAAAAATCCATAGTGGTGGCTGCGGATTGAATCCGAGTTCGAGATGGAAATTGAGCCGAGATACGAGCATCTCGGTCGAGTATTCTGAGGTTTATTGGTTTAAGCTGGCATGGCCCAGCGTCCGAGTTTGCTAGACCATACCATCTTCGGGGACTAATGTCGGGGGGCTATCCCCGAGTAGGGGCAAGGATGGTAAGAAATGGTATCCAAGGAGTGGATACCAAGATACTGTTTAACGAGATATTATTTACCGAGATGGTGTCATCCGAGATCCGTATCGTACCGAGTTGGGTGGTACCGATATGGATCTATCTCGGTAAGAAGAGCAAGGAGGAATGATAAAGAAATGAGTGTCCCCCGGGTTGTCCGAGATGTACTTGGAGAAACCGGTTAGACAAAGATCTATCCATCTCGGAAGGAGGTCAACGGAGCACTTGGAATACCGAAGATCAAGGGAGAGTACGCGCGTGCGGTTCAACTTACTAGGCGTGATGATGTATACACGTACAACAGAATAGTGCAGGGTATGGGAGAGGCCATGTCTTGTCTGTGACAAGGGGGACATGACATGGCGGTGGCTACGGAGGAGACGACTTTCGGCGTATGTCAGCAGGTGTGCGCTACGGCACAGTGTATTTCACCTAACCCTGTACATCCGGTTGGTGGCCACCAGTATATAAGGTGGCCACACCCCTCCTGCGCGAGGGTCGACGAACCACTGGGAGAATTGCTAGTTATTTCTTTTGAGAGAGAGAGCAGAAGAGAGCTTCTTCTACCTCTAGCTCAGAGAGCTTGGGGGACCCCATTGTACCGGCTACCCACTGATATTGATAGACAGGCAGGAGTAGGGGTGTTACCTTCACACGAGGGCCCCGAACCTGGGTATATCCTTATGTTTGCAGTGTAGAGAGCGCGTAGGCTAGGCGTGCAATCCCTCCCCGGATACCCACATTATCCATCAGCCCCAACCTTAAGCCATCCCATGGCATCGGTCTTTACCTCACCACGACAATGTTCCATGTTGTTTTCATGTCATATGCTACATGTTTTCCTTACACTTTATGTCATTTTTATCGATTTCCCCGGACTAACCTATTGACAAGATGCCACAGATCCAGTTCCCTATTTTCTTCTGTTTTTAGTTTTAGAAAAGTTGTTCTGGAAATATTCTCGGAATTGGAAAATTCGAAACCCGGAAGTATTAGAATTCCCGAAAGGTCCACGGAGTGACCAAGTACGTTCTAGTTCCATACTTTGCACACCAACATCTATTTGGTTCTAACCTATAAAAGTTGCCTCCAAATGGATGAACATTGTATCTTCCAATGAGCTCAAACTCGTAGCTAACCCTGATGTAAATGTAATTGGTATACACTTTCTTAGCTTGCTGCTCACTCGGAAAAGATGACCACATTTCAAGTTCCAAAAAATTTGTCTTGTAGTTATTACCTCCTTCCTTGACAAGTATATGAACCTGAATTTTCTCATATTGCTTGATAAAGTTCACTACAGACTCGGGCGGGTTCAGTCAGCGTTTCATAACACAATTGAACCCTTCGCTGTGTTGCATTGATTGCAAAAAAAAAGGGAAGAACCGGTGCTTGAAACAGCATGGAATCTAGTATCGACGGTCTTCATATAGCTTAGCAAAATGCGAGTGTGCATCAGCATCTCCATATTATCTAACCTAGGGTCTTCATTAGCTTAGCAAAATGGATTTTACTCTAACGGAAAGTAACCTATCTCTACTATATAATACGGCCTGAGGTGGTCGTCGTACGTCCTGCCTATTTTTCAATTTAACCCCTCCAGAATACAATATTCAACCCGCACACCTTTCTTTCCAACAGACTATAATTGTTTGCACAGTGCCCCTTGCCGTGTGGCCTGCGTCGACGCCGCCTAACAGAGGGAAGAGAAGAGGATGCGCCGCCGCCGCCGAACAGATGACAAAGAAGAGGAAGAGGCCATGAAAGCTGAGGTTTTTTGGTGTCGCGTTTCTGGTCGTAGTGTGACGCCGCAGGGCACAACCTGTGCTCCTACTGCCGCGGCGGCCACGGCGACATCTGCAGCCGCGCCGACACCTACTGCGGCGTGCTGGACGCCGTCGTCACTCGTCAGCGCCGCCACGGTGCCCTGCCCCTACAAGGAGTTCGGCTGCGAGCGCTACGTCGTCTTCCACGGCGCCGCGGAACACCAACGCGCCTACCCGTGCGCGCCCTGCTCCTGCCCGGATCCCGACTGCCCTTTCGTCGGCGCCCCGCCGGCGCTCCTCGACCACCTTGCCGCCGGCCACTCCCGCCCCGTCATTGCCGTCCGCTACGGCCACTCGTGGAACCTCCACCTGTCGTTGTCCCATGTCTGGCACGTCCTCGTCGGGCAGGAGGACCGGAGCGTGTTCCTGGTCTGCCTGGGCGCGCTCGGCGCGGCGACCACCGCGGTGTCGCTGGTGCACGTCACGGCCGACGGTGCCGCGGGACCTAAATTCTGGTGCAACCTCTCCGTGGAGCGCCTGGGTGACGGCAATGACAAGCGTGATGGATTCCACGGTGAGCAGCAACACGCTGACCGGCGGCGCGCCGGCGCCCGGCCAGGGGATGTTCTTGGCAGTGCCCCAGGAGCTGATGTCCGGCAACATGCTCGCCCTCCGCGTCCGCATTGATCAGCTCTGATCTGCCGCCGCATCCCCAAATCGACGACACCACCGCAAGCTTGGAGGATGCAATGATCCGAATGAAGTGTTGTAGGCTTGTATGGGCTTCTGATGGTTAACTTTCTTAATGCCATTATTAAGAGTAGTACTGACTGTATCGGATTTGGGTACTTGAAGCAGAGTATATTCTGTTTTCTATAACCTGTTCTAGCAGCTAACCATTTTATACAAGCACTTCTTACTGACTGTATCGGTAGTTCATTACAATGTGTCCCTGGCAAAAAACTAACATCAACTTTTTATTTCTGTTCTGAGATCATTCTTTACTATGACTCTGTGAGCAACCTGGACATGATACTCATAGGTTTTTCAAGTTAAGCCAAAGGTGACAATCACAGACATCGTCACACTGCAAGGTGTTTTTCTTTTCTTTTCTGGGCGTTGTTGTGTATTAGAAAAAATGCCGGAAAAAACAAGAAATTGTACATATTGGGGACAAACAAACAAGAATTTGTACATATTGGGGACAAACGGTCATACTTGCAGAGTTTGCATTCATGGTTTAATTTTTTGTCCGTGATCATCTGTTCTAAACTATATGAACAACAATTATGTCAGATATAGGTCTGTATTGTTCTGAATGATTCACTAAATATGAAATAGGAGCGCTTGCAAAACAAGAAACATCAATGTAAGGTTATGAACACAGGCGCTTCCAGGTAGCACTGGATGGTTTTCTTTGTGACTGACCATTGTAAATTTACATATGAACACAACGAAAGTGTAGCTACAGGTACCAAGCCAGCAAACTTTTCTGCTCACAAATTTTAATCTGTTGGCAAGATCCGCTACTCAACAGACTAGAATTGTTTGCACAGTGCCCCTTACCGTTTGGCCTGCGTCGACGTCGCCTAACAGAGGGGAGAGAAGAGGATGCGCCTCCGCCGCCGAACAAATGACAAAGAAGAGGAAGCCAGGGAGGATGCCGCACGTGGGACGCGCTGCTTGTCACCCCATTGGCGTGGCAAGAGGAGGGGACGGACACCCTGCTGGTCGGGGTCATGGAACCGGACGCCACGAGACGGACGCCCTCCTGGCCGTGGCCGACCCAGAGGAGGAGATCCGGAGGAGGGAGGCCAGAAGAGAGAAATTTCGAGCGCTTCTTCCCTTGGGTGGCTCGGCCATGTGGTCTAAGAGCTACCGCGGACCGAATGCCCGATTTGGGGGACTTTCCTGAAACGCGGCAGCTGAACTGTGTAGGATTCTTGGAGGTTGATGGCGCTAGCAATGGCGATGGATTCAGAGGGGATGAAGACGGGGGTTAATTCGTTGTGTGTTATCTTCATGAAGTTAGTTTTCTGAATACAATATGATAACCTGCTTATATCTGATGTATTTTGAATGAGGAAGGATCGCAGCACCAGGCACAATGTCATATAAGAGTTCACTTATTATCCAACTCCAACACCGGAGATGAAGCGAAGAAAGCGAAGAAAGACGGATATTTAAGGTACTTATCGATCAGTTGATACAGGTTAGGTGAGACGATGCTGCCCCGAGCACCTCCTCTCCGCCCTCTAGCCCCGCCCGCTGGCCCTGACTCTGAAGCCATGCGAAATGAGCAACCTCTGTATGATACTTAATATTGTATGAAAAAAAAACAATCTTCAGATAGAGGTATTGTTTGATTTGCTAGATAGAGGTATTGTTTGATTTTTTAACCTGATGCTTGGTTTACATAATGGACAGTCTGGTGCATTAACATATTCTAACTTTATATTATTAAGGCATTATACATCGTCATATGTGTCCACAAGAAAGATGTAAAATGTGTATATATAATTAAGTAGATGATGTTAATTTGGACAAAAGTTACTGACAGCGGTACTGTGCTTTGCTAGGACCGTGCAACGTTCTTGGTCATGAACTGCGGAATCCTTGTTTAATGGCATTGGTCATAAGAGAGCCGACAGCTGATGAGCTGAACCTTTTGTATGTATATCTTTTGTAACTACCTACGGTGACCGGTACTGCTGCTACTCTCCTCCTAATGTTAATTATTCGGCAATCCAATTCTCTTAACCTGTTTGATCATACATGATAATTTCTTTGAAGGTAAGGATGGCATGGACGAATTTTGAAGACGCCGGCCCACAACAAAGGGCGGCGATCTCATTGATCTGAATTTGATATGTATCTGTTAGTACCCATTTGATCAAATGCCTAATTGGCTGATTTTGGTTTTGAAGTCGAGGATCAAGAATGGATACCAGAGCATAACTTGCTGCCTGATTCCAATTGCTGGAATAACCGTTCATAAACATGGAGCTGAGAGAATGACTAAAAGTAAAGGGAAGGACATGGACTTTGGTTTTTTTTCCAGCATTTATTTACCATGTGGACATGTCCAAGGCGGCTGTCGATGTTGCTCAAGGGAGCGGGTCTGTTGGAGTTACAAAAGTCATTTAGTCAGGGTGATGTTTCAGGATGGAGAATTTGTATGTTATCTATACTATTACTTAGTTATCTAACTGATAGTTCACTAATTATTTGTTTCATTGTAGGGTGCTGCAATTGATCGTATCTTAGGATAAATAGTTAAGAGAAAAAGTGATTACTCACACTAAATCTTGCAGCGCCATATGTTTTAACTTAAAAAAAGTCGAACTATACCATCTTATAAACGTGTTAGTGTATTAATAATTATAAATATAATTGTTATTCTTATTGTCTACTTCCTTTTTTCGTATTTTTATAGGATTTTCGATATTTTATTCTCCCGTTGCAACGCACGGGCATGTGTGCTAGTACTAGTAGCATCCATACGTATCTCTCCAAACTCTAACGGACAAGAAATGTTGGCCCGTGGTGTGTTTGTCCGTCTCCTTGGCTACCAACTCCATATTATCTAACCTAGGGCCTCTCTCTCTTACAACCACCACGGTCGCCATACTTCACCGGCCGCCCTCTCCATCCTGACTGCATTAGGGATATCGATACTCACTGTGGCGGCGAACATCGCTCCCTCTCCCACCTCTCTATGTCGGCAGCAATAGCACTCCCTCCTTAATGCGACGGCAAGGGATCTCCATTCTCGCGAACGTGTGCACACATTGAGTGCCTAGCTGGTCGACGACCAAGGCCGTGATGCGTGTGTGCTTTGTTCACCGCTAGCGGGGCTGTTTTGGCGTAATCTGTTTGCTTTGCTACTTGTTGTGTGTGAATATCGGATGTTCTTGATCTGATGGTTACCCTTTTCTCGGGGGGGGGGGGGGGGGGTGCGCGTGTGGATGTGATATAGCTGGCTTATTGCGTGGATTTTTTTTAACGAGTGTTTGGTGCATCTGAGAGCTAGCTTCGTTTGTGTCTATCTCTGATGTGTCTATATATACGTAGGTAATGTAAATTAATTTCTTCTATAACTCTCTACTATAGAATTTATAGTGGAATCTCAACTCGGTCCGAGGCGTTGTGCACAAGTTTTTAGGATTCGAAGTTGTGTAATGCATAATTTCAGGCTCAGGCTACAGATGTGAGAGTGTGTTGTCCTGGTAGGAATGCCTTGGAGAATGGAGCACTTGAGTTGTATGTTGTTCTTCATATAGTGAACTTGAAATTTTTAGAAGTGAAATTGATTTTTCTACACCAAAGATGTCATTTTTTGAACTCCCAATATATATGAGGTGCGCTACTGCTAATCACATAGGTTGCTTCCTTTATTGTGACTAGCTATTATTTGCATACCTTATTAACTTGGTTTATTAGTATGTTATAATAGACCAGAGAATAAGAATTTATTTCCACCCATACCTACTGGTTTTGCTAGTGTACTGGTTATAATAAATCAGCTTAATTACCATGAATTTTTAATTTAGGATCTAGGATCAACAGTGTCAATCGAAAGATGGATTGACTAAATTGAATTTCAGGATGTATTGTTTTTTATAGAGTTATACTTACTTTACCATACTTTAGGTTTGTCATGCGACTACAAATTTTGCTCCGTGGGCATGGATATAGCGTCCTTTGTTGATCTCACAGGTGCGCATTTTGTGATTAGACAATAAACTCTTTTGCTAAAACATCCAGCTGGTAAGTGTTCTGGTTTATGGTATGTTGGGTTTGAATTTATCACTCGGACTACTATATAATTATTTGTTACTATTCACCTAGATAAGTTTTTTTATTGATGATTGTAAAATTGCAGGGATTCTTGCACAATCATTATAACATATTAACCATTCACCTAAAAAAGCTTTGAATTGTTCACATTTATAAAAATACACATCCCACATTTCATTTTTCTTCCTTATCAATTGCACAATGACCTTTGTTAACTTTCTTAGTTCCTTACATAGTTACACATCTAAAGTATTCATGCTTACACATCTAAACTAATCACAATGTCAATGCTCATTTAATTGCACATGTCATGATGAGGACATCCCTAGTGCTTTACCACATAAGGAGGTTGTTATCCAATAGAAGCATGATGAAGTGAGACTTGGACTAATAACAAGATCAAGGGCCAAGTTGTTACAACAATAGGTGAACTCACTCCTTATTGAATTGATGTTTATGATAATGAGAATTTTATACTACCTAAGTCTATGCATTTATGTATGATCAGGGTTATTGATAACACAAAAATGGAGGTGGAAAACAACAAAGAGGGACTGGAAAACAAGCTAGAGATGCTGGAAAACAAGAGTACAAGTGTGGAAAACAAACATACAAGTGTGGGAAACAAGACTACAAGTGAAGAAAACAAGAGTGCAAGTGTGGAAAACAAGCATGCACATGCTTTCCACAATTAATTACTTAAGGAAACATGAGGAGGGCGCCCCATTGAAGATCAATGCACCATAGAGAGAAGTCATATTCCTAATAGGCATGGACCCGTGTTTCCATACATGGCTGAACCCCTTAGGGTCGGTTTGTATCTATTTCCTAGTCCTAGTAGGAGTCCTAGTCTGAGTCAGGGAAGGGAGTGCTTGCGCAAGGGCCTTGTGACTGCACCCCCTCCTCTCTTAAATACCCAACCCGTGAGCTTTGGAGGAAGACCAAGTTTAAACCAAGAAACCCTAGCCTCTAGATTGTATTGCCGCTAAGCATTCATCTTGAAGTAACCATTGCAAAGTTGCATGATATCTTGTTGTTCCACTAGGAATGAGGGGATACATGACCACTTGTAGTCTTTGATTGCGTGTGCAAGAGTGTGTAGTTGAGAATATACAGAGGGATTGATAGTTGTTGCACTGACATAAGGGATTATCCGAGGAGAGTTTTCAGTGTAGCACTAATTATCTTATCATACACCCACCAATTCGAGAGAGCTCATTGAGAAGATCGGGCCACCCAATATCATCTTGGTATCAGATTCTCAGGTTTAGTCGGTGTAACATCCCAGTGTTTGGGAAGTTATAAGGATCTAAATTTAATATGTGCATTTGCAAAGCATGCATCTAAAAGTACGGGAAATTTTGGCGCGAAAGTTTAAACGAATCAAAGTGACCCAAGTTTCACTTGACATGATGAAATAGGTCTAGTTCATCTAGTCAAGAGTGCATTTGGAATGATCTTTATAACATAGTATCTTTACAAACCAAATCATTTGATTACACAAACCATAATTGGTTGTGACCTACACAATCTCTCAACAACCTAAACCACAAGTCTATAAGTGACTTGGGATAATTCACTAGGTATCTAGAACTCAAAGAGGGGTGAGAATCCAAATCTCATAAATGCTGATCACACTTTCACTAATGAGTAACACATAATTGAACCATCTCATCAACAAATATCCTAGGTTCTGTAAAACAATAACTCTTTAAGTTATCAACCATTCACACAACATCTTTCCAAGTTATTTAGTACCTACTAAGTGAACCTTCACAAATAAATAACAGAGGTGCAAAAGAACACAAAAGATACAAACAAGTGTTAACCCAAAACCCAAAAGTGGGAGATGAATTAATAATTGTAATAACATATTTATTGAATATGTACATATCTCCTCAACCATAAAAGAAGTATCAACAAGAAGAAATAAATCTTCTTCAACTAATAATAAACCTTGATCATTACATATGATATTCCCAAATCTCTATATCTGCATTAAGAATAACAAAGTTAATAAAGTGATGAATATAAATTAGATCATGACACCTGGGAGAACAAATAACAACTTGGACATAAGTCATTAAACCTCAATAACTTTCACATACTCATTGTTTCAATCATGTTATACAAGTGAACATATGAAATCTCAACACCTCAATGAACCATTGGATCCACTTACTATTAATCCATCAGTCCATAAGCATTTCACACCTCTACCCAAATCCAAACCATCACTGAACCACTAAAGTATCTTTGCATACAACTAAGGAATAACAAGATATAACCTCTATTAGAGGAATTGAATTGATAACTAAGTAAATAAATCCTATATGATATAATTACATATCTTTTGGGAAATAAAATAAGAAGTATATGGAAGGATACTAAAAGCATGAACTAACTCTTAATCTAGATCTTGTTATGTTGGCAAGACCATCCTATCTTGTTTCCCAATCTTCTCTAAGTCATTCTGCAAGAGAAGAAACTCACAAGAAAGGATGAACTACCACATGAAGATCTTCAAGAAGATTATTTAGAGTGTGCTAGAAGTGCTACTCTAAGCTATTATAAGAGTACTTGGAAACTCTTATAACTTGATCTGATCATATTAACCCTCTTGAAATTGTGTGATACTCCAATGTTATTGTTATATAGAAGTAGTTTGGTAACAAGCCTGTACACCTTGTTAACAGATCACTCTTGTATACTCAAACAATTGAGTGTCATACACAAACAAACATAATGTTGAATAACCTAGTACATCTCAGTCTCTTGTATATGAAAAGTAAATTTGGGGACAAGCCTTACAAACTTGTCAACAGATTCTTCTTATATGCTTAAGGCTAACTGATGTTATAAACTACACCTACACTCCTTTTATCATCAACCAATAGAAAGAATAACACCAATGAAACAAGAAACCATTATATAATCATCTAAGTAAAATCTTTGCTTGGAATAACTGTTTGTTTTCACCACAAGGGTGAGATAATTGAAGTTGGAATCCAAGAGATGATATTCCTTGCAAGTGACAAAGGCAGTACCAGAAGACTAGTGGCAACTAGAGAGAAGAACCTCAAGCAACAGAAGACCACAGGAAGCAACACTTCCTCAATAAGGGAGCATCAGAATTTATCCAGTGAATCATTAGGATATAATAGGGAATTATTAACCTCTGTCAAGCTCATCAGAGATGAGGAATTCATAATAATACCTATAATAGAAACAGCTAACAAGTATGGGATAATAACAAAGCCATTACATCCATATGTCTTGATATGTGGAGGAATATGAAAACAAGCTTAAAACCTTGTTTTCCAAATCCTTTTCACATGTAAGACTTACAGATGATAACAAAAACTCATCTATATATAACCATGTAAATGATTTCATGTCCTAAAACAACATGTAATAATATCTATACTTGAAAACTAGGTTGGAAAACAAACATATAGTATCTTGATATTGGGAATCAATGTGAGCATCCTAAGCCACTTATGTTCTCCACTTTATCAAGAACTAAAACAGAAAACATGACCTACACACACTTAAGTAAAATATCAACCAAACTTTCTAATAGTTTCAAATATGAACATAACAAAGTCACACAAAGGAAAGCAAGTCCATTTGATATCCAACAACATTTGGTATGTCATGGAATAACATTTCCTATTTGTTGATTTTGCTACTATGCATAAAAAATCAAACACTATAAAGTAGTTTTACCAATTGTTTCCTAAATTACTTATACCTAAAAATTATCAATGGAAAACATACCATTATACCCATAACATGTTAGTGGTGCTGTTTTCATGACATAGTATACACAAAGTAAATTTTAATTCATATGATATTTACATAGAGAGAAAATAACAAAAACCCCTTAATCTCGCACCCTAAATAAAAAATACAAACATTATTCAATTTCACCAAAACAAAACATGGTGAGGTTGCAAATTTGATGAGCTTTCCAAATATATTTTTTAATAATTTTTAGGTTCACAAAAAAGCCCAGAAAACAAGCTTTTCTTCTCAGTTTTAATGATAGAAGGACTTGAGTGCAAATTATAGAAATTACAGGGGGGTATTGAAAATCGCAGTTCTATTTTCCTTTCTTCTTCCTCTGCCAGAAGGCAGAGGAGAATGTCGCCGTGGCATCCTTGACGGCCACGTCCTGCTCGCCGTCTTCGGGAAGGATAAGAAGCAGGAGGGCGCCTCCAACTTGCCCTCCGTCTCCTCTCCTCTCATTCTCCCTCACTTTCCCCTCTCCCTGTGAGAAGAACACCGGAACCGGAACCCTAGTTTAATTGCCGCCGGTCACCGTCGTCGACTCCGGCCATCCCCGGTGGACCTGAGACTACCACGAGCTCCGTATTGATGTCCTCTACCCCTACCGCGAGTCTCGTTTGCTGGGAAGAAGGGGGCCGGCCGAATCGAGCCAATCCATCATCTCCGGCCGCCGGCCAAATTTGGACGCCGTCGTGGCTACAGCCCTCACCGGACTTCACCAACCACATCATCGCGCTCCTGGTGAGCCACCGCACCCAGTGGTGCCTTTGATTTCAGTTTTCATCAAGGATTCCTCCATGGCCGCCGTTACCCGAGCGCACCGTCGCGCCACCACTCGCCGCCGGTCACTCCACGACCATATGGTCCAATCGCCACCACCCCTACACTCACCAAGTCCTCCTCTAGCTAGTGCACACAATGAAGTGAAGCAATTTGAAGCGGATCCTCGAATTCGAGTTTCACAGAGGAGATCCTCTCCTCTGATGACGTGGTCATGACGTCATCACGACGTCATGGACCTTTTCCTTCTGTTTCTGATTATTTTCGTATAGGAAAGGAAACTGACTGGTGGACCCCATCTGTCAATTTAAATAATGGCAGAAAAATCATTAACTCATAAAATCAATAACTTAAAATTTACTCATCAGAAAAATACAAATAAAATTGATAAATGCTTAGAAAAATATAATCTAAATATTTATGAACTTTTCAAAATGTTTGATAAAATTTAAAATTAAATATTTTCTTTAGTTAAATTAAATCATTTAAAATTGAGAAAATAATAAATAATTCATGAAATCAGAAAAATACAAGTTATATACCAAAATGTTCCAAATCACAAATACAACACAACTATGATGTTTCCAAAGTCATTTGATCAAGTTTCATGTGTGCAATAGTTTGCTTAGTCATTTAATTCATTTAAAATTGAGAAATTAATAATTTATTCAAATATTTTCAAAAAAATAAAATGTTATATCAAGTTAAAGAGAAAAGAATTTCCAACTCAAATATGTCAATTGTAAAACATTTTACTTAACTTCTAAACTTGCTTTTATAAGTATACTAAAAGTCTATAAATGCCTACTACCACGTCATTGTTTTCTTTATTAATAACACCCACACATTTTCACACCTACAAAACCTATCATCACAAGTCATTAGCAAGTATTGTGATGATAGAGTTTGCTGTACTAGTTCATCATTTTCAACTAAACTCATTGTCACTAGCTCTACAATTTTGGAATATAAAATCAAATATGTTTGTTACCTTTTCAATAATTGTTTACATGTGCTATTGTCTTGTTGCCTAACCATGTATAACACTTCTACTTAAACATGATAGCAAGTGTTTGTTCAATAAAAGTGAAACACACTTAAGCCTAAAAGAAATAACAACATCACCACAAATAATGAAACAAATCTAAGTCACCTAACAATTGTGTGAATACGTTATCGTTTCAAACGTGGCCTACACTTGTAAGCTGGGGTATTTTCCAGGGGATTTCACGATGCATCTCATTACTATGCATATATCATCTTGCCAGTGTTTTCTGTAGTCCTTACCGGGACTACTTTGCTATCTTTCAGATGATTGGATTTTCTACGAGACCCTCGAACCGAAGACCAGGATTATTATTGTTATTTCAACATCAGGCAAGTTCATCACTTGCTCATATCCTTTGCAGTACTTCATAACAAACTATTTGCAAAAACCCTATCGTATTATCACCTATCCCAAAAGGAATGCATGATCCTATTTTTATAATAATATGACTAATTGAATGACTACCCGAGTGGTAGTGTTCTGTTTGGTGGGCGGATGGAACCATGGTAAGATGAATAGGTCAAAGGAAGGTTCCATCTGCATGGGAACGTATTACCTAGGAATTAACAACAACTGCCGTCAGGATTCTTGCGCCGTAAATTCGCGTTGACCATGGATCTTTTGTGGGGGGAGTAAGTCAGCCGTGATACTTTTCTCGTTCGCATGTCAACGGACTGGCCAGAGACGTACGCTGTAGGTCTTGCGAGACTACATGCACATGGGTGGGAGCCCTTACGTCCCACGGGCTCTGGGGTCTATGAGTGTCTGCCAGGGGCGCGTAGATCTCCATCGTGAGGGGTGGAATCAGGCGTTCAACCTGATGGCAGAAATGGGTGGGCATGCGTTGTGCGGAGAAGCACGGTTTGGCTTGGACCAACTACCGGGCCCCACACCTGAGTGGGAGTGGACAGGATCTCGAGCCTGGTTGTGCAACATGGTCTTGGTCGTCCATGGGTAAAGTAACGCACCTCTGCAGAGTGTAAAAGGATGTGACATGTTACCCCTTGTTCCGGGAAGGAGCTGCGAACGCCGCAGGAAAGGCAACTCCATGAAAGTTCTAATCCTGTGAAGATCTGGCGGGCATAGTTTTCAGAATTAAAAGCAACCTCTTGAAGAAAGTTTTACAAAACCTTGCATTAGCTTATGACTCTTTCAAGTCTAAAGCTGTAGTTAGTGCATCAACCACCCACTATATATCATGAACTTGCTGAGTAACGCTCGTTACTCATTCTATCCCGTTTGACCCCTGCTTAGAGTTGAAGCCCTATTGAAGTCGTCATCGAGAAGCCATCACTACCTCATGAAGCTAGGTGGAGTGATCTACTACTTAGTCGGTAAAGCATCGTCATCAACAACGCTGGTGGGGGGGCAAGCTATCAAGATGTAGTTAGAGACCATTCTTAGACTTAGTTATTTCAAGTCATAGATTAGGGCTGGCATCAGCCGTAGTGGATTATTTCTGAGCTAGAGTTCTTCTCCGGCTCGGAGCTTCGAATTGCTTCTTCTGATGTTTCTTTTGCAGGAGATCTTCTTGATTCATTAAGGAGATTTCTCAAGATTTTGTATTGAGGTTTGTATCCTATAGTTTTGCCTGGTCCCGCTGTGTTTCTGTTGTACCACTCTGAGAGATGTAATATTCACGGATAAGTCCTTCTGTGAGTATTATGTGACCGACTTGCGCACTACACATGCAGTGGTGTGCTGGGTCACCACAGGTGGTATCAGAGCGAAGCGACCTTAGGTTTAAAACCTTTTAGGAGATCTGTAGGTTGGTAAAAATTATAGGAAGCCGTCTTATCTAAACCACACTTCCTACAACTATGATGATCATCCACTTGAGAATGATACGGTCATACTTGTATAGAATCTTCTTACTCAACTTGAGTAAAGATACTTATCTATTTTCTTAATACCTAGGTATGAATAGTTAGAAGTCTAGAATGTATCAGTTTTAATGAGAAAACGAGTGACATAGTCAGAGATGATTAAGTCAAAGTGAGGATTACCCCATTCTACGAATGAATAGGATGGAGTAGAACATGATATAGAGTAAGTATAGGGGTCATTAAAAAGGAATGTTAGTGAATCATTAAGAGTAATTAAAACCATGGTTACAATGGGGTATATACCATATCCTTCGTTATCAAGTTTAGAGGTGAATCATCATAATGTAGTACCATAGTATTAGGTGAAGGCATATGCATTGATGGAAGCTACCATGCTACTCCTACGATGTGATCAACACCATGAAGGATCAACAGATGTCATGAGGAGTTATCGTAATCAAGATGAAGTACTTTGGTTGTCATGGTACTTAATCCTATATAGAACCAAGTTAGACAACAACTACTATAGGATCCATTTGTCTTGGTTTATTCCATTGCAGTAAGGCATGCAATTGGAGTAATCACCTGGGTAAAAGGGTGGTTGTGTAGACTAGGATTACAAGGTACTATATACCTACTTGTAGTGTATAGCATTTAAGAGCCTTGGTACTTGAGATGTTTTACTCTAAGTACTTCTATTTCACAGGCTTTTGATGCATGAGTGATAAATGCATTTGGGATTTATTGCTTCTTATTTGATCTTTGATTGACTAGATCTGTACATGAAGATTGAATTTGATGTGCAAATGCATGTGCAAACATTGAGTTCTATTTTGATGTTACTGGTCTAGAGGGTATAGGATTAGTATGAGAGCGGTCTGAAATCTCAGCTGATTGAAGCAACCACCAAAGCTCTAGAAGACTAGAAAGTCAATGAAGCCACTGATGGGAATGGACCACATTCCACATCTTGTTTGGAGTTGGTGAGCTACTACATCAACATATGGTGAGCTACCACAAATCATGCCAGGAAAATAGCATGGGTAGTTATATCTTAGAAGGAAACATGTAGAAGTTGATAAATAAACTTATATAATTGTCCCATAGAACGCCAAACCCAAAGTTATAGAAGGACCATAGGAAGTAACTCGTGGAATAGGTTATAATCACCTAAAGGAAGGAGTTAAAACTCGAGGAAACTCGAAGATATTTTTACTAATTAGAAGAGTCTAAGTCAGTGTACACTACTGTGTACAAGATTCTTTGAAAAATATTTATCTTGAGACCATTAGACTGAACCAAATAGAGTCCAAACCATAGACAATATCTAGGGTATCGGAAGAATATTATTGGTTATTCATCACCTGGTGGATGTACCTATTGTTCTTCAGAAGTTGTGAGAGGTAGGAAACCATACCTATTCATCGGAGAACTAAACTTGGTATCCACTATGTGGTGGAAATACCATATGTTCTTCGTGAGACTATTAGGAAGGCCTAGTAACAAAACAGAGTTGTCCGAACAACTGGCATACTATTAGACCATAATGCAAGATAGTGGAAGGTGAACAATGAAGACAAGATGATACACATGTCAAGGTCAACACAAGAAACAGATGTGAAGATTCAACAGTCTACAGAAGTTCTCTCTACCTATCTTTACGTGAGAGAGGTTGAACTTCGGGACGAAGTTCTTGTTAAGGGGGAGATACTGTAACATCCCAGTGTTTGGGAAGTTATAAGGATCTAAATTTAATATGTGCATTTGCAAAGCATGCATCTAAAAGTACGGGAAATTTTGGCGCGAAAGTTTAAACGAATCAAAGTGACCCAAGTTTCACTTGACATGATGAAATATGTCTAGTTCATCTAGTCAAGAGTGCATTTGGAATGATCTTTATAACATAGTATCTTTACAAACCAAATCATTTGATTACACAAACCATAATTGGTTGTGACCTACACAATCTCTCAACAACCTAAACCACAAGTCTATAAGTGACTTGGGATAATTCACTAGGTATCTAGAACTCAAAGAGGGGTGAGAATCCAAATCTCATAAATGCTGATCACACTTTCACTAATGAGTAACACATAATTGAACCATCTCATCAACAAATATCCTAGGTTCTGTAAAACAATAACTCTTTAAGTTATCAACCATTCACACAACATCTTTCCAAGTTATTTAGTACCTACTAAGTGAACCTTCACAAATAAATAACAGAGGTGCAAAAGAACACAAAAGATACAAACAAGTGTTAACCCAAAACCCAAAAGTGGGAGATGAATTAATAATTGTAATAACATATTTATTGAATATGTACATATCTCCTCAACCATAAAAGAAGTATCAACAAGAAGAAATAAATCTTCTTCAACTAATAATAAACCTTGATCATTACATATGATATTCCCAAATCTCTATATCTGCATTAAGAATAACAAAGTTAATAAAGTGATGAATATAAATTAGATCATGACACCTGGGAGAACAAATAACAACTTGGACATAAGTCATTAAACCTCAATAACTTTCACATACTCATTGTTTCAATCATGTTATACAAGTGAACATATGAAATCTCAACACCTCAATGAACCATTGGATCCACTTACTATTAATCCATCAGTCCATAAGCATTTCACACCTCTACCCAAATCCAAACCATCACTGAACCACTAAAGTATCTTTGCATACAACTAAGGAATAACAAGATATAACCTCTATTAGAGGAATTGAATTGATAACTAAGTAAATAAATCCTATATGATATAATTACATATCTTTTGGGAAATAAAATAAGAAGTATATGGAAGGATACTGAAAGCATGAACTAACTCTTAATCTAGATCTTGTTATGTTGTCAAGACCATCCTATCTTGTTTCCCAATCTTCTCTAAGTCATTCTGCAAGAGAAGAAACTCACAAGAAAGGAGGAACTACCACAGGAAGATCTTCAAGAAGATTATTTAGAGTGTGCTAGAAGTGCTACTCTAAGCTATTATAAGAGTACTTGGAAACTCTTATAACTTGATCTGATCATCTTAACCCTCTTGAAATTGTGTGATACTCCAATGTTATTGTTATATAGAAGTAGTTTGGTAACAAGCCTGTACACCTTGTTAACAGATCACTCTTGTATACTCAAACAATTGAGTGTCATACACAAACAAACATAATGTTGAATAACCTAGTACATCTCAGTCTCTTGTATATGAAAAGTAAATTTGGGGACAAGCCTTGCAAACTTGTCAACAGATTCTTCTTATATGCTTAAGGCTAACTGATGTTATAAACTACACCTACACTCCTTTTATCATCAACCAATAGAAAGAATAACACCAATGAAACAAGAAACCATTATATAATCATCTAAGTAAAATCTTTGCTTGGAATAACTTTTGTTTTCACCACAAGGGTGAGATAATTGAAGTTGGAATCCAAGAGATGATATTCCTTGCAAGTGACAAAGGCAGTACCAGAAGACTAGTGGCAACTAGAGAGAAGAACCTCAAGCAACAGAAGACCACAGGAAGCAACACTTCCTCAATAAGGGAGCATCAGAATTTATCCAGTGAATCATTAGGATATAATAGGGAATTATTAACCTCTGTCAAGCTCATCAGAGATGAGGAATTCATAATAATACCTATAATAGAAACAGCTAACAAGTATGGGATAATAACAAAGCCATTACATCCATATGTCTTGATATGTGGAGGTAGATGAAAACAAGCTTAAAACCTTGTTTTCCAAATCCTTTTCACATGTAAGACTTACAGATGATAACAAAAACTCATCTATATATAACCATGTAAATGATTTCATGTCCTAAAACAACATGTAATAATATCTATACTTGAAAACTAGGTTGGAAAACAAACATATAGTATCTTGATATTGGGAATCAATGTGAGCATCCTAAGCCACTTATGTTCTCCACTTTATCAAGAACTAAAACAGAAAACATGACCTACACACACTTAAGTAAAATATCAACCAAACTTTCTAATAGTTTCAAATATGAACATAACAAAGTCACACAAAGGAAAGCAAGTCCATTTGATATCCAACAATATTTGGTATGTCATGGAATAACATTTCCTATTTGTTGATTTTGCTACTATGCATAAAAAATCAAACACTATAAAGTAGTTTTACCAATTGTTTCCTAAATGACTTATACCTAAAAATTATCAATGGAAAACATACCATTATACCCATAACATGTTAGTGGTGCTGTTTTCATGACATAGTATACACAAAGTAATTTTTAATTCATATGATATTTAAATAGAGAGAAAATAACAAAAACCCCTTAATCTCGCACCCTAAATAAAAAATACAAACATTATTCAATTTCACCAAAACAAAACATGGTGAGGTTGCAAATTTGATGAGATTTCCAAATATATTTTTTAATAATTTTTTAGGTTCACAAAAAAGCCCAGAAAACAAGCTTTTCTTCTCAGTTTTAATGATAGAAGGACTTGAGTGCAAATTATAGAAATTACAGGGGGGTATTGAAAATCGCAGTTCTATTTTCCTTTCTTCTTCCTCTGCCAGAAGGCAGAGGAGAATGTCGCCGTGGCATCCTTGACGGCCACGTCCTGCTCGCCGTCTTCGGGAAGGATAAGAAGCAGGAGGGCGCCTCCAACTTGCCCTCCGTCTCCTCTCCTCTCATTCTCCCTCACTTTCCCCTCTCCCTGTGAGAAGAACACCGGAACCGGAACCCTAGTTTAATTGCCGCCGGTCACCGTCGTCGACTCCGGCCATCCCCGGAGGACCTGAGACTACCACGAGCTCCGTATTGATGTCCTCTACCCCTACCGCGAGTCTCGTTTGCTGGGAAGAAGGGGGCCGGCCGAATCGAGCCAATCCATCATCTCCGGCCGCCGGCCAAATTTGGACGCCGTCGTGGCTACAGCCCTCACCGGACTTCACCAACCACATCATCGCGCTCCTGGTGAGCCACCGCACCCAGTGGTGCCTTTGATTTCAGTTTTCATCAAGGATTCCTCCATGGCCGCCGTTACCCGAGCGCACCGTCGCGCCACCACTCGCCGCCGGTCACTCCACGACCATATGGTCCAATCGCCACCACCCCTACACTCACCAAGTCCTCCTCTAGCTAGTGCACACAATGAAGTGAAGCAATTTGAAGCGGATCCTCGAATTCGAGTTTCACAGAGGAGATCCTCTCCTCTGATGACGCGGTCATGACGTCATCACGACGTCATGGACCTTTTCCTTCTGTTTCTGATTATTTTCGTATAGGAAAAAGGAAACTGACTGGTGGACCCCATCTGTCAATTTAAATAATGGCAGAAAAATCATTAACTCATAAAATCAATGACTTAAAATTTACTCATCAGAAAAATACAAATAAAATTGATAAATGCTTAGAAAAATATAATCTAAATATTTATGAACTTTTCAAAATGTTTGATAAAATTTAAAATTAAATATTTTCTTTAGTTAAATTAAATCATTTAAAATTGAGAAAATAATAAATAATTCATGAAGTCAGAAAAATACAAGTTATATACCAAAATGTTCCAAATCACAAATACAACACAACTATGATGTTTCCAAAGTCATTTGATCAAGTTTCATGTGTGCAATAGTTTGCTTAGTCATTTAATTCATTTAAAATTGAGAAATTAATAATTTATTCAAATATTTTCAAAAAAATAAAATGTTATATCAAGTTAAAGAGAAAAGAATTTCCAACTCAAATATGTCAATTGTAAAACATTTTACTTAACTTCTAAACTTGCTTTTATAAGTATACTAAAAGTCTATAAATGCCTACTACCACGTCATTATTTTCTTTATTAATAACACCCACACATTTTCACACCTACAAAACCTATCATCACAAGTCATTAGCAAGTATTGTGATGATAGAGTTTGCTGTACTAGTTCATCATTTTCAACTAAACTCATTGTCACTAGCTCTACAATTTTGGAATATAAAATCAAATATGTTTGTTACCTTTTCAATAATTGTTTACATGTGCTATTGTCTTGTTGCCTAACCATGTATAACACTTCTACTTAAACATGATAGCAAGTGTTTGTTCAATAAAAGTGAAACACACTTAAGCCTAAAAGAAATAACAACATCACCACAAATAATGAAACAAACCTAAGTCACCTAACAATTGTGTGAATACGTTATCGTTTCAAACGTGGCCTACACTTGTAAGCTGGGGTATTTTCCAGGGGATTTCACGATGCATCTCATTACTATGCATATATCATCTTGCCAGTGTTTTCTGTAGTCCTTACCGGGACTACTTTGCTATCTTTCAGATGATTGGATTTTCTACGAGACCCTCGAACCGAAGACCAGGATTATTATTGTTATTTCAACATCAGGCAAGTTCATCACTTGCTCATATCCTTTGCAGTACTTCATAACAAACTATTTGCAAAAACCCTATCGTATTATCACCTATCCCAAAAGGAATGCATGATCCTATTTTTATAATAATATGACTAATTGAATGACTACCCGAGTGGTAGTGTTCTGTTTGGTGGGCGGATGGAACCATGGTAAGATGAATAGGTCAAAGGAAGGTTCCATCTGCATGGGAACGTATTACCTAGGAATTAACAACAACTGCCGTCACGATTCTTGCGCCGTAAATTCGCGTTGACCATGGATCTTTTGTGGGGGGAGTAAGTCAGCCGTGATACTTTTCTCATTCGCATGTCAACGGACTGGCCAGAGACGTACGCTGTAGGTCTTGCGAGACTACATGCACATGGGTGGGAGCCCTTACGTCCCACGGGCTCTGGGGTCTATGATTGTCTGCCAGGGGCGCGTAGATCTCCATCGTGAGGGGTGGAATCAGGCGTTCAACCTGCTGGCAGAAATGGGTGGGCATGCGTTGTGCGGAGAAGCACGGTTTGGCTTGGACCAACTACCGGGCCCCACACCTGAGTGGGAGTGGACAAGATCTCGAGCCTGGTTGTGCAACATGGTCTTGGTCGTCCATGGGTAAAGTAACGCACCTCTGCAGAGTGTAAAAGGATGTGACATGTTACCCCTTGTTCCGGGAAGGAGCTGCGAACGCCGCAGGAAAGTCAACTCCATGAAAGTTCTAATCCTGTGAAGATCTGGCGGGCATAGTTTTCAGAATTAAAAGCAACCTCTTGAAGAAAGTTTTACAAAACCTTGCATTAGCTTATGACTCTTTCAAGTCTAAAGATGTAGTTAGTGCATCAACCACCCACTATATATCATGAACTTGCTGAGTAACGCTCGTTACTCATTCTATCCCGTTTGACCCCTGCTTAGAGTTGAAGCCCTATTGAAGTCGTCATCGAGAAGCCATCACTACCTCATGAAGCTAGGTGGAGTGATCTACTACTTAGTCGGTAAAGCATCGTCATCAACAACGCTGGTGGGGGGGGGCAAGCTATCAAGATGTAGTTAGAGACCATTCTTAGACTTAGTTATTTCAAGTCATAGATTAGGGCTGGCATCAGCCGTAGTGGATTATTTCTGAGCTAGAGTTCTTCTCCGGCTTGGAGCTTCGTGAAGGGGAACGTAGCATAGAAAAAAAAAATTCCTACGCGAGAGATACCCGAAAGGCCAAGATCTAATCTAGGAGACGAAGTGCAACGGGCAACAAGAGGGTTAAGGAGAACACATACCCTCGAAGACTCAAAGTGGTACGAGATCAAATCTCGTTGTTGGCGTAGTCGTACTCACACCGATCCCGATGGCGAGAAGATGAGCACCGCAATCCGGCGGTGCATCCGTGATTGGTCACACGTACGGTTGATGACGACCTCCGTTCCCTCGTTCCAGCGGGGCGCGGAAGTAGAGGATCCCTCGGAACTCAGCAGCACGACGACGTGGTGGTGGTGAAGAATCCCACGGTCAGGGCTTCGCCAAGCCGGAGACCATGAAATGGAGCAGCGGGTGGAGGGAAAGGGAAGTGGCCAAGTGTGTGGAGGAGGGAGAGCTCTCACCCTCCTTTTATAGGAGAGGGGGGAGGCAGCCCAAGGGGGGTGCGGCCAGCCCCATGGTGTGCCCCCACCTCTTCCCTCATGATGTGAGTGGACACTCCACTCACACCCACTCATTTTCCTTTAAACCCCACTTAGAAAATCCAAGAGTTTTTTTCTTTAATAAATCAATAAAACATTTTTATTTCTTTATTTCAGCATTTGTTAATTCTATTAACAAACATTTGCATAAAGCACCTCGAATCATTTGTTAATTCTATTAACAACCATTCGACGAAAAACCCCTTGAACTATTTCAATTTTCCCCGAAACAATTTCGGTGCTGCCCAAAATATTCTTCGATATTCCGTATCCTCTCAAACGCGTCATCGAACCTTAAGTGTGTCACCCTACGGTTCGCGAATAAGATAGACATGATCGAGACTCCTCTCCGATCAATAATCAACAGCGGGATCTGGAGATCCGTGATGACTCCTATATATTCAACGATGACTCTCGTGATCGTGTGAACCAACAACGTCGTGAACTATTCCCTTTGTCTCGCGATATTTTACTTGTCCGAGATTCGATCATTGGTATCAACCATACCTTGTTCAATCTCGTTACCGACAAGTACTCTTTTCTCGTTCCCGTGATATAACATCCGTGTGATCATATCACGTGCTTGCAAGCGGTTTCGATGTGATATCACCGAGAGGTCCCAGAGTATATCTCTCCGTCATTTGGATGGACAAATCCCACTCTTGATCCATGATCCTCAACTAATACTTTCCGAATACTCAACGACACCTTTATAGTCACCCTGTTACGGTGTGACGTTTGATGCCATCAAAGCACTCTTCCGGTATCAGTGATTGACATGATCTCATGGTATAAGGAATAAGTTACTTCGTGTGTTTGATATAACAATGTAAACTAAATGACTTGATCGCATTGCTATATTCTCTTTGGGTATATGTTCATCACATCATTCTTCTAATGACATGACCCCGTTATTAATAACATCCAATGTTCATGATCAGGAAACCTTGATCATCTATTAATCAACGAGCTAGTTAAAAGAGAAGGCTTTACTAGGAACCATTGTTTGTTTATTAAGCACACATGTATCAACGTTTCCGGTTAATACAATTCTAGCATGAGAAATAAACATTCATCATAAACAAGGAATAAGATAATAACCATTTTATTATTGCCTCTCGGGCATATTCCCTTCAGTCTCCCACTTGCACTAGAGTCAATAATCTAGTCTGTAAGCACTTAACACATATGGCGTACCAGTGTTATTACCATGCTTCGCATGTGGTAAACATTATCAAAAAGATCTGAACTGTTCAGGTCCTATTGTATTTGCATGTTCTTTGCGTCTACACGCATCACTCATCTTCTAATGAGATGGCTTTGTATATATATGGTCAATAGGTGAAAACTTAATTCCTCAGCTTAAACTGGTGTCACTAACATTGTGAAAATGTAGCTTCATAGTGTTGGCATTCTTGGAAATTCACCAAGTTCCGGTGATACCTTAATTCCTCAGCTTAAACTGATGTTACTAACATTGTAAAAATGTAGCTCCATAGTTTCAGCATTCTTGGAAATTCACCAAGTTCAATAAAGAACTTCTTGACACAAAATACGCTTATTATCAGTTGTCAACACAACGATATACTTTAGCCTTTGTTGTAGTATCTGTCACAATATTTTCATTTTTGAAACTCTTTCAAATCCAGCATGGAACTTTCTTCCATCCTATTGTGCTACCGTTCATCACATATTTTAATTGAGATAAAATTACTTGAATAAATGACAATACTATTAGTGTAACATATTACAACTAATATTTTGTCATTACTATATAGGAAAACATATCCTTAGCATTTCTAAAATGACACAAGGATCTCTCCCACTGTTGTCTAATCATCATATGAATTATCCTGCTATAACATTTTATAGCATAGGACTTATCTGGTTGTGTACATAGCATGGAAACATGACTTAGAAATCTCAATTTCAATGATGCTCATCATGTGTCAAAACACTTGAATCTTGCTCAATTACTTTCCATGTGACAAGAACTCCTTGTCATTTCTATATTGACTTACTTCAATATTTCATCTATGTAATTTGGCTTCAATCATATCAGGCGCTTCAATCCATCTTTTATAGATATCGATGCCCAATATCTTCTAAGCCTTTCATCAATATGAAAATCTTAACCGTGTTAATTTAAAATACATATTTTCCAATCAACCATATGTCATCTACATAAAGTATTGGAAATATGTCATAGCGCTCCCACTTAATTTCTTGTAACTTTACAAGCATCTTTATCGTTCATGATGGAATCAAACTCTTTTGATACCTTCATTAAGGTAAAGATTTCAACTTCGTTATGCTCACTTCAACCATTGAAGTCTGCATACCTTTCTAGCAACCTTTTTGAATTTTACAAAACTCTCAGACTGTGTCAAGTACACATCCTTGATAAAACTTCCTTGAGAGGAGAGTTGGTTTTGTTATTCAACTGCCATATCATAATATGTAACTTTGCTAGAACTATCTGCAAAGACTAAGCATCACTACGGAAGATCAAAATCTTGTAGTAGTGAACTCTTTGAACTTCGTCGAAAACAACTTTTCGATAAGTACAACTTTCAAAGGATGTAAAATCCATGTCTTTGTCGCTATATAGACCCTTTTGCTATCGTTAGGCATCATGCCTATCGAAAGGACTACCAAGTCACATACTTGATATTCATACAAGGATACTATGGCGGATATAATGACTCATAGTCAATTTTACGAAGCCAGGGCCCATCATTTGCTTCCTTTATAAGGTTCAGGTCCTTTTGTTGTCAAAACAACACTTTACACTTAAACCACAAGTTGTTCTAAGTACAAAGTTTTTGGACTTTACTGGTACAGTTCGCAAACTCATTTGAAGTATCTACAACATTTGTAGTGTCTTCTACTTAGTCAAAATAGTAAACCCCGGAACAACTTCCAGTGCTGCGCTACTCTTGACATGATAACGAAGATTCTCTAATCTCGTTGAGTTTGTACTGTGCTCCCACTCACTTGTTTCGCAAGAACTACTTTCTCGAGAAATCAACCCTTTCCGACAAACAACATTTGTCTTTTGGTTCGGTGATAGGAGAAATACCCAATGTTTTATTTGGGATAACCTTATAAACATATATTTATCCTATTTTGGTTGTAAACATTTTACACATGCTATGCATACCAAAACTTAAGAAAAATGACAATTCGGGTCACTACCCAAACCATATCTTATATGTTGTCAATTTCAACGGATCATGATGGTGCTCTTTTGAGTGTAAAAGCGGTTGTCCTTAATGTATAAACTACAAAATTATAATGGCAATTTTATTAATCTTACCATGTCAAACAGGGTTTGATTTTGTCTTTTGAATACTCCAATCTAATGTGGGGTATTCGAGAAGTATAAGTTGTAGAACAATTCTGGAACTTCTCAGATGTTTTGCTAAACTTGTAACTCAAACTTTATCCTTTATGATCCAATCATAAATACTTGATTATCTTGTTACATTGATTTTAACTTCATATTAACAACCTTTTGAACCAATTGAAAATGTCAAACTCTGTTCCCTTTAAATAGATATACTCACATATATACTTAAATCATCGACAGAATTTTATGAAGGAAAAATTAATCCACCATACATGACTACACATAATGGACTATATACATCAATATGTATAATCTCCACTAAATTAGTCGTCCATTCTACTTTGGCCTAAGAACGGAATTCTAGTCATCTTTTGGAAGAGGTCTCACAAGCGTCAATAAAATGACTCCGGAAGTCCATCAATATGGAGTTCCTTCATGTTTTCCTTTCCGATATGAACTAAAATGGTGGTGTCACAATTTAAGTGAAAATCTTTTACGTCTTGCAACGTTTAGCATTCAGTCTTATAGATGTTTACTTTACCAACATGATTTATATTAACATATCCATCAATTATGGAATATGGTCATCGTTTGAACAATCTCATTTGTTCTCACAAAAGACTAGAACAAAATAACAAATTATTAAGTTCTTCAAATAAATCTTGACTGGTTGGTTCGATACGACAATGAACACAATAACACTTTATTTATGTTCTTGTCATAATCGATTCCACATATATTACTAGTTCCTTTTAGGCCCTTGTATTTCTTTCATTGTGTTGCTTTGTATGACAACTCATACCAACCAATGTGGTATCAAAATACCAAAAATACTTTGTTAACTAGTAATACATCTATAACTTGTATATCAAGTATATACTCCTGAGCTGGACTTTTCTAGTTATCTTCTTTTCTGCCATATATCTATTTGTAATTCTATTTTCAATATTCCCTTTCCTTTATAGAAGAATCATTCAACATCAAACAATGCTAGTCTTACTAGCTCATTTTCTTTGGCGCGTTAGTCATATACTATCACCCATTGAGTCATACTTTGAGTTTGATTGTTCTACTAATATCACCATATTAATAATATTCTTCTAGATTCCACTCTTAGCAATTTCCAAGTAAGGTAAACTACTTTACCCATATTTCTAATCCATCCTATCATAACAATTTTATGATTAAGCTACTATAGCTCGAAGGAAGGAATTTAGAGGATAATTTTTAGCGCCCAACTTCTTGGAATATTCAAACGCCTAGCGTCTTCAATCATTGCATATATTCAGATAATATAAGCAAACATTGTCACGCTAAATTATACTCAGTCATGTTGCCACAGATAAGTTTCTAGATATCAATATATCCTTCACTTGATTGTTTCTGAAAACAACTCTTTTCAGTTCCTAAATCACCTTGATCAACAAAACATTCTTTTGAAGATAAAGTAATACAGAAGCAACCATGACTCTGGATTCTAAGTAGGAATTATTTGCTCTCTAGATTAATCAATCATTAACCACATGGAGCTAGGTAGGAAATACCAAAAATCTACAATAGGACTCAATTTTAAATTTCACTAATACGGTACCAATCTTAAATGGTATTTACCAGATCATAACAGATATATCTCAATTAACAATCTAAGTGTAAGGTAGTTATGTGGATGCCAATGAATACTACAATTTGTGCAAATTCAATTTGATTTGTTGTTCATGATAAATAAGTTCAAGTTAATTCAAAAAATTAAACCATGAACTCCCACTCAAAAACAACATCCCCCTTAGTCGTCTTTAGTGATTACACAAACCAAATTCACTACACCAAAACCGATCATCACGTGAGATGATGTAGCTTCAAAGGCGAACATCGACATGTTCATCATATCAGCCATATGACTCATGCTTTACCTTTCGGTTACGTGTTCCGAGGCCATGTCTGTACATGCTAGGCTCGCCAAATAGAACCATAGTATTGCGTGTGTTTCAAGGCCATGTCTGTACATGCTAGGCTTGAAAACACCCGTTGTATGCGAACGTTGAGTCTGTCACACCCGATCATCACGTGGTGTCTCGAAACGACGAACTTTCTTAACGGTGCATACTTAAGGAAGAACACATTATTATCTTGATATTAAGTGAGAGGGATCATCTTATAATGCTAACGTCGCTATCTAAGCAAAACAAGATGCATAAAAGGATTAACATCACATACATCACATGTAAGGATAATGTGATATGATATGGTCCTCCTTGCACTTGATCTCCATCATGTGCATTATGGTATGATCTCAATCATTCCACCGGCGTGGTACCAAGTACCACGGTACCCCAAACTTGATTGTCCATCAATAAGAAGACAACCATATGGATACCTTCCGGTATATCAATAATTTACAAAATAGATCATCTCATAATCAAATTTGTAATATTGACCATATCAATTCACATGCCCAGCAAAAACTAGTTAGACGCTTCTAATTTATTTTTGCATATTTTACGTGGCTTAGGGCTTTCGAGGATAGAACCGTTCATACCTACGAACATCAACCACAACGTTGATAAACACATTTTTAACAACCCTTCATAGATTAGATCTTAACTATAGTAGGAGAAACAGACACCCGCAAGCCACTTATGCAATACAAGTTGCATGTCAGTTGTGGAACAAGTCTCATGTACGTGGACATGTAAGGTTAGTCCGGGCCGCTTCATCCCACTATGCCACTAAGATCATAAAATAGTCAAGGAGGTAATAACATGATCATCAACGCCCACATACACCTATGTGTTCTACCCGTACAAAACATCTACGCATAGATCCGGCTCTGATACCACTGAAGGGGAACGTAGCATAGAAAACAAAAAATTTCCTACGCGAGAGATACCCGAAAGGCCAAGATCTAATCTAGGAGACGAAGTGCAACGGGAAACAAGAGGGTTAAGGAGAACACATACCCTCGAAGACTCAAAGTGGTACGAGATCAAATCTCGTTGTTGGCGTAGTCGTACTCACACCGATCCCGATGGCGAGAAGATGAGCACCGCAATCCGGCGGTGCATCCGTGATTGGTCACACGTACGGTTGATGACGACCTCCGTTCCCTCGTTCCAGCGGGGCGCGGAAGTAGAGGATCCCTCGGAACTCCAGCAGCACGACGACGTGGTGGTGGTGAAGAATCCCACGGTCAGGGCTTCGCCAAGCCGGAGACCATGAAATGGAGCAGCGGGTGGAGGGAAAGGGAAGTGGCCAAGTGTGTGGAGGAGGGAGAGCTCTCACCCTCCTTTTATAGGAGAGGGGGGAGGCAGCCCAAGGGGGGTGCGGCCAGCCCCATGGTGTGCCCCCACCTCTTCCCTCATGATGTGAGTGGACACTCCACTCACACCCACTCATTTTCCTTTAAACCCCACTTAGAAAATCCAAGAGTTTTTTTCTTTAATAAATCAATAAAACATTTTTATTTCTTTATTTCAGCATTTGTTAATTCTATTAACAAACATTTGCATAAAGCACCTCGAATCATTTGTTAATTCTATTAACAACCATTCGACGAAAAACCCCTTGAACTATTTCAATTTTCCCCGAAACAATTTCGGTGCTGCCCAAAATATTCTTCGATATTCCGTATCCTCTCAAACGCGTCATCGAACCTTAAGTGTGTCACCCTACGGTTCGCGAATAAGATAGACATGATCGAGACTCCTCTCCGATCAATAATCAACAGCGGGATCTGGAGATCCGTGATGACTCCTATATATTCAACGATGACTCTCGTGATCGTGTGAACCAACAACGTCGTGAACTATTCCCTTTGTCTCGCGATATTTTACTTGTCCGAGATTCGATCATTGGTATCAACCATACCTTGTTCAATCTCGTTACCGACAAGTACTCTTTTCTCGTTCCCGTGATATAACATCCGTGTGATCATATCACGTGCTTGCAAGCGGTTTCGATGTGATATCACCGAGAGGGCCCAGAGTATATCTCTCCGTCATTTGGATGGACAAATCCCACTCTTGATCCATGATCCTCAACTAATACTTTCCGAATACTCAACGACACCTTTATAGTCACCCTGTTACGGTGTGACGTTTGATGCCATCAAAGCACTCTTCCGGTATCAGTGATTGACATGATCTCATGGTATAAGGAATAAGTTACTTCGTGTGTTTGATATAACAATGTAAACTAAATGACTTGATCACATTGCTATATTCTCTTTGGGTATATGTTCATCACATCATTCTTCTAATGACATGACCCCGTTATTAATAACATCCAATGTTCATGATCAGGAAACCTTGATCATCTATTAATCAACGAGCTAGTTAAAAGAGAAGGCTTTACTAGGAACCATTGTTTGTTCATTAAGCACACATGTATCAACGTTTCCGGTTAATACAATTCTAGCATGAGAAATAAACATTCATCATAAACAAGGAATAAGATAATAACCATTTTATTATTGCCTCTCGGGCATATTCCCTTCACTTCGAATTGCTTCTTCTGATGTTTCTTTTGCAGGAGATCTTCTTGATTCATTAAGAAGATTTCTCAAGATTTTGTATTGAGGTTTGTATCCCATAGTTTTGCCTGGTCCCGCTGTGTTTCTGTTGTACCACTCTGAGAGATGTAATATTCACGGATAAGTCCTTCTGTGAGTATTATGTCACCGACTTGCGCACTACACATGCAGTGGTGTGCTGGGTCACCACAGTCGGTGAGCAAATTCCATCTCATAGTTTAGTTGTTTTATTACCTATCTAGAAAAATCCATACAAAAATATTAGGTTTATTTTGTGCCAGAGCCTAGATCAACACCAATTTGCATATACTAGTTGTTGTTTCTTGTTGATTTGCGTTCTTGTTTTTCTATTTTTAGTTTTTATCTATTAGGGTTAGGGTTCCTCTAGAAATCTTTTGTTTTGTCTCTAATCAAAAATATCACAAAAATAATTGGTATTCGTGGATCTTGTTCGAGTTGGGGTTTGATTTCTAGCATGGGTTGGAGAAAAATTTCTACCGTGGATCTCCCTTGCTTCCATCGGATTCATACTTTGTGTTGTACTCGGACACCTAGCGGCTATGCGGTTGCCATCCATACGCTGCTATGCACGCGTTTTTGTAACACCCGGGGGAGTTTTTTCCCCAATTAGAAACTTGATTGTTCTTTTTCTCCTTTGTCATCTTCATCATTTCATCATGTTATCTTCAACTTAAACCTTGCATGTCACAACTTTTATTGCTCCAACTTGATTGTGAAAATATTTCAATCAAACCTATTTTGTTTTCATACAAACAAAATGATTTCTAGAGGTGAAATATTAAATCCCTCCTTCTCTATCTCTATCCCTATATTTTACAAATTGTTTTCTTATAATTATTGCCCTAAAATCTTAAAGTTTTCAAGTTGTGTTTAATTAGTGGGAGAATAATCAAATAAAGTTATTTGCAACATGTTTCCCATGGAAAATCTTCTTTAAGTGGTTTTAATCAAACAACAACAAAAAACGTTTGGAGAGAAGCACATCAGCACATCTCTAGGCCTAGCCCACCTTTCTATCTGTTATGGCCCGCTACCCCCCCCCCCCCCTTCTTCCTCCGTCCGTACAGAGCGAGCACGAGGGGGACGTCACCCTCCACCGAGCCCCCCTCACCTGCTTTCCCCCTCCCCTTATCTATCCCCCCGAGGCTCCCCCTCCAAACCCTAGCCCTACTCCATCTCCTGCCGCCGCCACCATCACTCTTGTTCCCATCATCCTCTTCCTTCTCCGTTTCCTTCCTCCTCTGCTCCTCAACCCCTCTCTCTGAATTTCTGAAAACCCAGAAAATAGATGACATGGCCGGAAGTTGCGGCTCGCACCGCCGGTGATCGAGTCGTCTTCGAGGCCGTCCAAGCACAAAAATGGAACCCCGGGGGCACCTTCTTCCTCTACGCGCAGCGGGAGCAGCCCGAGATCGACTACCACGCCGTCGCCCTCCACGAATTCAGTCCGAGGGCGCACTGCCGTCTGCTTCTGTCCGTGCACACGAAGCGGCTCTGCTTCCTCGTCGTCGACACATCCCCGGCCACCATCGTCCTCCTCCAGCCCCGCGGTGAGAGCACCGCCCTCGAGAACCTCCTCCCTTCCTTCCCCCTGCTCTGTGAAGCTCGCCATCGAGCGCTCCCTCGTTTGCCCGCCGTCGTCGTCGCTGTAACGTGCAGATGCGTTTCGTGCAGTTTCGTCAGATTACACGTCGCAGTTGTTATCTCTTAAGCCCCCAGCTCTGTCCATGTAGAACCAACGCAGCAGTAGCCCAGTGGATAGAGCCCTCCTGTGCGCAGCGCACGGTCTCGGGATCGAATCCCAGTCGAGGCAGAAAGCCACCCCTTTTTTTCCTCCTTTTTCTTTTATTTCTCGAATTCCAGAAAAACAGAACTGAATCTTTATTTGTAAAATCCATAACAAATTGAAAATTGCTCCAATTTCAACGATTCAAGTTTCTGTGGATTCAGAATCTTGTGCTCTTTCTGTTAGTAACAAAGTTGCAACATGTTTCTGTAATAAATTTTGCACTAAATAATTAAATACAGAAAATGCAATAAAAATCGGAAACTTTGGAAAATCATAACTTGAGTTCTGTTCACCCAAATTGAGCAAACTTGAGCTCTAAAAATTTGTCTTAACAAACTCTACACATTGGTATTTTATTTGGTCACAATTGAAATAAATTTGAACATGTTTCCTTCTGTTTACTAAAAAGGGCAGAATAAAAATGCTTATGGAAAATTGCATAATAAATTCGATAATAATCCAAAAATTATGTTTAATAGTTCAAAATGTTCAGTGAAACATTTTATACATGTTTTCAACCTTTTCAATACAATTTGTTTACTGTTTTTCCTAATTAAAAGTGGTGCAATAATTCAATGCTTTAATTAAACCTTTTAAATTGCAAAATTCATAACTTGGGCAATTCAAATCCAATTCCAACATGAAAAATATGTCCCATTTTTCATGAACTTTGCAAATATAAACTTTGTTTTCTATTTTGAATAAATTAAATTGCTGAAAACAATTATTTCTTAATTAATGCATTTAAAATTGTCAATTTAATAACTTGCTCATTTTAAATCCAAATTCAACAAATGAAATATGTATTCCATCTAAAATTTTGTGTTCTTTCCAAATATAAATTTTGTTATCTGTTTTGAACATTTAAAATTGGTGAAAACAACAAATGTTTGTTTAAATCATTTAAAATGCTAAAGTTCATAACTTAATAAATAAAATTCCAAACTTGGTAAACAACATATCAAACTGAAGCTATTGTTGTTTTCTTATTGTTTTCATCATCCATGCATCATTCTTATCAACTTTCACATGATGGTTATTTGTAGATCATTTAATTCAACATTAATTCATGGGCTTTTCCATATGCAATCCAAATTGCATATGGGCCCATTTAAATATGTTTACCATGTCAACTGGTTTACTTTGATGCATCAATTAATTGTCATGCATATAAAATAGGATCATGCTGGATCTTTTGCCGTAGTAGTAATTGTTGCATCCGGTGTTTGTTCTAGTTCGTTGCTTCTTCGCGGATAGGACGTTGAGATGATGTGAGCAACGACAAGTTCTTCGGATGTACCTCTAATTGCTGGATTCCAGGCAAGTATACTCACTTGCTGCCTATGGCTGCCTTTCATCACTTGTTACCGATTCTTTCCGTTTTCCTTATGCTAGCCTTATGATTCGATGCTTGTGTCTCGATCCTATCATATGTTTACCTTGCAGCCATGATATAGCCTTCCTTCCACTTCCTATTACCTGTTGTTTGTTTACCCCGTTGGCCCTCGTGTCGTAGTTGCATGCTTAGGTTTGTTTGCGCTCTAGTCCTGTTGTCCTTTGTGCTATCACCTGTTTAGTTTGATAGTTGGGTTTCAACTTGATCAACAACCTGTTAATGTTTTGGGTAATAACAATTTGATGATAAGGCACCGGCAGGAGGCCCGGCGTGGTTTTCAGGCCTGCTAGTGTCGAACTTAATTAGGAAAAGGGTCTTGTCCTCCGATCCATGATGAGCGCGCTAACCGCATGTGGGAAGCGAGAATGGGCGCCCCCCGCAATTCTGATTCGATTCGCATCTCGTCCAAATCGCCTCATTTAGTTCGGGTTTTCCATTTGCCGCATGCATATGCAGGTGTGAACCCTTGGCGCCAGGGTGGAACTTTTGTAGTCGGCATTTAGGGAGACACGTTCTTAGAGTGCTATGAGGGTCCCCTTTTCTTCGTGGGGCTTGATTAGCCATGCGCTCAATTGCACGGGGTTCTTTGGGCTTGATGCGAAGAAGAGTTGGGTTGTGTTGAGTGCCTCGCTTGGTGGAAGGGCCTTTCCATCTGGCGGGTCATTCTTACGTGTACAGCCAAATTGGTGCATCCCTGCAGGGTTAATCTTCTCGAGAAGCCGTGTTGTCCGCGGTTATGGATGACTTGGTGAAAGTGCTGGCTAACAAGTACTCAGACAAGTTACACTTAACGATGATAACTTGACTAGTAATATAGATTATCTCCACCATAAAAATGAATGTCACCTTAATCAACAGTGTGAGTTTCTTTGGGTTGCTTCCTTAGTAGGGGGTAACATTGGATGGGTATTGTTTGGTGAGTAGTTGTAGTTGGTTCTGATTCGCTATCTTATCCCTTTCTTTTAGCCGGATGGTGTAGTGCGTCTCTGTAGTTAGTTAGTGCAGCCCGCTGCCGCTTCTTTGCAATAATCCCTTCCTTCCGTTGTACCCAAAGTATTTGTATCTTGTGATGATTGGTTACGCTGGTATCTTGTGAGTATGGTTTATCCACTTTCCAGTACTTAACCGTACTGACCCACGAATCCATTTCGTGGCTGCATATTCCACATTGCAGTCAACAGGTTTGAAGTCTGACGACATTAGCTTGGGAATCCCTCCGGCTTGGCCTGGGCAGGGATTGGACGCCATCGGTTATCTTCAGGACTCTTAGTCCAATTTGTATCTTGTCCGTAGTCGGACGCTATGTTGTTTCTTCCGCTGTTATTTGGATCTTTGTATCGTATCAGTTGTATCCTTGACTCGTTTGAGTCGTCTTGTACATACCTCCTCTGTTGTTGTTGTGGATTATTCGTGAACTGTTGTAATGTTATCACAAGTGGCAACCTGGAATCGGTTATGATGTGGATTTTGGCGGAAATGCTGAAATCTGCATAGTGCCCGATCTCGGGGCGTCACAAATGGTATCAGAGCATGGTTTCCTATTCCCGATATTGTTTCGATACGAATGGTTATCGAAGCAACGGGTCCGCTAAGCCTGTAGGATAACCTCGCTAACGGTCGTTGTTTCTAGAGTGTCAAAAACTATTTGTGCAAAACCTGTTTTGGAAACATCTCAATAGGATTCTTGTTTTCTCCTTATCTCTATTCTATTTCCCCTCCCATCTTATTTGTTTTGGATTCTCCCCTCTTGTCTGTTTTCAAAGTTTTAGGATCCTACGTGGGTGGACGTTTTCTGAGCCTATAACCTAATAGGTTCGATCATCGGAAGATTCCTGGTGGGAGAAGATCGTCATCAACCCGAGCAAGATTCCCTTGTTAGTGGTGTCGAGGAGATCAACTGGGAGCATGAAGAATCGATAGTCGAACTTCTTTCCCCTCCCGGGTTAGTGGGTGGATTGCGAGGGCGCAATCCCTTGTTAGTGGTGTCGTCTGTAACACCCGAGGGATTTTTTTTCCCCAATTAGAAACTTGATTGTTCTTTTTCTCCTTTGTCATCTTCATCATTTCACCATGTTACCTTCAACTTAAACCTTGCATGTCACAACTTTTATTGCTCCAACTTGATTGTGAAAATATTTCAATCAAACCTATTTTGTTTTCATACAAACAAAATGATTTCTAGAGGTGAAATATTAAATCCCTCCTTCTCTATCTCTATCCCTATATTTTACAAATTTTTTTATTATAATTATTGCCCTAAAATCTTAAAGTTTTCAAGTTGTGTTTAATTAGTGGGAGAATAATCAAATAAAGTTATTTGCAACATATTTCCCATGAAAAATCTTCTTTAAGTGGTTTTAATCAAACAAAAAAAAACGTTTGGAGAGAAGCACATCAGCACATCTCTAGGCCTAGCCCACCTTTCTATCTGTTCTGGCCCGCTACCCCCCCCCTTCTTCCTCCGTCCGTACAGAGCGAGCACGAGGGGGACGTCACCCTCCACCGAGCCCCCCTCACCTGCTTTCCCCCTCCCCTTATCTATCCCCCCGAGGCTCCCCCTCCAAACCCTAGCCCTACTCCATCTCCTGCCGCCGCCACCATCACTCTTGTTCCCATCATCCTCTTCCTTCTCCGTTTCCTTCCTCCTCTGCTCCTCAACCCCTCTCTCTGAATTTCTGAAAACCCAGAAAATAGATGACATGGCCGGAAGTTGCGGCTCGCACCGCCGACGATTGAGTCGTCTTCGAGGCCGTCCAAGCACAAAAATGGAACCCCGGGGGCACCTTCTTCCTCTACGCGCAGCGGGAGCAGCCCGAGATCGACTACCACGCCGTCGCCCTCCACGAATTTAGTCCGAGGGCGCACTGCCTTCTGCTTCTGTCCGTGCACACGAAGCGGCTCTGCTTCCTCGTCGTCGACACATCCCCGGCCACCATCGTCCTCCTCCAGCCCCGCGGTGAGAGCACCGCCCTCGGGCACCTCCTCCCTTCCTTCCGCCTGCTCTGTGAAGCTCGCCATCGAGCGTTGCCTCGTTTGCCCGCCGTCGTCGTCGCTGTAACGTGCAGATGTGTTTCGTGCAGTTTCGTCAGATTACACGTCGCAGTTGTTATCTCTTAAGCCCCCAGCTCTGTCCATGTAGAACCAACGCAGCAGTAGCCCAGTGGCTAGAGCCCTCCTGTGCGCAGCGCACGGTCTCGGGATCGAATCCCAGTCGAGGCAGAAAGCCACCCCTTTTTTTCCTCCTTTTTCTTTTATTTCTCGAATTCCAGAAAAACAGAACTGAATCTTTATTTGTAAAATCCATAACAAATTGAAAATTGCTCCAATTTCAACGATTCAAGTTTCTGTGGATTCAAAATCTTGTGCTCTTTCTGTTAGTAACAAAGTTGCAACATGTTTCTGTAATAAATTTTGCACTAAATAATTAAATACAGAAAATGCAATAAAAATCGGAAACTTTGGAAAATCATAACTTGAGTTCTGTTCACCCAAATTGAGCAAACTTGAGCTCTAAAAATTTGTCTTAACAAACTCTACACATTGGTATTTTATTTGGTCACAATTGAAATAAATTTGAACATGTTTCCTTCTGTTTACTAAAAAGGGCAGAATAAAAATGCTTATGGAAAATTGCATAATAAATTCGATAATGATCCAAAAATTATGTTTAATAGTTCAAAATGTTCAGTGAAACCTTTTATACATGTTTTCAACCTTTTCAATACAATTTGTTTACTGTTTTTCCTAATTAAAAGTGGTGCAATAATTCAATGCTTTAATTAAACCTTTTAAATTGCAAAATTCATAACTTGGGCAATTCAAATCCAATTCCAACATGAAAAATATGTTTTCCATCCCATTTTTCATGAACTTTGCAAATATAAACTTTGTTTTATATTTTGAATAAATTAAATTGCTGAAAACAACTATTTCTTAATTAATGCATTTAAAATTGTCAATTTAATAACTTGCTCATTTTAAATCCAAATTCAACAAATGAAATATGTATTCCATCTAAAATTTTGTGTTCTTTCCAAATATAAATTTTGTTATCTGTTTTGAACATTTAAAATTGGTGAAAACAAAAAATGTTTGTTTAAATCATTTAAAATACCAAAGTTCATAACTTAATAAATAAAATTCCAGACTTGGTAAACAACATATCAAACTGAAGCTATTGTTGTTTTCTTATTGTTTTCATCATCCATGCATCATTCTTATCAACTTTCACATGATGGTTATTTGTAGATCATTTAATTCAACATTAATTCATGGGCTTTTCCATATGCAATCCAAATTGCATATGGGCCCATTTAAATATGTTTACCATGTCAACTGGTTTACTTTGATGCATCAATTAATTGTCATGCATATAAAATAGGATCATGCTGGATCTTTTGCCGTAGTAGTAATTGTTGCATCCGATGTTTGTTCTAGTTCGTTGCTTCTTCGCGGATAGGACGTTGAGATGATGTGAGCAACGACAAGTTCTTCGGATGTACCTCTACTTGCTGGATTCCAGGCAAGTATACTCACTTGCTGCCTATGGCTGCCTTTCATCACTTGTTACCGATTCTTTCCGTTTTCCTTATGCTAGCCTTATGATTCGATGCTTGTGTCTCGATCCTATCATATGTTTACCTTGCAGCCATGATATAGCCTTCCTTCCACTTCCTATTACCTGTTGTTTGTTTACCCCGTTGGCCCTCGTGTCGTAGTTGCATGCTTAGGTTTGTTTGCGCTCTAGTCCTGTTGTCCTTTGTGCTATCACCTGTTTAGTTTTATAGTTGGGTTTCAACTTGATCAACAACCTGTTAATGTTTTGGGTAATAACAATTTGATGATAAGGCACCGGCAGGAGGCCCGGCGTGGTTTTGAGGCCTGCTAGTGTCGAACTTAATTAGGAAAAGGGTCTTGTCCTCCGATCCATGATGAGCGCGCTAACCGCATGTGGGAAGCGAGTATGGGCGCCCCCGCAATTCTGATTCGATTCGCATCTCGTCCAAATCGCCTCATTTAGTTCGGGTTTTCCATTTGCCGCATGCATATGCAGGTGCGAACCCTTGGCGCCAGGGTGGAACTTTTGTAGTCGGCATTTAGGGAGACACGTTCTTAGAGTGCTATGAGGGTCCCCTTTTCTTCGTGGGGCTTGATTAGCCGTGCGCTCAATTGCACGGGGTTCTTTGGGCTTGATGGGAAGAAGAGTTGGGTTGTGTTAAGTGCCTCGCTTGGTGGAAGGGCATTTCCATCTGGCGGGTCATTCTTACGTGTACGGCCAAATTGGTGCATCCATGCAGGGTTAATCTTCTCGAGAAGCCGTGTTGTCCGCGGTTAGGGATGACTTGGTGAAAGTGCTGGCTAACAAGTACTCAGACAACTTACACTTAACGATGATAACTTGACTAGTAATATAGATTATTTCCATCATAAAAATGAATGTCACCTTAATCAACAGTGTGAGTTTCCTTGGGTTGCTTCCTTAGTAGGGGGTAACATTGGATGGGTATTGTTTGGTGAGTAGTTGTAGTTGGTTCTGATTCGCTATCTTATCCCTTTCTTTTAGCCGGATGTTGTAGTGCGTCTCTGTAGTTAGTTAGTGCAGCCCGCTGCCGTTTCTTTGCAATAATCCCTTCCTTCCGTTGTACCCCAAGTATTTGTATCTTGTGATGATTGGTTACGCTGGTATCTTGTGAGTATGGTTTATCCACTTGCCAGTACTTAACCGTACTGACCCACGAATCCATTTCGTGGCTGCATATTCCACATTGCAGTCAACAGGTTTGAAGTCTGACGACGTTAGCTTGGGAATCCCTCCGGCTTGGCCTGGGCAGGGATTGGACGCCATCGGTTATCTTCAGGACTCTTAGTCAAATTTGTATCTTGTCCGTAGTCGGACGCTATGTTGTTTCTTCCGCTGTTATTTGGATCCTTGTATCGTATCAGTTGTATCCTTGACTCGTTTGAGTCATCTTGTACATACCTCCTCTGTTGTTGTTGTGGATTATTCGTGAACTGTTGTAATGTTATCACAAGTGGCAACCTGGAATCGGTTATTATGTGGATTTTGGCGGAAATGCTGAAATCTGCATAGTGCCCGATCTCGGGGCGTCACAGTTTTGCTCCATATAACTGCCGCACGCACGTGTGCTCTACTAGCCCCTACCGGATTTGCACTACCACGGTACAAAAATCACACATCTGCTGTCGCGCGCGCCCACTTCCTTGTTTCTATCGGGTTCATATTCGAGCGCTGCCGAGCACCGAAAACACATGGAATCGCTGCCGTGCGCGCCTGCGTCCTAGTCCCTCTCTTTCTCGCTGTGGTGGGTATAAAACAACACCAAATCGCTACCGCTAGCACACCACCACATCACGTTCTCACCCGCGCGCGTTACTCTCTGTCAGGCGGAGTTTTTTGTGTCGTTTCGCTGCCGCCGTGGTACAAAGTACTAATTTCTCTGTCGTGAGCCGTTTTCACGGTTTTTCTTAGTTTTTCGTTGTTTTTCTCCTGTTTTTTCTCTAGGAATTCTAGTGCGATCATTGTTAAGCCTAGCCACAGCCATTATACAACATACTTATTAGGTAATCACCCATAAGACTAGCTATTTTTATTGCTCTAACAGGCTGCTCATTTGATCATCTTGTGTCCATATTTCTGTTTTCTATTACTTGTTGCTCATAGTTGATTCAAAGGCTATTGAAAAAGTATAAAAAGAAATAGAAAATAGAAAAAGTATAAAAAAATAGAAAGAAAGAAAAAAAGCAAAAGAGGCCGAGCCATTACTATATCACTAGTGGAGCTTGATACATATCATCTTGGATATTTTTGTGGACATTAATTGAGCAATCTTATGCTTGTTTTCTTGAGCTTTTGCTAGTGTCTTTCTAGTGCTTGACATATCTCTACCATATAATTGCTAAGCCACATTTGTCTCCCAGAGTGTGTGTGTTCCTTTAGTAGTTTTTATCACATTAGACAGTAAATAGGAGTTGCTATTTTGGTGTTGTTAGGTTTCCCAACCAAGCCCCGCCAAATAACCTGTTTTTGTCTTGTGACACTAGATATCCTGGTTATTCTCTTCTCACACTTGGTACCCTTTCATTGCTACTTGTGGGTAAGTAAACTCTATTCACTTTGAAACAGTGAGATACATCTTATTTGCTGGTTTTGAGTGAGTTGTGAGAGAACACCACAACCCATTGTTATTTTGTTTTCACTAACACTTTAATCAATGGAGTTTCCTAGTGGTAATGATGTGCAGGGTAAGAAGCCTGAGGAGTTTCCTAGCAAGAAGGCTGTTGATGATGTGCTTACATGGGGAGAGTTCACCAAATTTCGAGATGTGGTTGCTAAAGGATTGCTACTGAGATTGAGAAAAGTGATGATTCTTTGAAGGAAGAGTTGAATAATTTGGACCTCAAAACAGAAGGAGCTGCTACACAAGAATCTATTGAGATTTTACAAGAAGCTGTGACAAATTTGACAAGACATATTGCCAATTTGATAATTGTGGTACACCAACAACAACAAAGAGCTCCACCTAATGCTCCTAATGCTGCTGATTTGGATGATGGCCGTGGCAATGTGCAAGGAGATTACCATTGGAAAATAATAGAGAGGATGATGGCTTGGGAAAACCAAAATTCTCTATACCTATTCCCACTTGTGATACTGAAGATGTGGAAGGGTACTTGATGTGGGAGCTAAAAATTGAGAAGCTATGGAGATTGCATGAGTATAGTGAACAGAGGAAAATAAATCTTACATCTTATGGATTTGATGGCTATGCTCTCTTGTGGTGGGATGGCATTACAATATTGAGGGAAGAAAATGAGGATCCAGCAATTGTTACATGGAGAGAGATGAAGCAATTGCTAAGATAAAGATTTGTTCCCAAGAACTATATTAGAACTCTATGAAAAGCTACAACAATTGAAGCAAGGTACTAAATCTGTGGATGCATATTACAAGGATATGGAATTGATACTCCAAAGAGCTAGGGTTAGAGAGGAGCCAGAACAAACAATGCAAAGATTTCTTCCAGGTTTGCAATTCAAAATAAGAAGCATTGTGAGGCATGTGCAATATAACAACATAAGTGAATTGTTGCATCAATCAAGAGAAGCTGAAAATAGGTTGGCCGAGGAGGTAATATTGAGTGCTAGAAGGAGTTTCCCACCTAAAAAATTTGTTTTCCCTCCATCCACACATCAAAATTCACAAACCCGAGGTGGTTCAAGCACCAAACCCGAGACAAGCATTGCTAGTACAAAGAAAACACCTTCACAAGCTACGAGTTCAAGTGCATCAAATTCAACTACATCAAGAAATAGAGACATGAGCTGCCATACACGTGGAGGAAAAGGGCATTTTAAGAGAGATTGTACTAACAAGAAAATTATGATTATCAATGCTGATTTGACACCATATCAAGGAGATGACCTTGATGCCTCGAGGTCGACACATTTTCAAGGGGCTAGGATGATGAGGACATCCCTAGTGTTTTACCACATAAGGAGGTTGTTATCCAAGAGAAGCATGATGAAGTGAGACTTGGACCAATAACAAGATCAAGGGCCAACTCACTCCTCATTGAATATGATGTTTGTGATAATGAGAATTTTATACTGCCTAAGTCTATGCATTTATGTATGATCAGGGTTATTGATAACACAAACATGGAGGTGGAAAACAACAAGGGTGGGCTGGAAAACAAGCAAACAAACATACAAGTGTGGAAAACAATACTACAAGTGAAGAAAACAAGAGTGCGCCCCATTGAAGATCAATGCACCATAGAGAGAAGTCCTATTCCTCATGGCATGGACCCGCGTGTCCATACATGGCCTAACCCCTTAGGGTCGGTTTGTATATATTTCCTAGTCCTGGTAGGAGTCCTAGTCTAAGTCAGGGAAGGGAGTTCTTGCACAAGGGCCTTGTGGCCGCACCCCTCCTCTCTTAAATACCCAACATGTGAGTTGTGGAGGAAGACCAAGTTTAAACCAAGTAATCCTAGCCTCTAGATTGTATTGCTGCTAAGCATTCATCTTGAAGTAATCATTGCAAAGTTGTGTGATATCTTGTTCCACTAGGAATAAGGGGATACATGACCACTCGTAGTCTTTGATTGCGTGTGCAAGAATGTGTAGTTGCGAATATCCAAAGGGATTGATTATTGTTGCACTGACATCAGGGATTATCCAAGGAGATTTTTCAGTGTAGCACTAGTTATCTTATCATACACCCACCTATTTGAGAGAGCTCATTAAGAAGATCGGGCCATCCCATATCATGTCTTCTTATATTTCTTCATACCAGCCAAAAATCTTCTACGGTCCCGTAGATGGAGCAATTCAATTCAATCATGCTAACATGCTGCTGGGAAGTAGGGGACCGAAGCATCATCTGTCCGCAAATCCTATCAACTCCCTATTGTCTCACAATTTTTTTATTTTTTCCAAAGATATTGAATTGATAAGGAATGCCTAACTGGTATATTTTTTAGGTTAACAATGTTAATGGTAAGGACCAGACGTGTAGACAATGCAAACTTCTACTGAGGTATATAGATCTTGCGCAATTTTTTTTCTCAAATGCTTAATTGTTGTTAGTGCATTGAAAACAAGGGAAATGAGGTGTTACCATAAATATTTGTCCTGGCCGGTATTTTATTATGTTTTCATCATTGTATTTGATTTCTAAGCTCCAGAACATAGTTGTAGAAGAGAGAACCAAGACAAAAAAAAAACAAGCATGAGTTAATGTATAAGGTTTCTTGCATATATTCTTAATCTTAGGATCGCATAACTTTAGGGAGCGACTGAATGTGGTTTTGATAGATGTGCCTTGCGAGATATTTTACATTTCATGTTGATACTCTTGAGCAATGAGGCTCCATATTTGGCGGATGAATGATAAGGAATATATGGACTTATGTAGGTTGCGTTTTATTCATTAGAGAATGAAATTATTTGTCTATTATTCCTATATTTTTCTATTTCACATTCTATTGATTTCCTATACTTATACATAAGAAGCAGAGTGAGAAATATATAGTTTGGTATAGATCTATTGTAAAACATACAAGTTTTCTATCAAGCGAGTTGCTGAAAGTAGACGTACAATATTCCGATTGGCCTTTTTAGGTTCATTGTTGCGAAAGAAGATGCCTCCATGCATCATGTTCATTTGTTTTTAGATTCAACTTTTTAGGTACCCAGATACCACCGTCTAGAGAAGTTAAGTACTAGTCTTGAACGATCTCAGTTCCATTACACTTTTTAGGTCATACCCAAATATCATCGTTATGGTCCCTAGTTACGGCAAGATGGTTCATGATATCCAAAGCATAACTTTCGGTCGTGCGGTCACTAGATATTCTCATAGTATAGTAATAACAGTCGATGATAACTTCATATACATTTGCTAAAATACATTATAATTGTTTAGTCTCTTTTAGCAACAACATACACTTGGATCGGTTTAGTACTATTGTTACTCTAACAATAAACTCTCATGTTTTTCTAGACTTTTAACCAAGCCCATGATAAGAAAAATGTGATCATCTCACAAAGCATAAGCTAATCTGAGAGAAAAGATTAGGAACTCTTGTTTGTTTATGTCTTCACACCCGCACAAATATTTTCCTTTAAAAACTCACTTTTGAAGTGTTATAGCGGTTGTAGCATGATGACTTAAACTTAATTCTTAACTTAAAGATAGAATAATAACGGAATATTATTGTCTCTAGAACATACCTCCCACATGATGTTGCCAAAATTTGTCAAGGTTTCGGCCAAAAATTTGATGCCATTTTTGTTAGAGACCACAAAGTAACGACATCATTGGCAAAGAGTAAAGTCCGGATCGTGGGAGATCTCCCGCGGAGGCTATGAAGGTCGCCTTGATGGGTGGCTTTGCGAAGTATGTGGTAAAGAGGGTCAATGGACAACACAAAGAGAAGAGGCAATAGTTGATCTCCTTGTCTAAGGCCCCGTGCATGCTTAATAGGCTCACCGACAATCCCATTGAGGAGCACCCTTGAGTAGGAAGTGGAAAGCAAAGTCCAAATCTACTCTCTAAATTTTCTAGGGAAGCCCAACTGACTCAAGGTGTCAATCAAGTAGTCCCAACGCACATAGTCAAACACTTTTTTTGATGTCAAGCTTGAAGAGAAGCGTCGGTGTTTTGGACTTGTGAAGCTTTCTCGCAAGGTTTCGGATATAAAGGTGTTATCATGAATGCTCCTTGTTTTAATTAATCCGCTTTGTTTATTGGAGATGATCAAGTTCATATGAGGAGCAAGCTGAGTTGACAACATATTTGAAATGAGCTTTGCAATAGCGTGTGTAAGACTAATGGGGCGAAAGTCGGCCACATGTTCGGCGCCATCTTTTTTCGAGATGAGTTAAATGTTTGCGAAGTTGAGCCAATGAAGGTCATGAAGGTTGGAGAACTTGGCAATGACTGCCAAAATGTCCATTTTAATTGTGCTCCAACAAGCTTTGAAGAAGGCCCCTATGAAGCCATCGGGTCCCACAGCTTTATCACTAGCAGTGTTATCAACCGCTGCCTTGACCTCCTCTTCTGTGAAATCTCCATCAAGGCTAGAGAGGTCACAATTTGGCACTGGGAGATTCACTCAATTGAAGTCCTTGGAGTGTGGCGGGCCTCTCTTGACGATGCATTTGAAATGATCGTTGATGATGTCTTTTTTTTGTATCGTGTCCGGTTACCCATGGATTGTTATGCTTAATACGGTGGATATGATTATTCCTTCTCATTGCATTGATGTGAAGGTGGAAGAATCTAGTGTTCACATCTCTCACTTTAAGATTTTTGACTCTCGAGGATTGGTATTTCCTTGCTCTCTCAAGCGACGCTAAAGCAATGACCCTTGTTTTTAATCTTGACCTTATCTCTCTTTCCTCATTGCTAAGGTTTCGGCTCTCTTGCGCCACGTCCAAACGAAGAATGATCTCAAGAGCCATATGAAGCTCCACTTTAGCTTTGGAGAAGAGTGATTTCCTCCAAGTACTTAGTTTTTTCTCAGATTTCGCAAGCATGTGGAAGAGATTGTGACAAGGCTCTCCATGGCTAGAATCTTCTGTTGGGGTAATTACCAATGGGTCCCCCAGTTCCAACGAGTGAGACCCGGATCGGGCTCAAGGCCCAAAGCCAATTTATCATGAAAGGCGGTCTATCCATGAGACCTCGGAGGATACCTCTAGGGCTGGAGGCCCAGATCAGGATTTCCTAGACAGAAGGACCAAGACCCGGGAAAGAAGGAAGAACCGGCGTTCGGGACATGGAGCAACACATGAAGACTCCGCTGCTTAGCTGGGCCTCCAGATCTGGCCTTTTCACCAGACGCGGTTTTCGTCGTAAATCGGCAAACAGATCCCAAGTTTGGGGATGGAGCAAGTACTTGGTACACGGTTTTTTTTTTGCAGCTATTTCCTATCATAGGAAACCTTCTTTTTTCGGAAGGATCTACAAATGGATTCATCTTGAAAAATCAGTTTAAAAGGACTCGTCTAGAAAGCCAAAACTTACACGATTTGCAAACACCTGACCTCTGGCTTTAAGCCACGCAGCCAGCAAGGGCTAAACTCATGCATAGAGGTCGGGTTTCAGTAGTAGCAGAAAATGTGGGGGAAGCAACAGATTTAGACGCATCCATGCATACAACGATCACAAATCTAGTAATTGCGCACATTCACCTAGTAGCAGAACGAGTGCACGGGATTAATCAAGCTATTACAACTAATCCCATGCAAGCGTCGATACGCCATGGTTCCAAAACATAACGTTTTTCCACATATACATACTCGCAGGACGCAGGGTATTGCTAGGCCAAGACTGGTAGAGGGTACCACAGTCGATACGCCATGGATGAGGATGATGATCACAGGGGCGATAGGTTCTCTGCTGATACATGGGGACTAGTACTGTAGTAGAACGCACGTTGCGGGTTGACTGGTGATAATTAGCTACAGTAGGTAATTAGGCGGTGACGGAGACGGAGTTCTTCCTGCTCATGCTCTTGAGGAAGGAGCCGCTCTTGGTGATCTCGCGCAGGGGCTTGTTGGTGAAGCGGATGAGGTTGTACGCCCACGCTCCGGCGACGGCTCCGGCCATGGGGCCCACCACGTACACCCAGATCGACCGGTACTCGCTCCCGATCAGCGCCGGCCCCACCGTCCTCGCCGGGTTCATCGATGCTCCGGAGATAGGCCTGCCAGGAAGAAGAAGAAGCTCACATGCATGTCTCAGAAACATTTTCTTACTGCTCTGCATAGTGGTGCTTGGTCTCGCTTTTTTACACGAATCAGAAGCACATCTCGGTTGGCGGGTGCGTTCACAACGGACGGACGGTCAGTACGTGTATTTATGTTTTCACATTAATGTGTGTGTGTGTGCGCGCTGGTCTACACCAACCGTGGCAGGCAGCGGACGCTCATCAAGACCGCGCCAGGACTCACTCACATGACGCTCTTTATGGCTCCATGAAAACGCTCCCAGCGAAAAAGGACAGCCACATCCAAAGGATCCAGTTTTCCCTCTGACGGTTGCACGTTACTGTAATGGTTTTCAGTTACTACCCTGCCTTTCTACGCTGGATTTGCATGTCGTATCGTACGCAAAGAAGTTTCGCTCTACGGATTACTTACCCCAAACAAAGAAATATTTGATGAAAAATCCTGCAGATATCATACGTTTGGAATATATAATGCGCTTGTACGTAATGATGAGGGTGAAAACGCAATTACGTACCCAGCGATTAGCACATTAAGCAGGATGGTTGCACCCACGGCCAGTCCTGCCAACTCTCCGATCTGCACGCGCAAAAACATAATGGTCATATCAGATTTAGCAGCATTTTTGTTAGCCCGTTATCAAATTACTAATTTGGCGGAGACAATAATGTAAGTTTGTTACGGTAATTAAGGTGGTGTGCGCGCGCTTACGGCTCTGTTGTCGGTGGCGACGCCGGAGATGACGAACATGAGGTAGAAGGTGATGATGAACTCGAGGACGAGCGACTGGACGTCGGACCCGGCGGGGAGCGTGCCGGGGAAGTGCTCGTGGCGTCCCCCGAACATGAGCCTCAGCGTGCCGCTGGCCAGCGTGGCGCCCAGCATCTGCGCCAGCACGTACGCCGGCACCTGCCGCCACGGGAAGCGCCGCACCGTCGCGAACGCGAAGGTCACGGCCGGGTTGAAGTGCGCGCCGGAGATGTGGCCCACCGAGTACACCATCACCATCACCGCAAGGCCCCACACGATGGCCACGCCGGGGAACGTGATCTGCCCGTTCTTGCTCTGGTTGATCGTCACCGCGCCGCAACCCGCGAAGATGAGGAAGTAGGTCCCGAAGATCTCAGCGATGATCTACGTGCACAATTAATCACTCAATGTCAATCAATCGGCGCAAAATCTAGCTGTTTCCACAAAACAACATTTTCCTTCCTCCGTGCATCAGCCGCTTTTGTACGTTGTCTTGTCTCCACTCTATGCAGTTAGCTAGTCCACCCAGTTTGGTGTGGAACAAATTCTGCTACGAATTTTCCATTTTTGCACCCCGGGTCCTACAGCCAGCTAGGGGCATTATCCATCAATTAAAAGTTTTTAAGGGCATGCAAAGCTAACCATATGAAGATCATCAGAGAGATCTGTCATTTCAGGGAGACATGGCGATCGAGTAGAAAAAACAAAGATTAAGAAGCCCAGAAGGGATCTGCAAGGCGGGAGCACGACTCACCTTCTGGACGAACGGGATAGACACGGCGAGGCCGCATCCCTGGTCATACTCCTCCTTCCTCCCTTCCTCCATGGCGCTCTGCTCATGAGCTCCGTTCGTCTGGGAGTCGTCACCTCCTCCTGCCATTTCCTCTCTCCTTCCCTCTTCTTCTTGGACACTCAGATGGGCAGAGGAGTTCACCAGAGTGATCAGTAGAGACAGATGTGGTACTACAAGCGCAGGTAGTTGGCTGATGACCCGGGCGCCTATTTATCGGCACAGGGGCCTCTCATCGCTATCACTTTCCATGCCGTTTGGATTGACCCAGCCCACCTCTGCTACGGTTGGTGTATTTCGTAATTTTCATTTATTATTAATGGTACTCAAGCACTAATTATCCACAGATCACCGGTGGAAAACGTAATCACCGATGTTTACTCCACGGGTTTCTCCTATGAGAGCCGTCCACAGGCCACAGCTAAAAAATGTGTCTCTAAGGGCATCTCCAGCCGTCCCCCCCAGAGCCCCCAGGGGTTTTTTTCGCGGCGGAAGCGGCGAATAGCGCCGCTTCTTCACCACTCGGCCCCCCCAGAGGCCCAAATAGCGCCGTTTCGGCGCTAAATAGCGCCGCGGCACCCAGGTCAAACCCAGCCCGCTGGGTTCGGCCTGGGGGGGGCGAAACTGCGCGGCCGCGCGGGTGGGCCAGCTCGGTCAGCGACGCGACGGGAAAGCGCGGGAACAGAAGCCACCGCCCGTGACCTCCTTCTCGGCGCCCGCGCCGTCAAAGGCTGCCGGAGTTATGGCGTGGCGGCCGGCCAGTGCATGCACCCCGGTCAAAGGCTGCCGGATTAATGGCGCGGCGGCAGCGGTGACACGCGCGACGCGGCGACTGGCCCGCCAAGCTATAAAAATGGTGCCCGCCCACTCCCCGTACGCACATTCTCGCCTCCTCCCTCGCCGTTCTTTCTCCATCTTCTCCGTCCTCACCCTCGCCGCAATGGATCGTCTCTGGGACGCGTGGCCCGACAGCGACTACGACGACGAGCTGCAGCCAGCGGCGCCGGAGCAACTTCAGCCGCAGCAGGTGGCGCCGGAGCCGCTTCAGCCGCAGCAGGACGAGGCACGAGAAGCACGGCGGGCTGCCCGTCAGTGGAGGCGGGAGGTGAGGCGGCAGCCGATATGGCCCGAGCAGCACGCCGGGCTGCACTCGTTCGAGACGGCGCAGAACGAGGACGCGTACCGCGAGGTTCGCGGCGTCCTCGAGCAGGCGGCACAGGCGGCGGAAGCGGCCGCCATCCGGGCCTCTTTGGAGTCACACCAGAGGGAGGAGGCGGCGCGAGAGGTGCGCCGGCAGATGGCCGCGCGCGCTGCCTCGGCCGAGCAGGCGGGCATTATCGCCCTCTACGAGGCCGACCGGCGGCAGGTGGCGCTGCAGGGCGAGCGCCGCAGCCGCCGGCCCTCCGAGCAGGCGCAGCTGCACCGGCTGCGCCTGCAAGCCCGAGCGGAGCGGGCGGAGCAACGCCGTCTCGCCGCGGCGAGTCAGAGCGAAGCTGGCCCCTCCAACCAGCGCCGCGCCGCTGATGAAGACGACGATGCGTAGGCGTACGGGGTAGTCGTCGCGTAGTTTACATTTCCGCTGTTTGAGTTTGAATTTCACTCGAAAATGTACGCAATTCGCTTTGATCAATAAAATTCCGCCTCTTTTCAATTTGCGTTTGTTTGGGCCGATTCTTGGGCTCGGGACGCGACTGGGAAACGCGCCCCCCCAGGTTCCAGAATAGCGCCGTTTAGCGCCGCGGCGGCACCAAAACGGCGGCGTTTTGGGCCCTGGGGGGGCGCAACGGCTGGAGATGCCCTAAGATAAAAATATTTTTAGAGAAAACAAAAAAGAACCAAAATAAATAAATAATTGGCCGCTCCCGCCCAAAGGCATATGAGTAATTTCGCGTAAATTCTGCGAGGTTACTTACCATAACAACATAGTCACATATGCAATATTCTCTCCATAAAAAATTATACATGATGTTCAAATAATAGGATATGAGATGCAACTTTGATCGTGTTTTTGCCATTTGTAAGTATAAGTATGCACGCGGACTAATTCCGAATTAAATGTCAAACAAAATTCTGAATCTTTTTTATGCTCAAAGATGGTTAAATATTGTACTCGTATAAAAAAGTTTGGCCAAAAAATGATTCTTATTAACTTAAGGACAAAAAAGACAAATATATGACGAATATAGAGTGTGTATATTCTGTAGGATAATCTTTGAACCAGGGTGCAATGAAAATTGTTCTTTGGTGAATTCTTTTGTATGGGTGCAATGCCCGAGCCGGAATTTTGGGTCTGATGGCCGGGCCGAGCCGGGCTCAGGCTTGGGAAACGCGATTTACGCCTGTGGCAGACCCAAAATTTCGGCCCAACCATGAGATCAAAAATTTCGGTCCGAGCACTGGCCAGGGTATAAGCACCGGTACGGCGGTGCCTCCTCTAATCCATAATATTAAAAAATAGGTTTGAAAAAATCAAAGAAATCTGGGATGTAGGTAATGACATACTACAGGCTAAAAATTTACAGTGCACAGTTAATTGATTATGATCTATGCAAGAAATGATAAAATCTTATACAACTTGGAGATTTGAAAATATGCATACCCTTAGGAGCAGATCTGCAGATGGAGCCGCGCATTTTTTATTACTGTAGCACTTTATTTCTGTTATTCAATCGCCAAATTGGGACAGTTGAGACAGCTAGAACCGTAGAAGGGGCACATGATCGTACGGTTGAAAACCAGAGCCAAGGAACCTCAACCTACTACAGCAATGGTTCAAGTAAATGGTTGTGGGCAATAAATTGTCGACCGGCACACCAAATTTTCCACGTCGCTAGCAAATGCGAGTCGAGTGGCACTTTATGGCGATCCAACAAACTGGTATGGACGGCTTTGATTTGTGTACGTTGTGGGGCATTGCTCACAATTTTGTGTACAAAACACGACTGCTGGTACGTACTGAGCCAACGCAGTTACTGAAGTACGGAGACCATAGGAGTGGGTTCACTGAGCCAGCGCAGCCACCACACTAGGATCTAGGAACCCCAGCTTCGGACAGCAACGCCGTTAGTCTGTCAATAGGGTTCCTCTCCCGTCCCAAAGTGACTAGTTTCCATTTCGTTCGAGTACAAATAAATTTGTTTCTCCCCCATTGGGTTTTCATCTATCAAACCGGTTACGGTTTATAGTGGCACTATTTATCTGATTGGTGCCCGAAGCAATCATTCTATGTGCTATTGCAAATATTTATCTACCGCAGGAATAGGACATGCTGGGGAAGTGGATTTGGAGAGAACGGAGGGTGGAGAAAATATGGTTTTGTCTGTGTCAATGAGAACGATGGCCCGCTATCGGTATCCGATGTGGCACCGCTCGTGGTTTCGTATGACATTATCAATTGACTCCCACCGGGGCTGTTAATCTAGACGAATTATATGAATGCGCCGGATGAAAAGTGTTATTGGGGACACAACTTTTGTCCGGCGCTCCCAATACCGCTATTGTGAGATCTAGGAGGGGAGTGGAGAATCCCTTAGAGACGACATTTTAAAAATATAAGCAAAATCTATTCATTGTGCGATATATCATATCTTTATCACATTATATCTAAAGGAAAATGATTTAAATCACCCGGCTGACACTATGAAAATTAAATGTAAGAGATGACACCGAAAGATGATGTACTCCCTCCGTTCGGACATAATATTTGTTCCCTTTAGCATGGGATAAATAAAATAATACGATCTAATATTTTCCTTCTCTTAGGTCGGAGATTTTATATCTAAAAATATTTGAGAGACGATCTTCTCTTCAAATAAAAGATAGACAATTATCCTCACCGTGCGAGATGTCATATCTTTATCACAACATATCTTAAGGAAAAGGACTATATTTAACATGTTGATCCATACTAACATTAAGTGTAAGAGATGACGATTAGCAGAACGTGAAATCGTCTTTTCGCTCCTCCCATAGAGTAGTGGATATCATTTTGTCTACATGTGTTGCAGATTTAATGTGATAAGAGTCATATTGATTTAAGAGTTCAATGACGACGACTTAAGTTTTGGGTCGCTGGTCCGTAGAGACACCTCCATGAAAACTTTCGGGTTGTCATCAACAAAGCTAGACAAACTCATGTGGGATAGAGGTGCCAACGTCACATCGACTCGCTCTGACTGCAATAGTAGTCGTTACGTGGTTCCAAGATATTGATAAAATTGTTATTAATGTTTGGATGCTTTATACTTGCGATGAACTTTTATAATATATATTTTTTTAAAGGTACTTCACCAGTTATAATAAATAAGAAGTGTAAATTTAGGCAAAACATAACGAAGTGTAATTTGGACCAATGTTATAGACAAAATACGAACATTTACAATAAAAATAAATATCAATGTATTCAACTCAAAATGTAGTTTCATAATGTATTTATTTAATATTTTTTAGGTTGATTTTTTTATATATTTGGTCAAACTTAATAAAAGTTTTAACTTTTGACTAAATTTCTACGACTTAGGAAGTGAATTTGGAGAGAATAGAGGGTGGAGAAAATAGGATTTTGGCTGTGTCAATGACAACGATGGCCCGCTATCGGTATCCTATGTGGCAACGCTCGTGGTCTCGTATGGCACTACCAATTGACTCCCACCGGGGCTGGTAAATCTAGATGAAATTATATGACTACGCCGGATGAAAAGTGCTATTGGGACGTAGCTTTCGTCCGGCGCTCCCAATACCGCTATTGTGAGGTCTAGGGGGTGGATATGCTCTTAGAGACGACATTTTAAAAAGATACGAAAAATCTATTCATTGTGTGATATATCATATCTTTATCACATTATATCTAAAGGAAAATGATTTAAATCACTCCACTGGCGCTATGAAAATTAAATGTAAGAGATGACACCGAAAGATGATATACTCCCTCCGTTCGGACGTAATATTTGTTACCTTTAACATGGGATAAATAAAATAATACAATCTAAAAATTTCCTTCACTTAGCTGGGAGATTTTATATCTAGAAATATCTGAGAGACAACCTTCTCTTCAATTAAAAGATAGACAATTATCCTTATTGTGCGAGATGTCATATCTTTATCTCAACATATCTTAAGGAAAATGACTCTATTTAACATGTTGATGCATATGAACATTAAGTGCAAGAGATGACGATTATCAGAACGTGGAATCATCTTTTCGCTCCTTCCTTAGAGCAGTAGATCTCATTTTTTCTATACGCGTTGCGGATTTTTTATGTGATAAGAATCATATTGGCTCAAGAGTTTAATGACAAGGACTTAAATTCTTGGGCGCCGGTCCTTAAGGGCACCTGCATGGAAACTTCCTGGTTGTCATCAACAAAGCTAGACAAACTCCTGTAGGATAGCGGTGATAGTGTCGCGTATGCTCGCTCTCACTGCGATAATAGTCGTTACGTGGTCCCAAGATGTCGATAAAATTGTTATTAATTATTGGATGATTTATACTTGCGGTGAACTTTTATAATATATATGGATTTTTTTAAAGATACTTTATCCGTTCTAATAAATAAGATGTGCAAATTTAGTTAAAATTTAACGAAGTGTAATTTGGACCAATGTTATAGACAAAATATGAACATTTACATAACAAATCAATACCAATAAGTTCAACTCAAAAAAAAATCATAATATATTTATTTAATATTTTTAGGTTGATATTTTTATATATTTGGTCAAACTTAATAAAAGTTTTAACTTCTGACTAAATTTCGACGACTTAGGAAGTGGATTTGGAGAGAAAATAGGGATTTGGCTACGTCAACGACAATTATGGCCCGCTATGTATCTGATGTGGCAGCACTCGTGGTTTCGTATGGCACTACCAATTGACTCCCATCGGGGCTGGTAAATCTAGACGAATTATATGAATGCGTCGGATAAAAAGTGCTATGGAGACGCAACTTTCGTCTGGCGCTCCCAATACCGTTGTTATGAGGTCAAGGGGGGAGTGGAGATGCTGTTAGAGATGACATTTTAAAAAGATAAGAAAAATCTATTCATTGTGCGATATATCATATCTTTATCACATTATATCCAAAGGAAAATGATTTAAATCACTCGGCTGATGTTATAAAAATTAAGTGTAAGAGATGACACCGAAAGATGATATACTCCCTCCGTTCGGACATAATATTTTGTTCCCTTTAGCATGGGATAAATAAAAGAATATGATCTAAAAAAATCTTCTCTTAGCTCGGAGATTTTATATCTAAAAATATCTGAGAGACGACCTCCTCTTCAATTAAAAGATAGACAATTATCATTATTGTGCGAGATGTCATATATTTTTCTCAACGTATCTTAAGGAAAAGGACTATATTTAACATGTTGACGCATATGAACATTAAGTGCAAGAGATGACGATTATCACAACGTGGAATCGTCTTTTCGCTCCTTCCTTAGAACAGTGGATCTCATTTTGTCTACATGTATTGCAGATTTGATGTGATAAGAATCATTTTGATTCAAGAGTTCAATGATGACAACTTAAGTTCTAGGGCGCTGGTCCTTAGGGGCACCTGCATGAAAACTTCCCGGTTGTCATTACATTATGTACCATTGCTTACATTATATACTTTACTTAATGCAATTGTCTATTGCACATAAAGTAATCACTTCGTTTCTGCAACTTAAGACCAGATAAATTTGCTGGATAACTTTCTTGATGTGAACTTTTAGATATGGATGCAACCTGAATAGCGGGCCATATGCCTTGATATAATGCCTACGATGTTAGAACCCGTGAATATATCTCGTCATAATAGTATTGTTATGCGTTCATGATTTATCCATTGCCCAGCTGTAATTTGTTCACCCAACATGTTTGCTTTCTTTGGAGAGACACCAGTTGTGAAAGTATGGCCCACGGTCCTATTTTCCTCATTAATACAACCTTCTTTCAAGAACTTTCATTATTGTTTCCTTACTGCACCATTTTTACCTCCATTGCTTTTCATTACTTTATACGTTTTATTCTCAAGTTTTCAGCAAGACGATAAGAATGACAACCTTATCAGAATGTTGGGGATAAGAGAGAGTTTGTGTGTTATGTGTAGGTTTCATGCTTGTTGACGCTCTAGAGAACAAGCAACTTTATCCAAATCTTCGAAGTCCTAGTGGTCGATTAACCCTGGTTCCACAATTGGGGGAAATTTCCGCTAGACTACATCATACCTTCCTCTTGGGGTAACCCAACGAGTGTGCGAGCGGGTCTTTGGGTTTGTATCATGGTTTACATCGCACATTTTTTAATTTGTTGGAAAAATCAGTTCTGCTTAACTAAGGGATTGACGTATAAATCTCATGTTTCAAAGAAGGCAAAAAAAAAAAGAACGGAGCACACATAATTTTTTTCGAAACAAGGCAATTTTTTGTATTTTATATTGATACATGAGGAGTAAACATGAGCATCCTAGGACAAAATAAAATGGTCATATGAAAGCGCACTATTAAACAACCGCTCCAAGATGTTTATCTTTTTTTTAGCTGATCACCTAGATGTTTATCTCGTACGAGAATCCAGTTTTTTCCTTCATTCTTAATCTTTTGGAATAGGACTGAGGAGAGAGGAGTCCATGGAGGCGATGGGTGTGTGTGCAGTGCTGACACTCTGATCTCCCTCCTCCGACCGCTTCTGCAACCTCCATGCCTAGATTAGGAATCGAAAGAGCGTCCTTGATGCCTACAAGTGTACAGTGTTGTTATAGCTAGTTTCGAAGTAAGGGCATCGAACGACGATTGAGCTATGGAAACGGCCTCGTGTGTTTAGCTTTGATCGGTTCCCTTGTTTGTGCATGCAAATTGTCTTAGAATCCAAGCAAGCAGTAAAGTGTTGAAAACGTTGATTGTGGTGATTGCAAACAAAATAGTAAATTAAACAAGAGCAACTAATGAGCGGTGAAATAATTGGAACTCTAATAGGGCTAAAAGTGTTCTCGGGGAGTATGGTTCTACCACAAGCATATTTCTGAATTGATTAGACGTAATAGGGCTAAAAGTGTTATTGTTTTGCTTGTTACTTGCTTTATCATGCCTACTATCAATGATTGATTTCTTTGAAACTAGATCTTATTGGCAAGGTGGGTTCACGGAAAAACAACAAAAATATTATAAAGAACACCGCTTGTCACAAAAAGAGAAACACTTATGGGAACAAATTAATAAATTGTATATCAATGCTAGAAACTTGTGCTCTACTTATAATGTTACTTATTGCTTTGATAAATCTTGTTGCTGTAGGAGGTATAAACACCTCTCTTTTCAATGTGAGTATAATGATAATGTTACCATATCTTCTTATATTAAGGGAAATTATGAATTTTATGATGTGGAACAAATTGAAGAATTTATTGCTTGGACGTCTTCATTCGAAATATCTTGTTTGCTTGAAAATTCGATGATGCACCTTATAAATATGAGGTTTATGATATACTTGAATTTTGCTTTGATAATTATAAGGAAGAAAATGGCTATATTCTTAAATATCTTTATAGATGCTCTCCACCAAAGGAAGAGACTAATACATTGCAGGAGCCTATGGAAGAAGAAATTGCTGAATCTGGATGCTCATTGGATGAAAAAGAGGAGACTGATGATCAAGAGGAGCAAGAATGGAGTAGCTACCCATGTCTACCTCCCAATGAGTGTAACTCTTTAACTCACACCTTATTTGATTTCCCTCCATGCTTACCAAGGGAGCATGAGTGTTATATTGATAATTGTGATGATCATATTGATTCTTTTGAAATATCCTTTTTTATGAAATTGATACTTGCTATACTTGTGACCTTGATACTACCATGAATGAAACTTGTGAGAATGATATTGCTATTGTTATTTATGATAATCCATGCTACTTTGATAAATCCTATGATAACCCTTTGTTTATTCCAACTATTGATATGCATGATAATGAGGAAGTTTGTTTAGAAAATTTATATGATAATGCTCTAGATGATGGTCCTATGCTACTTGGTGTTATAAATTATAATGCTACTGAAAATAGGATTTATAATATGTCCCATACCTTTTAAGAGTGACCAACCATCTTGTTTTGCTATTGCTAAAAGTGAGAAAGAAGAGGTCTTTATTTTTAATTTTGATCCCACTCTTTTTTAGCTTGATGTGAATTATGTGCTTCTATACCATGACAAACATGTTGAGTTTGTTCATGATGCTACTGGAAATTATTATGAGAGAGGAAAATATGGTTGTAGGAATTTTCATGTTACTAAAACACCTCTCTTTGTGTTGAAAGTTTTGAAATTGCTCTTGTTCTACCTTCGCATGATTTCTAGTTTGAGTTTCTTTAATTTATTTCTTTACAAGATTACTATGCATAGGAAGCGGGTTAGACTTAAATTTGTTTTATACTTGCTTCTTGATGCTTCTTCACTTGAAAATACGTGATTCTTGTTTTCTGGGCCTAGCTAAAGGCGTTAAATAAAAGCACTTCTTGGGAGATAACCAATGTTTTTATTTTTGCAATGTTTTCTTCTGTTTTATTTGAGTCAAGGTGTTGTTTACTTCTATAGCAACTCTTTTGTATCTTTATTTTCTCGCATTTGTTGTGCCAAGTAAAGTGTCTAGTGAAAGTTGAAGTTAGTTTTGGACTTCTACGCAGAAAACAAGTTTCTGTTGTCCACTGTTAAATTCGTATAAATTCACAGAAAGATCAAAATGACCTAAAACAGATTGTGCTTAATACTCGGCTATTTCCAAAACTTTTTCTAGTTTTGGGTTTTTTCGATTTGAGCAACGTAAGTGCCTTGAAAAAAAATTCTTCTTTACAGACTGTTCTGGTTTTGACAGATTCTGCATTTTTACTTGCATTCTCTCTTTTACTGTGTTGAGTGGATTTTTCTTTGCTCCATAAAACATTAGTGGCTGTAGATAATGTTTAAAAAGTATTAATAATGCTTGTTTCCAAGGAGAACATGTGAGTTTTTTATTGTGCACTAAACCTCTAATGAGAATTACTTTGAGTTTGGTGTGAAGAAAGTTTTCAAGGGTCAAGAGAAGAGGGTGATATAATATGATCAAGAAGAGTGACAAGCCATAGCTTGGGGATACCCCCGTGGTTCATCCCAGCAAATTCCAAGAAGACTCAAGTGTCTAATCTTGGGGATGCCCAAGGCATCCCCTTCTTCACCAGCAAGTTATCAGGTCACTTCTAGTGAAACTATATTTTTATTCGGTCACATCATATGCACTTTACTTGGAGCGTATGTTTATTTTTGTTTTGTTTTATTTTATTTTCCTTGCTGCAATAAACTTGGTTGGAACCCAGCATTCTTGTGTGGGAGAGATACACGCTCCGCTTTTTCATACGAATACTCGTTTTCTTTCATACTCGTATTATTAGTTTTTCTTCTAGCTGCTGCAAATCCTTTTAGCTCCTGTTTTTCATGCATCTCTTATGCAGAGCTGTTAGTTATAGTAGAGTAGATGTAGTACTCTGTTGTTTCATTGTTATATCTTTTGGAGAGTTTTTGTTTAGACTGAAATGATTGGTGTTGGAAAGCAATAAAATATTTCGTGCTTACAACGGTGCAAAAAGAAGCTTGTATAGACTATGGCTAGATTTTATCATGTCATGTTAGATGTTATTTTAATTCTATGCTTAGTAGTTATTATTGTAGAATGACTTGTCTCAAATATCTGAGAGTGCTTAATGTGCCATTGAAAGAATCATGAGTTGTTTTTATCACATTGAAGCATAATATTGTGGTATTCTCCTTCGAATGCTTTATTTGGTTGACTTGGCGCATGCTTACACATGTTATGACTACAAACCAGTCACCTATAGCATCTATGATCATTAGTTTTTGACTTGTAATACCATTTATGTTTTGATTAACAATGTTTTTATCACTATGCACGATTATGGTCATTATTGCCCTCTTAATTTGTCGATCCCAGTCTTTTGCTAGCCTCCACCTGTACTGAGTATGAGCTCTACTCATGCATCCAACTACCAAAAACCAAAGTATGAAAAATGTGTCCACCATACCTACCTACATGTGGTATTTAACCGCCACTCCAAAGTAAATTTCTCATGTGGTACCTTTAAATCGTTCAAAATTATACCTGTTTTGTGCCCCTGCTTTAGCTCATGAGGAAGTATTTTAAGTTTATTGTGGTTTATGTGAAGCAAGGTTCTTCTCCCTCGTTCACCCGATGAGTATGGAATTTGTACTCCTCTAAATTTGCAGAGAGCTGGTGCCAATTAATATAACCAAAAAAGGCACTTCCCATGGATTGATCAAAGTTGGTGGGTACCCGTGGATACAGCTAGCCCTGGTTTGTGAAAAGCATGGTGGGGGGTGCCAAACTAAATAAACAACAGAAACCGCTCTCAAAAGTATAAAAAAATGCTTGGCATTAATTATGATATGTTTTTCATTACCATTCGTTGACATAAGCATACACCTCTCTAAAACATATTTTCAATACCTCTGTTTATAAAATAAAAAGCTCTAACACATGAGTTAATCCCCGCTTCCCCCTGTGAAGGACCTTTCTTATACTTTTATGTTGAGTCTCCATCTTCTAACTTTATTCACAATTAAGAGATCGTAGTTTCCATTTTGAGTTTAATGTGCATCAGTCCCAAAGATTATTATTGATTGGTTCATGATATGTTATTACATGTTCTCAAATTATTTGTTTCTAGTCATCCACTTGAACTTCGAAGGTGTCCTGACATTTATGTTTTTGCCCCACTTTTAAGGACAAGCGAAGTATCACTTTACTATGTTTTCTATATGCTCGAAAAAAACGTATAACTTTCAAGTGCAGTATTATATTCATGATCTTTTATTTGTGTTACTTTTCATGATGCAAAATGACTGCTAAGTTTCATTGTTAGAATTATATCTATCATGCATGTGTTTAAAGTACTATAATCTCAGCTTACATATGCTTTTACAATTTTGATGATCAAGTTTATGTTGGTAGCATGTCATCTCAGAATTTTTTTTATCGTTTTACCTACTCGAGGATGAGTAGGAACTAAGCTTGGGGATGTTTGATACGTCTCAAACGTATTTATCATTTCTGATGTTCCATGTTGTTTTCATGGCATATGCTACATGTTTTCTATACACTTTATGTCATTGTTATGAATTTCCTGGGACTAACCTATTAACAAGATGCCACAGAGCCAGTTCCTGTTTTCTGTTGTTTTTTGTTTCAGAAAAGTTGTTCTGGAAATATTCTTGGAATTGGACGAAACAAAATCTCATGACCTTAGAAATCCGTCACGTACACGGAGTCCGGAGGGGGGCCCTGGAGCCACCACACCATAGGGTGTCGCCTCCCTTGGCCGCGCCACCAGGTGGTGTGGGCCCCATGGCCACCCACCGACGTTGCCCTCTCGCCTATTTAAGCTCCTCCTCGGGTTAACCCTAAATTTTTGAGCCCCCATCCACGAAAAGTTCTGTAGCCGCTGTCATCGTCAACCCTAGTTCGGGAGGGTTCTGAAGCTCTCCCCGGTACCCTGCCGGGAGGGGGAATCATCACCGGAGGGCTCTTCATCACCATGCCTGCCTCCGAAGTGATACGTGAGTAGTTCATCCTTTGACTACGGGTTCATAGCAGTAGCTAGATGGTTGTCTTCTCCTCTTTATGCCTCATGTTGAGATCTTGTGAGCTGCCTAACATGATCATGATCATCTGTTTGTAATGCTACATGTTGTGTTTGTTGGGATCCGATGAATATTGAATTCTATGTCCAGTGATTATCAATCAATCATGTTTATGTTATTTATGATCTTGCATGCTCTCCGTTCCTAGTAAGTGCTTTGGCCAAGTTGATACTTTTAACTCCAAGAGGGAGTATTTATACTCGATAGTGGGTTCATGCCTTCCTTTCATCTACGCTCGAGTGACAGAAACATAACGGGTGGGGATGTGTTGTTGCCATTAGGGAGAAAACAACAATGTTTTCATTGTTTATATTACACACTTTACTTAAGGCAATAATCTTTTATTTGCAACTTAATACCCGAGGTTTGTTTGGATGACGCTCCGAGGGTGAATTATTAGTTATAGATGCAGTTGGATAATGGTTTGTGAATTATGTTGTAATGCCCGCATTAATCACATAGTAATCATCATGTCATGCATATGCACCACGGTGCAGCCTTTATATTTGTTAATTGCCTAGCTGTAATTTGTTTACCCAGCATGTTATCTATCTTTTTTGGAGAGACACCACTAGTGAACTGTGGACCCCGGTCCATTCTTTTACACCGATAATAAACCACTGCAAACACTGTTTTCTTTACTGCAATCATTGTTTTTCTCTCATTCACTATCGTCACTGTTCTCTTTTCATTTACTGCAAACAAATACTATTTTTCACACTATACATTTAATCTTTTGTGTTAGAAAAACCGATGAGATTGACAACCTCACTGTTTTGTTGGGGCAAACTACTTTGATTGTGTTGTGTAGATTCTACGTTGCTGAGCCTAGTAGTGCGTCCTGCCAACATCAGTTGTCTTCAATCTTCAGAAGTGATTTCTTTCTCCTACTGATCTATTAAATCTCGGTTTTTTCTGAGGAAAAACTTGGTGATGTGCTCTTCATACATTTCTCTTGGGGTTTCCCAACGAGTGCACTCCTGCACCATCAGTTGGCTCCTAGCTCTCATGCTCTATTTTCAAAAGAGTTTAACGACTTGCTCATCAATTTGGAGGCGGCTTGCCTAGATATGACAAAGTACATTGCTTGTGTCTAGATGGTGAATGCTTCGATGTGAGTTGTCATGAAGGTGGAAAGATCTCTCTAAAGAACAAAAAAGAAGATTGTCGTTTCAAGGAAAGTTTTTATTTTTGATTTCGGGTTATCGTGTTGTGTATTCGTGGTTGAAATAGGTCCGGCATGTTTGTTACTGGTCGGTTGGTTTGCTTGCGTGTGACCGTGGTTTTGTTGTCATTGTTTTTTACCCCTTTTTTGGTTAATTAACCAGACAACTCTCTTATTCTCAATTTTTTTTTTTTTTTTTGAAACGGGAGCGAATCCCCAGGCTCTGCATCGAAACGATGCACACAGCTGAATCTTAATTAATAGATTTGGGTAAATCTTTTTGCTGCCGTTGAAAAACAGAAGGAACTAAACGCCCACAGAAATGGTTCAAGTTACACGCCATCGCGTTGCAGTGTCGGTCTGTGCTGGCACGGCGTGGCCCTCACCGGATGGCGTGGCACCAACCGCAGCAAATGCAGTCGGGCAGGCGCCGATGAAGGTCCGACCATCGGGTCCCTTTGGATGCTTCAATGGCAGTGGCCCTGCAGCCGCTAGCTCGCTCGTTGCCGGGAAGTCGCAGTACTACGTACGCCGCTCCAGAGACAGAGATGGAAGTGGGCAGAGAGGCTATTGATTGCACTGAGGTTTTCATGTTCGTTGGCTCGTTGCGTGACCAACTAGCCGTTGCTGCGCGCGTGGTGATGCCTGCTAGTCTGGTTGGTTCCGCCGCGGCTGTTGATTGTTGCCGCGGCAAGGGCTCCGTGCCGGATCGGAGGCGAGATTGATTAGCCGAAAGCACCAGTGCGCGCCCTTTGGTTAAAGTGCGTGCGATCAACTTCTGCCGATGGACCTTACGCAATGCTAACGTACGTCCATACGCAGCTTGTACGTATGCGCTACTCGCTTACTATTCCGCAAAATGTTAACTGGCTCTGTGGTCGCTCCACTAGTGGAACGTGCACTGATCGTTCGTTCAAGTCTTTGGCCAAAAAGACCAACTAGTTAAACGAGAGCATGAGATTCTCATGTACTGGTAGGTAGCATGGTTTACTAGAAGTAGTAGAAGTATAGTGTTATTTGGTGGCGTTCACACACTTAACTTTTTTTTATCGGTGCTCCACTAAACTATACTAGTAGCTGATAAGTTGGAACACACTTAGCTTAGCAGTTATCAGTAAACCCAGTCGGTCGCCCTCTATCTGGCCTCTGTCCAGGAGGTCATTTCCCCCCGTTCATCACGCTCCAACGTGCGACCGGCCGGAAGCTAGCCGGTTTAATTCTCCAGCTTTGGTCTTTGGTTGGTGACTTGGTGGTCGCCTTCCCGCGATCAGTCTTCTACTACTCGGGAGTGTGGTGAACTGCTACGCGATCTCCCTTTTCCACACTCGATCATTGTGCATGTGGGAGTGGAGTAGAACTACCATGCTTTGATTCGGTCGTTAATTTGGTCGGCGAGTTGACCACTCCCTGCGACCGGCCGGTAATTTCGTTATCTGACCTATGTACGGACTAGGCGCGAGTTTAGGCATAATCTGCTCTGCGGGATTGGTCCATGCATGTATCCATTGCTAGAGAGCGGGAACGGTCCGATCCGTGCGACTTGGTCGACGTAGGTGTTCTTGCAACCAAGTCTTCAACAAGATAATCTCATGCATGCATGATGGCTTAAGATCGAGAGCAATGATGATGCAGTCCCCACGTAATCACAAATTCTTCACATGGCAAGGGAAGGGAAGAAATTCAGCACCGCGCCACCCACTGAGTCGGTCGTAGACTACTCCGATCCCATAACTTGGAAGATGAATCGCAGCTAGCCATGACACGTTGCCGACAGCTTCATCACTTTAATCCGCATTCGCTTTCATAGCCTTCCAGAGGGAAAACTGAACACGGCCGGACATGATCGACGTGCGACATGCGGCGGCGCGTAAGCCTGATGCAGCTTCTGTTCCACACTCGCACTTAAAATTCCCCCGAGTCCTAACACACTACGTACGGCATCAACGCGCACACACACGCACGCATGCACTAACCAAACTCATCATCTCGATCCTATCTAGCTATTCGTTTTTTTTTGACTCCATCGCTCAAAGCTTTGTGCCCCGTGGAATATTCACTACTGCCATCCGCAAGGGAATTTCCTCCGTTTACACGCGCATTTCGCCAGTCTCTCTAGTGCTGTTGTTGTCCGAATCAATGTGATCGCGACGCTCGTTGCTTTCACTTGGGAGTTCCTCATGAAAACTGCTTTTTTCACTGGCAGTAGATGGGATCCATGGTTAACCCCGCAGCAGCTTATGTTGATGATCCACCCTGCTCAGCCTGACTTCGCCGGCTGGGCAGATGCTTCTTCTCTATCTTCAGCTACGCGTGCTACGCAAAAGCGAATCAAGTACTGCTACTATGCAGACGCCGTGCAACTTCTGTACATGATCCATGTGGCCTTTACCTGTTTACCACCTTTTCTGGAGCATCGAAACATTGGTCCGTGTTCACGGTAGAAAGCTGCACAGTGTCTACTTCCCGACCGCACGTACGCGTGTAGCGCGCGCTTTAGTAAATTTCAACTGCTAAAGCCAAGCTGCACGCCCAACGGTATCTGCTTGTTTTACACTGAGTCTGAAAACTGTAGACAGGTTTTAATCTTCCCATGTCGGAAGCAAATGCATGCACAGAAATACACAGCTGGCGCGTACGTTGTGCATGCATGTACAGATCTGAACCGGAACTCCACCAGCCACCTGATCTTTCCCCATCTCAGACACAAACGCATGTAGTATCCCCAACCGTAAAACATGATAGTATGAACTGGAACTCCACGCATTCATGCTAGTCCGGCCGGCCCCAACGTTGTTAATGCACGGTTCGATCGTATCCCCAACCGTAAATCATGGTATGGTGTTGCTGGAGACTGAAGCAACAGGGCCATCGAGTATATAAGGAGGCTACTCCTTGTAAACCCGTAAAACCTTGGTTACGCTTACACGCACTAGTTTTTCCAGTAACAATTGCTTTGGTAGTTGAAAAATAATCATGCGAGGCAGCACACTGCACACACTAGGTTAAAGTTGCTGATCATAGACAGAATTTTCGCACGCTTAGCAGACCCCTCCTCGTTTTCTAGATGAAGAAGCTAGCACGGCGGAGAACCGACGGATGGCGTCACCGGTCAAAGCAACTGTCGCCACCGTTTCTTTGCATGCCTACGAACCAGACCTTTTCTCGTGAGGACTCCACTCCGCTGACTCCAAGTGGTAGTTGCTCGCTCGCTGCTCCCAAGTGTTTACTGCTCGCGCATATCACCGTGACGACATTACTACGATCGACCTGCCGCCGTGCGACGTCGCGCGCGTGCTGCGTTCGACGTACGTAAGCGCATCACCGCTGACGCTGACCCGGGTTATGTAACTCCATGCATACAATCAAACGCGCGGGAGGCGGTTCATATACCTATTCCGGGACGACTCTGATCGATGCATATAGACGTACAGACGTACCTCACTAGTGGAAACAACCCCTCTCGTCCAGGGGGCCGGGGGGCAGCTGTCCCGGTTGCAACCAAATCCGGGACAAATGCCCTGCATTGGTCCCGGTTCGTGCGCCCTGGGCAACAGGAATCGCCTGGGCGCATTGGTCCCGGTTCGTGGGGGGCATATCGGTCCCGGCTCGTGCCACGGACCGGGACCAATGCCTAGCCACAGGCCACGTGGCACGCGCATGACATGTTGTCCCGGTTCAGTCCACGAACCGGGACCAATGCCCCCTTCCCCTATATATACTGCCCCAGCCCCCCCTCCTTCCATCTTTTTTTTTCCTTGGAGGTGTGAGAGAGTGTGGTGTTATAGTGTGTTTTTTTTACTATGCACACGAGGTGTTCGACGAAATTCCCGAGACGCACACAAGCTCACTGAAAATGGTATCTTCGACCGAAGTTAACAAATTATCTTTTTCATCTGTAACTGATACATAAAAAAGTATTATTTGTCGATGTACTGTGGTCATCTCTGTATTAATATGTATGTTGATAAACTTAATTATATGATGCAGATGGATGCACGGCAGCGATGGATGTACGGTGACCGACGCACTTCCGAGTATATGGCAGACCTGAATGCATTTCTTGTTGTAGCTCAGGCGAACAAAGATAATGGCTTCATGTGTTGCCCATGTGTTGATTGTCGGAACGTCAGAGAACATTCTTCCGAAAGAATCCTTCACGGTCATCTACTTCGGAGAGGTTTCATGCCCAGCTATAATTGCTGGACCAAGCATGGAGAAACAGGGGTTGTGATGGAAGACGATGAAGAAGAAGAAGAAGAAGATCTTTTGTTCCCTGAATACGACGATACTGCAATGGAAGAGAATGCAGAAGAAGGAGGTGATCAAGAACAGGCATCAGAAGAGCCCGATGATGATCTTGGCCGAGTTATCGCTGATGCAAGGGAAGACTGTGAAAATAAATTGGAGAGGTTGAAGCTGGACAACATGTTACAGGATCACAAAAAATTGTTGTACCCAAATTGCGAAGATGGTAGCACAAAGCTCGGTACCACACTGGAGTTGCTGAAATGGAAGGCACAAAACGGTGTGACTGACAAGGCATTTGAGAGTTTACTTCAACTAATGAAGCCAAAACTTCCAAAGGATAACGAATTGCCCGAGAGTACGTACGAAGCAAAGAAAGCTCTCTGCCCTCTAGGATTAGATGTGCAGAAGATACATGCATACATTAATGACTGCATTCTCTTCCGCGGTGAGAAGTACGAGAATTTGGATGAATGTCCGATATGCACTGCACTGCGGTATAAGATCAGAGCAGATGATCCTGGTGATGTTGACGGCGAGCCCCCCCCCCCCCCCCCCCCCCCCCCCCCGTAAGAGGGTTCCTGCTAAGGTGATGTGGTATGCTCATATAATACCACGGCTGAAACGTCTGTTTAGAAACAAAGAGCATGCTAGGTTGTTGCGATGGCACAAAGAAGACCGTAAGAAAGATGGAAAGTTGAGGCACCCCGCCGATGGATCGCAGTGGAGAAAGATCGAGAGAGACTTTCCAGACTTTGCAGGAGAGGCGAGAAACTTATGGTTTGGTCTAAGTACAGATGGCTTTAATCCTTTTGGGGAGCAGAGCTCCAGTCATAGCACTTGGCCTGTAACTCTATGTATGTACAACCTTCCTCCTTGGTTGTGCATGAAGCGCAAGTTCATTATGATGCCAGTTCTCATCCAAGGCCCGAGGCAACCTGGCAACGACATTGATGTGTATCTAAGGCCATTAGTGGAAGAACTCTTAGAACTGTGGGGCAAACCAGGTGTACGTGTGTGGGATGAGAACGAACAAAAGCCATTTGACCTACGGGCGTTGCTTTTCGTGACCATCAATGATTGGCCAGCTCTTAGTAACATTTCCGGTCATACAAACAAGGGATACAATGCATGCACACACTGTTTAGATAAGACTGACAGTGTTTTTTTGGATAAATGTAAAAAGGTTGTATACCTGGGGCATCGTAGATTTCTTCCGATCAAGCATCCCTTAAGGAAAAAAGGAGGGAAGCATTTCAGAGGTGAGGCAGATAACCGAAAGAAGCCTGAGCTCCGTAGTGGTAATGATATATTCGATATGGTCAAGGACCTAGAAGTAATCTTTGGTAAGGCTGCTGGCAGCCAACCAGTTCCGTACGGCCCTGATAAGCGGGCACCCATGTGGAAGAAGAAATCTATATTTTGGGAGCTACCCTATTGGAAAGTTTTAGATGTCCGGTCTTCGATCGACGTGATGCACGTGACAAAGAATCTCTGTGTCAATCTGCTATGCTTCTTGGGCGTGTATGGGAAGTCAAAAGATACGCCTGAAGCACGGGAGGACCAGCAACGTATGAAAGACCCAAGAAACAAGCACACAGATACAGGGCGACATTCCTTAAGCAGCTACGCTCTTACTAAAGCAGAGAAGGAAATATTCTTTGAAGTCCTTTACAGTATCAAGGTTCCGTCTGGGGCGTACACGGAAGTTACTATGTTTTCAAGCGGGGGTCGGGATAAAGGGAAAATACGTGTGGATGCGCAGAGTAAAACTTCGAAGGAAAACTATTGTTTTTCTGTTGTAGACGAAGATCTCAAATTCACCGTGTCAATAAGGTACAACTCGCTTTGAATTAGGAAGATCACGAGAGAAATCAAAAATTGTAACATTTTTATATTCAAATTATATACAAATGAAAAAATAATTAATAGTTTCAATAGTTAGAATAATTATTTAGTTAAACGAAAAATAGATTTAAATTAGTTTTGCAAATTCTAGCATTTTTCATGTTGGAATTTTTGTCAAATTTGAAAGTATATAGAAGTTGTTAATGTGCAAACTTAACCCTTTTCAAATTTTGGCGCTAAAAATTTTTGGGCGCGCAGTGGTGCCACCGAAATTCGAAATTTGTTTTTGGTCCCGGGCCGTGGTTACAACCGGGACCAAAGGGGCTCTAGTCCCGGTTGGTTGCACGGGCCGGGACTAGAGGCCCAGGTGTATAAAAATCGCGGCCCTCTCTCCAGGCCGAACGAACACCCCAGGGACAGGTACGAGTGGACATGGCTGGGCGAAGCCCTGCCGGCGGCGGGAACGAGTAGACAGATCCCGCCGGCGGGGATGGGCTAGGGACACGGTAGACTAGGGGGGCACACAACTTATATTAAAAAAAGGCCAGGGGCCTTGCTTACATAGATAGGGGGCGGCGCGGCCACAGGCGGCCGACCGTACTTGCATAAAGGGGCGGCGGCGCGGCCACAGGCGGCCGGCCGTTTTCTTGGGGGGTAGCTAGGGGCCTTGCTTACATAGAATAGGGGGCGGCGGCGCGGCCACAGGCGACCGGCCGATCTAGTTGTCCTCCTCGTCGTCGGAGATGCAATGGTAGGCGGGTGGCTGCCACAGGTGGGCAGGCGGCTGGGCCGGGGGTGCAGGCATCGGGGGCATCGGAGGCGCGTACGGCGGTGGCGGGGGCAGCGGCGGTGGCGGGGGCAGCACCTCCTGCGGCGGCGGCGGAGGGGGCAGCTCCTCCTGCTCCGGCGACTCCGGCGCCCAAACGCCGCCGGTCCAGGCCCAGGACATGCCGTACTCCAGCCCGGGGGGGAGCGGCTGCGGCGGCGGCTGGTCCTCGGACGCCTCATACTCGGCGTAGAGCGCGTGCCACCAGGGGGTAGGCTCGGGGGGCGGCGGCGGCGGCATGGCGGCGCGGTCGGCGGCGGCCACGACCCGCTCCCACCGCTTGATTTCGTCCTCGACGAGTGAGCGGCGGGAGGCCTCGCAGGCATCCTCCATGGCGGCCCGGAGCACGGGGTCCTCCTCCCCGGAGAAGTCCTCCGGGATGTCCTCGAGGAGCCACAGCTCCCTCTCCCGGCCGGGCGGTGGCGGCGGGTAGTCCGCGACGTCCACCTCGTGGGGGACGGGGATGTAGGAGCGCCGGCGCTACTCGTGCTCCTGCTCGAGCCAGGCGCCCCAGTAGGGGGAGCTGCGCGCGTACGCGCGCTCCCTGCGGACGCGGGCCGGCAGGAGCTCGCGCCGGCGGTCGATCTCCTCGAGCAGCGCCTGGCCGGTCGGGACCGGCGGCACAGGGAACCGCTGGGGGTTCAGGTGCCAGCCGTCCGGGAGGTGGACGTCAGCATAGAACACCGGCGTGGCGTTGTTCCAGTGCCACTCGGCCTCGTCCACCCGGACGTACCGGCGGAACCTCTTGCCCTTGGGCGCGGCGCTGGGCGGCGGGCGTGCAGCCGGAGGTGGCGCGGGGACGCGCGGCGTCCCGCCGAGGCGGACACCTCCAGGGCCGTAGCCGAAGGCCTCCGCCGGCGGTGGTGGGACGCGGCCGGCGCCGCTCGAGGAGCCTTCGTTCCTGGGGCGCTTGCCGGAGCCGCTGTCGAACCAGCGGGACATGGTGGCTATGGTTGGTCTGCCTTGGGCGCGGCCGGGGTGGATGGGTTGTACGGGCGGCGGGGGGCCTTTAAAAAGGACCCGGGGTGGGCTGGCATGCCAACCGGCGGCCTGGACGTGGCGGCGGTTGCAGCCGGCCATGAATGCGGGCAGGAGCCGAGGCGTGGCGGCGGTTGCAGCCGTGGCACGCGCGCGTGGGGAAGTGGGGGCGCGGGAAGCCGAGACGGGGCGGGAAGACGAGGTGACAGTGGCCCTTTAACCGTCTTGTAGTCTTAATTTAAGGGACCAGGCGAGCCAGCCAACGGCCGCTGGCCAGTGGCCCCTTCGAACCGTTGACTGACCATAACAAAAGACGCTGGCCAGTGGGCCCTTCGAACCGTTGACTGACCATAATAAAAGACGCGGGCCAGTGGGCCCTTTTGACAAAAAATGTGACCAGTGGTGTCGGGGGGTTACCCCCGAGTAGGGTAAAGACAAGTGGTAAAGGCAGCTTACAAAAGAGAGGTTTGGTCGAGTAGCCGACTACCTGGTACTCGCTACCCGGTCGACTGCTACTCGGTCTCACCTCAAGATGATCAGAAGGAGAAATCAAGCAAGTTCTATCCTCTCGAGTAGAAGGTTGACCCGAGTACAATTGGCGGGAACAATTGGCGGGAACCTACTCGGCCAGAAAGTCAAAGGAGCCGTTCTGACACAGGATCCCGCGTATCCTGGGTCCGTACTTGGCAGCATGCGAACTACTGTTCATTTGGGGACGACGTGCCTGACAGTGACAGCATGGGAGCATGCTGTGGCAGGATATGGGGGGCCTACTCTGTGCCTAGGTACAGTGTTAGCCGTCTGTTCCCTAGTTTTGCCCAACGACTTTCCGGATGAAGCCAAGGTTAGGAACCAAAGCTGTCAGCGGGAACCCGGAAGAAGGACAGTGTGCACACTATGTCGACACTTCGTATTTGGACGTATCCGGCTGGGCACCGTGTATATAAGGTGCCCAGCCACCTCCTGCGCGAGGGACGAACACACGGCTCATACGCCTTCATTGGAGACAACGCTCTCATCCTAGAAACCCTAAGTTCTTGACCTAGCTCTACTCGGAGAAGGGTGAGAAGCTACTCGGTAGAGATATCATTTGTACTGTGGCTACTCGGAGAAACATCATAATACACATAGAGAGGCAGGAGTAGGGGTTTTACCTCCTCACGAGGGCCCTGAACCTGGGTAGATCGTGTTGTTTGCAGTGTGTTGTTCTTATCTCACGCGTCTACTCGTCGCGTGATCCCTCCCCGAATACCTCCAGCGTCCATCGTCCCCACATCTTTAGCCATCCTATGGCATCTGCCGTGACACCACCACGACAGTTGGCGCCCACCGTGGGGCAACCAGCGGCGCTGGCTGGAGTTACTGTTCGGACGGGATCTTCTTCAGCGGAGCGCGTGGTCTGTGGCCTTGTCCACAGATTCGGCTCCTTCGACTTCGTCACCGACAACGCCGGCTGTTTCGGCGGCAAGGCCATGCCGGAGGGCGGCTCGGTGGTCTCCTTCGGCTCTCACCTCGTCTACATCGCCACCGTCGTCAACCACGCGTATCCTGAGCAGGTGCAAGACGCGGAGGATCCTCCCGCGGTAATTGCTGCTCGCGGAAGGCCCGCATCTCGCTCTGCGAACTGCGCTGAGGTGCTGGTGACGGGCTTGGCGGCAAACGCCGGCGCAGCCGCTACTGGCGCTGCGGCCGTCGTCGAGGAGGTGGACGTACCGGCTGGTGGCAGGGTACACCGGCCCTACGAGAAGGAGAGCAACATGCCGCCCTCCACTTCTGCGTCATTCCCGCGTCTGCTACGCGGCTTGGCATGCCAACCCCCACCGACATCGAGCTCCTGGCCATGAGGGAGCAGCTCGAGCGGCAACGCTTGGAGCTGCTTGCCGAGCAGGCGGAGTTGGACAAGGTGAGGTTAGAGCTGAGTCTAGATCAGCTCGAGTACAATAGGGCTCACGGTTTCACGCCGGTTGTTAGGAGGCCTAGCAGAGTAGGTACTACTCGTCGTAACCTTGGTGCCGAGATGGCAACTGTCGTAGAGGCTCCCGCTCAGTCCGCCACCGCAAACACCTCCACCAGGCCCAGATACAGTACACCCGCCAAAACCCTTAGAGCTGCAGAGGCTGTAGCTGCCGAGTTGCCTCGCCTAGATGGCGACGCGCGTGTCAGGCAGCAAGAGAGGCTCAATGAGTTAGTGTTGGAAGCTGCTAGGCAGAACGAGGAGTTCCGGAAGGCCAATCCGGGGGCTGGGGCTTCGCAGATGGTGCATTCGCATGCGGCCAGATCTAACGATCAGGCCTCATCTCCGCATCCCAGCCGCGAGAAGAGCCGCAGCGGCCGCTCGGGCAGAGACAGGCAGATGCAGGTGTATGACCCGGCTGCTGCCGCGAGACAGATTGCTGTGCCGCAGCAGCCCGGGCAGAAACACAATGCTGCACGAGCAGGCTCTCAAGCCCATCAAGCTCAAAGCCGTGTCCGAGAAGCCGCGCGTCCGGGTACTTCTCGGCAACCCGCAGCTCAGCCTACTCGGCAGAGGCAGCAGCCTCGTGCTGTGGTGCCACTCGCCAACCTGGTGGAGCAGCCTGCAGCGATGCAGGTGGACAGGTATGATGACGGCAACTCGGCCATGGAGATGGCCGGCTATGATATTCGTGATCGTGTTGGTGACCGTGTGCTGGCGGCTGGAGACGCAAGGCATCAGTTGGACCGGATCAGCTTGTCGGCGCGGCTGGAGAGCACGGGTCCCCCTGGCCCCGAGTGCTTTGGCCCGCGCATCATGAACGAGCCGTCCGTGAAGGGTTTCCAGCTTGCAAGGGGCACCAAGAGCTACAATGGTAGCACCAAGCCTGAAGATTGGCTCAATGATTATGTTACCGCGGTCCACATCGCGAATGGTAACAGGAGATGGGCGGTGCGTTATGTGCCGCAAATGCTAGAGGGTCCAGCCCGTACTTGGCTTAACAACCTGCCCAAGAACAGCATTAACTGCTGGCTGGATTTCTCGGACGCATTCATCAGCAACTTCACGAGTACATACAAGAGGCCGAATAGGCCCCAGCAGCTGTCAGCCTGCAGGCAGCGAGAAGACGAGACGGACCGCGAGTATCTTACTCGGTGGAGCACGTTGAGGAACACCTGTGAGGGTGTGAATGAAGCTCAGGCCATCACCTGGTTTGCGCAGGGTTGCCGACATGGCAGCATGCTTTGGCAGAGATTGCAGAGAGAGATGCCGAATACCCTGGCCGAGACCATCAAGATTGCGGATCAGTACGCACTCGGTGATCCCACTCAGCCACTGATGGACTCCTCTGAGCCGAGAAGAAACTTCAACAGCAACAAGCGCAACGAGTTCCGCAACAAGCGCCGAGTAGACAATCGGTATGATCCCGAGGAGGTCAATGCGGTGAATATTGGAGGCAGTGGTGGCCAAAGGCAGAAACCTGCTGGAGCCTACGGGCAAAACCAGAACCAGGGCCAAGGCAACAAGAAGCCATTTCGCGGATCTCAGTCGGGTAGCGGGAACTCCGAGCAGCCGAAGAAGTTTGTCTTCGATGACATGAAGGATGGCCCGTGCAGCTTTCACACCCACCATCCGTCGAGGCCTGCTAACCACACTACTCGGCAGTGCGAGTGGTGGGAGGCAATCAAGAGTGATGGCTTGCCTCCTCCTCCTCCCCTGCCAGCAGCCAATGCCAATGACAATGTGCAGCCTGCTCGTGCACCCGCAGCTCGGCCACCAGTGTACCCGAGAAGAGAAAACGTCAACCAGGTGGCTTTAGGAGCCAACCAGTACTTCAACAATGAGCGATACCGCAACAACAACAACAACAACTACAACCGCAACAACAACAACAACAGAGGCAACAACAACAACTACCAGGGCAACAACAACAATGGCAACAATGGGGGCAATGGCTCCAATCAGTACCAAGAGCACCACGAGAGCTACATGATCTTCACTTCGGAGCCTGACGACAAGCAGTCGCAGCACAGGCGGGCCATGGAGGTCAATGCAGTGATTCCTGCTGTTCCTCACTACATGTACTGGTGCGACAAGGAGATCCGGTGGTCCCGAGTAGATCATCCCAAGGTGATGCCCAATCCGGGTAGCTATGCCTTGGTGCTGGATCCTACTTTCCTGGGTCCCGTGAAGAATGTGAGGTTCAGCAAGGTGCTGATCGACAACGGCAGCAGCATCAACATTGTGTACAGGGATACACTCGAGAAGCTTGGCTTGGCCGAGAACATGATGCTGCCTAGCAAGACCACCTTCCATGGCATTGTGCCCGGGATCTCATGCAACCCGATTGGCCGAGTATGGATTGATGTGCTATTCGGTACTCGGGAGAACTGTCGCACAGAGCGCCTACAGTTCGAGGTGGTGGACCATCGGAGCCCCTATCACGCTCTACTCGGCAGGCCTGCTCTGAGCAAGTTCATGGCCTCCACCCATGTGGCTTATCTGAAGATGAAGATCCCCGGTCCCAATGGCATCATCACCATCTCGGGAGATTACAAGAAATCCATTGAGTGTGCCTCTGCTGGTTCCCAGTTGGCGGAGTCAATGGTGATTGCTGCCGAGAAGAGGAAGATGTACGAGGTGGTGGCTATGGCTCAGTCCGCGCAGGCTGGCGCGCAAGGTGTGCCGAGTATCCAGCAGGGCACTGCCTTCCAGGCTGCCAAGGAGACGAAGAAGATTCAGGTCGACCCTGAGTTCCCCGACCGATTAGCCATTATTGGCTCCGGGTTGGCGGAGAAATAGGAAAGCGAGCTCATCCACTTCCTCCGTGAGAATCGGGATGTCTTTGCCTGGACCAATGAAGATTTACCAGGAGTCCCGAGGGAGTTGGTTGAGCACTCTTTGCATGTGCGTCCTGACGCCAAGCCCGTGAAGCAGGCTATGCGCCGCTTCGGAGATGAGAGGAGGAAGGCCATCGGTGATCAGATCACCAAGCTGCTGATAAGTAACTTCATCATGGAAGTGCTGCATCCGGATTGGCTAGCCAACCCGGTCATGGTCGAGAAGAAGAAGGAGGATCCCAAGGCTGCCACTGCATGGCGCATGTGCGTCGACTACACCGACTTGAACAAGGCGTGCCCCAAGGATCCTTTCCCGCTACCCCGCATCGATCAGGTGATCGATTCCACTGCTGGCTGTGAACTGCTGTCTTTCATAGATGCCTACTCTGGTTTTCACCAGATTGCACTCAACCCTGCTGATCAAATAAAGACTGCTTTCATTACCCCGTACGGGGCTTATTGCTATCGTGTCATGTGTTTTGGCTTGAGGAATGCGGGTGCAACCTATCAGAGGTGCATGCAGAAATGCTTGCACGACCAGCTCGGCAAGAATGTGCAGGTGTACGTAGATGACATTGTCATCAAAACGAATAAAACACATACTCTGCTTGCCGACTTGGAGGAAACCTTTGCTAACCTACGCAAGTACAAAATGAAACTGAATCCGAGTAAGTGCACCTTTGGTCTACCGGCTGGAAAGCTACTCGGATTTCTGGTTTCTAGTCGTGGCATTGAAGCTAATCCTTCAAAGATAAAAGCTATTGAGAGCATGTCTTTGCCGAGATCACTGAAAGACGTGCAGAAGTTCACGGGTTGTTTGGCATCTCTGAGCCGTTTCTTGGGCCGAATGGGCGAGAAGGCCTTGCCTCTGTACCAGCTGATGAAGAAAAGTGACAAGTTTGTCTGGACTCCGCAGGCGGATGTGGCATTCAATGAGCTGAAAGCAATGCTGGCTAGCGCTCCCGTCTTGGCTAGTCCGCTACCCAAGGAGCCTATGCTGTTGTACATTGCTGCGACTAACCGAGTAGTCAGCGTGGTGATAGTGGTGGAGCGAGAAGAAGAAGGCAAGAGTGTGCAGCGCCCAGTGTACTATCTCAGTGAAGTGCTGTCCAGTTCCAAGCAAAACTATCCACACTACCAGAAGATGACATATGGTGTGTACCTGGGCGCCAGGAAGCTGAAGCATTATTTCCAGGAGCACCCCGTCACTGTTGTGAGTTCAGCTCCCATCTCGGATATCATGGGTAACAAGGAGGCGAGTGGCAGAGTAGCCAAGTGGGCGATTGAGCTAGCCGCGTACGCTCCCGCGTATGCAAGAAGAGAAGCCATCAAGTCTCAGGTCCTAGCAGAGTTTCTTGTGGACTGGGCCGAGATGCAGTATGAACCTCCGGCTCCAGTCTCCAATTATTGGAGGATGCATTTCGATGGCTCAAAGGTGAAAGAAGGCCTCGGCGCTGGTGTTGTGCTTACATCACCCAAGCGAGATCAACTCAAGTATGTGCTGCAAATTCACTTCAAGGCATCCAACAATGTAGCCGAGTACGAGGCAGTGGTGCATGGTTTGCGAGTAGCCAAGGAGGTCGGCGTGCAGCGCATTATATGCTATGGCGATTCAGATTTGGTGGTGCAGCAAGTTTCGGGTACTTGGGATGCTTTGGATGCCAATATGGCATCGTATCGCTTCCTGGTACAGTCTATGACTGGGTTCTTCGAAGGCTGTGAGTTCCAGCACATTCACCGGGCAGAGAACGAAGCAGCAGACGAGCTATCCAAGTTGGGATCTTCTCGGCAGTCCATCCCGGCAGGGATTGCCTTGGAGCATTTGAGGAAGCCATCCATCAAGCCTTCCCCCAACTCGGAATCCATCTTTGTTCCTTCCCTGCCAAATGAAGAATCTGACCCGATGGAAATCGACTCGGGGACTGTCGCTCCCAACTCGGGGACTGCCGTTCCCTACTCGGGGACTGTCGCTCCCAACTCGGGGACTGCCGTTCCCTACTCGGGGACTGCCGTTCCCTACTCGGGGACTGCCGCTCCCTACCCGGGGACTGCCGTTCCCTACTCGGGGACTGTCACTCAATACTCGGGGACTGCCGCCCTCAACCCAGAAGCTGTCGCATTCATTGAAGAGGTTCTTGACAATCGGTCCGGGCTGCAAAGAAGCACTCCTACTCCTCCTGAGCCACCGCAAGAGCCTGTCCCAATGGAACTGGACGAACCAGTGTTTCCCATACGGGAGACACCGAGTTGGGCTATGCCCATAATGTCCTTTCTAAGGGACGGTACTTTGCCTGAAGATGAAGTAACCGCGAGGCAGATTCAGAGAAAGTCCAAGGGCTACACTATAGTCCGAGATGTGCTGCACAAGAGAAGTGCCACTGGTGTGCTGCAACGTTGTGTAAGCCCAGAAGAGGGAGAAGAAATACTGGTGGAGATACATCAAGGGGAATGCGGGCACCACGCCTCTTCTCGGGCTTTGGTCAAGAAAGCTTTTCGGCATGGCTTTTACTGGCTCACTGCACTGCAGCAAGCTGAAGATATTGTGAGGAAGTGCAACGGCTGCCAGATGTTTGCAAGTAAGATTCACATGCCTGCTTCCGAGTTGAAAACAATTCCTATCACATGGCCATTTGCTGTTTGGTGCTTGGATATGGTTGGCCCCTTCAAGCCGGCTAAAGGCAATATGACACATATCTTGGTCATGGTGGACAAGTTCACCAAGTGGATTGAGGTGAAACCTATTCGGAAGTGTGATGGAGTCACAGCTGTGAAGTTTGTGAAGGATGTGATCATGAGATACGGCTACCCACACGGTATCATCACCGACAACGGCACCAACTTTGCAGAGGGGGCAATGGTGCGATTCTGCAGAGATAAGCATATCCGACTAGACGTTGCGTCAGTCGCGCACCCTGCCTCCAATGGGCAAGTTGAGAGAGCAAATGGAATGGTACTGGCAGGCATAAAGCCAAGGCTGATCGAGCCGTTGCTGAAAACACCTGGGTGTTGGCTAGAAGAGTTGCCAGCGGTGTTGTGGAGTCTAAGGACTACCCCTAACCGGTCAACCGGCTACACGCCATTCTTCTTGGTATACGGGGCTGAGGCCGTGTTGCCAATAGACTTAGAGCATGACTCCCCCCGAGTAGCCCTCTATACTGAGGTGGAGGCGAGAGAAGCTCGAGAAGACGACGTTGACCTGCTTGAAGAAGCAAGAGAGCTGACTCTGTCACGTTCGGCTATCTACCAGCAAAACCTGCGGCGCTATCATAGCCGAAAGGTGAACCCGAGGGTTTTCCGAGAAGGAGACATGGTCCTTAGGCTTGTGCAGCGCACAGCCGGGATGCACAAGTTGTCTCCTCCTTGGGAAGGGCCTTTTATTGTGAGCAAAGCGCTGCACAATGATGCGTACTACCTTGTAGATGTGCGCCCATCGCAGGCGAACAGGGCAGATAAAGCTGGAGAGGAAACCAAGCGCCCTTGGAATGTAGCTCTACTTCGTCGCTTTCATTCGTAAGCAAAGATGTGTATGTACCCTCTTAACCGAGTTGAAATTCTACTCTGCAATCTGAAATTGTTCTCGGGGACTGCCCTCGTCCAAAGTTGCTCTAAGTGTTTTCTTACTCGGCTTTACTGTTTGTCTACTCGGTTGCTCCACTTCAGAACTCATAAGTGCATTGAGTACTGTGTTCAAACCTATATGCCAACTCTTCGACTCTGCTGCTGTCCGAAACCCGGCTTCATGGCAAGCAAGAGAACAAGCAAAAGGTCAATGAGCACACGAAAATCACTAAGGAAGAAAGAGTGCAGGAACCGAGTAGACTGTTTGTTACTTTTGTTCCCTGTTTTCGTCTTCTCGGCTGAGTGGTGGGCTGCGTTACCATGATTGTTTCTAAGCGGCTAAGTATTTGCAGCCCTACTATTTGACTCTTGTGACTCGAATACCAAACAAGCGACAAGTCGCAGGTAGAGCAAAGATGAAAAGATAGGGTGAATAAGAAATGCTTCTCGGGGACTCGCATGGAAACGCAACTCGGCATTGAGCCAGTGTTGCTCAAATTGATTAATGATTGAAATAAACAAAGTGGGTATAAAAAATGTGTAGCAAGCAAAACAAAGATAGTATATGACATTTGCTCCCGGCATCCCGGGGATCTGATGAATGTTCGAGTTGAAAGAAATTGCAGGTTGACTTAAGATGAGGAGGCAATGTTCTCGGTGCTGGCCTTGGCTGCTGCTTCTTCAGTGGCGGTCGCGGCGGCTGTTTCCTCGGTGCTTGCATGGGTGGCGTCCGCTTCCGTCTGGACGGTGGCGGATTCCGTCAACTCGGCAGCATGCTGGGAGGCTGTCTGCTCGGAAGTGGCTGTGGCCACCGAGACGGGTCCGGGAGCCGAGGAGGAGCCTGAAGCCTGGCCAGGAGGGGGCACCGTGTCATCGAGAGCAGCGCCTGAGGAGGTGCCGAACTCGAGTGGAGCAGTCTCGATGTGCTCAGCCTCCTCGTCGCTACTCGAGACGGCCGTGCCTTTCCCCTTCCCGGCTTTGCCCTCAGGAGAGTCGAAGAAGCCTTCCAGCTCGGAGTCAACTTCTTCGTCAGCTTCCCCTTCGTCTTCGTAGTCGGTGTCGGGCTCAGGGAGGCCATCGATGTAGGTCTCCGTCTCGGCGCACTCCGCGACCTCGTAGGCAACCTGCTTGCGAGTGGCCACGCAGTCGGGATCTAACTCCCACTTGGAATCATTGCGCTTCCCGCGGATGAGCTGCATGTTGAGGTTTTCGTACCAGGATGCGATGCAGAGAAGCATCACATCCGCACCGGCACGGGCTCCCGAAGCGCGCCATTTCTTCAATTCCTTCTTCACATTCTTCAGTTTGAGGGCTAGGCCCTTCATGGAGTTTGGCGGAGGATCGTTAGGCCAAAAAAGCTTGTGAAGCTCAAAGCCCTCGTGCATCAGGTCAGTTCCGAAGCCAGCCAGCTGTTCGAAGTAACCTTTGAGCACCAGCAAGCTGTCCTCGATCTCGGCTCTGGGATCTGCTGCCTCACCTTTCGCAAGGCGAGCAGCTTTGGTCTTGGCCAGCGTAGGTGCAGAGGGAGAGTCAAGATGAGGCCAGATCACTGAAAAAGCGTATGGTAACTTTAGAACCAAGAAGAAAAGAACCGAGTAGGGGAAAATCGAGAAGAAATGGGACCAAGAAGGAAAGAAGCAGTGAAGAAAAGACTTACTGGGCAGTTCGTTGCGCAGCCGCTGCAGCTTCTTCTTCCAGGATTCCTCGTTAGAAATGTGCCTTTCTTGGATCAGGCGCAAGCCATTCATCTGAGCGAAGAGATCAGCGTTGGCCTTCTTCAGAGTCTCACATTCCTGCTCAAGGGCCCTTTCCTTGGCTCTGAAAGTGCCCTCGGCCTTGGCCTTCTCGGCGATGGCTCTGTCTCTCTCGGCGCCAATATTGATGGCATCCTGGAGTGCCTGTTGCAACTGGAGTTGCAGCTTCTCGGTCTCGGTGGCATGGTGGTTCAGCAACACACCAGCCTGCTCGGACAGTTGGTGCTGCAACTCGGCCGGCTGGACACACTCTCGGTGTGCTGCAGCAAACACCTTGTGATCTTCTGCGAAGAGCCAGACAAGATCAGTACAGAAGCAATGAAGACATGGATTCAAGATTAAACCGAGTGGACGACAAACTCACCGTCTAGCCTTTTGATGGTGGCTTCGGCGTTCTGCACGAAAGCACGGCATTTGTTGTGCTCCTCGGCTAGGCTCTTCAGTTTCTCTGCAGAGAAGAAAGGTTAGCGCAAAAGAAAGCATAAGCGAGCGTAAACATAAAACGCACGAATCGCGCAGCTAAAAGTGTACCTTGCACTTCAGTCAGCTGCTGAGTGTTAGCGTTGGCATCCTTGCTGGCTGCCTCTGCAGCTGCCTTTTCCTTCTCCAGAGCAGCGATTCGCCTCCTAGCGATTGAGTGGTTCCAGAGGAGATGGCGGTATAAATTAGTCCGTTTCAGGACGCTGTCCTGAGAAGCGAGAAGAAGAAGAAAGTTAGAAAAAGCAGATTAGATTCAACCCGAGTATGAGGCTACTCGGAGAGTATCCACCTACTCGGCTAGAATCTCGGGGACTGGGAGTGATGGAAAGGAGCAGAAAGGCGAATGGAAGAGAGGAAAATTCAACTCGGATAATTCAACTCGGAAAAGATAAAGAGAACTTACTGCGTAGGCCTGCTCGACGTCCTCGGCATTCTTGCGATGCAGGAACATCTTGGCTGCAAGGGTCGCGGTCTCGGTGGAGACGGTCATGGGCTTGTGTCCCAGGTCGACCTTGTTCCAGTCCACGCGCATGTGGTCGAGGCCGCCAAGGGTGAGACCATGCCACTTCTCCACGCCGAGAACCTTGCTGTCCCATTTAGCGTCGATGAAGCCAACGGTGTCCAGTACCTGCTCAAGGCCTTTTGATGTTATTGGTTTATCTTGGACTCCGCGAGAAGCAATATTGGCAGTCTGCTGTTGGCTTGGATCTGGAGGAGGGGAGTTCATGGCAACTGCCTTCCTTCCATGCTGGATAGCTAAGGCTTTGTCCTGGGGAGGGAAGCCGATTGAGTGCTGGTGGCTAACCTCAATCATATACTCCGGGTAGCAGGGCTGGCCAGCAGCGCGAGCATCAGCCGAGAGCGCGGCGGGAATCGGGCCTGACTCGCGGATCACGAGTGCTCCACCTGAGGCTGGTGGTGGCACTTGGTCTCTGGCCCGCTTCTTCGCCCTTTCCTTCTCGGCCCGCTGCTTCTCGGGATCTGCAACCTTCTTCCCATCAGCTATGGCCTTCGCCTTCTCGGCGGCTTCCTTCTCGGCCTTGGCCTTCTTAGCGGCTTCTTTCTCCGCCTTGGCCTTCTCAGCAGCTTCTTTCTCGGCTGCCCTTCTGTCAACCTCGCTCCTCAGAGCGTCCAGGGCGGCTTGCTGCCTGGTCACTCGCCCGGCAGGGGAGCTAGGTGCATCCTTGGTTTGCGGAGACAAGGAGGAGCTGGGCGGTGTAGGGCCTTGCGCAGCGGGTGGCGCCACAGGCGGCGCCACGGATCCATCGCCTTGTACAGCTCCTGGCTGGGAGCCACTCGGTACGACCATGGCGGTGGTGGCTTCCACTTGCTGCTCGGTAGCAAGATTATCTTGTGCAGCAGCCCCTGTGGTTGGCTGCTCTTGCTCTGCTTCTGGCCGCTTGTCGGCGGTGTTGTCTTGCATCTCTTGGTCCTGTTTCTCCTCGGCATTGCTAGCCGGAGGAGAAGGGGGCCTCTCTTGGCAGACAGTAGCGTCCCGTGCTGCTGGTTCGGGCGCTGCTCCTTGTGCATCGGTGGCTTGTGGGTTGGTAGCAGCAGCGCTGGCGGTGTGGTCCTCGTCATCATCAAGATTGATGAGAGGTACTGGTGGTTCCCTAGCTTGGCCGGACGCGAGAGCTGCGTCCGCGTTCATGGGAGGTCTGTAGAGAAGGAAGAAATCAGAAATTAGAAGGGATTTGGGAGAATAGCGCAGCGCAAGAAGGAAAGCGACCGAGAAAAGGGCTTACGCAGTGGTGGACTTGAGCTCTCGCCTGGACCTCTTCACTACCACCTTCTTCTCGGTGGGCTTCTTCCTCTTGGCAGGAGGTGCTGGTGCTCCACTACCGGTCCGTTTGCGGGTCTCAGGAGCGGCGACGGACAGAGGCTTGGCGGCTAGGGGCGCAACGCCCTCGTTCTCGCCTTCGTCCTCGTCATCCTTCCCCGCGGCACCCTCATATGAGAATCCAGGAGAAAAGAAGGAAGGAATCAGAAACAACAAACGAGGGATTGGTCCTTCCCGGAAGCAAACAGAGTGAAAGTATACTTACCGTCAAAATCCTCATCGGACCAGGTGCGGAGAGCATCGCGCTTATCAGCAACGGGGGAGCGAGAAGGGTTGGACTGCTCCGCGGCATCGTGAGAAGGCACATCGTCCTCCTCACGATCAGCAGACCAGTTGCTCTCGAAAACCTCGTAGCTCTCGATGATCTGGCGCGTAAGAACCTGAAAACCAGAGAAAGATCAGAGACTGGCCGAGTACCAGAAAGGAATTCTACTCGGATAGGCGTGCAGGTACAAAGCACACAAAGCCTAGGCAGTTTACAAAGCACTCTACCCGGATAGGCGTGCAAGCACAAAGCATACTAAGCCTAAGCATGTTTGCTGGAGGGTATTACTCGGAGGGGCGTGCAGGTATAAAGCATATCAAGCCTAGGAGTCCTTCTCGAATAGGCTACCCGGCAAGGCGTGCAAGCACGAAGCACAGTAAGCCTACGCAACCCGGCTAAGTACCCTACTCGGTGCAGTAGACAATCGCTACTCGCGGCGAAAGGAGGATTTATCTAGTCTGAAAGTAATGCAGAGAACAAAGAAAGAAAGACGTACCCGCTCAATCGGCTTGGTGCGGCTGTACGGGACGAACCCGTACTGCCAGTGGTCGCCAAGGCTTGTCGTCAAGATGTTCCTGGCGTGCAGGGGAACATCGATGTTGTCGATCTCGATGGTGGTGGTCCTGGTGCAGTCGCGAGGGCCTCCCATGTAACACATGAGATGGCTGCGCTCCTGCAAGGGCAGCACTCGGCGCTGGATCCAGCACGCCACCGGATCGTCGTTCTTGAGGCCTTGCGCCTTCAGCCAGCCGAGTCGATTCTCCATCTCGATGGCGTCGTCATCGTTGACGGGCTTGTCCTTCCAGTACAAGCCGATTGGAGCGCGATTGCTCCAAACCGGCAGGTTGATGCGGTCATCTACTCGGGCTCCTTCCGCGGCGGCAACATTCTTGACATACAGGAATGTCTTCTGCCACAGCTTGACGGAGTCCAGCCCCTTGATGCGGGGGTGGTGCGTCCCGGACCGCTGCACCATCATGGCGCAGCCGGTGTCGGTGGCGCGGGCGCCGCCCGCGGAGTCCTTCTTCCCGGTGGATTGTTGGCGCAGATGGAAGTACCTGAGCCACGTCTCCCACGTGGGCCTGACGCCGAGGAAGGCCTCGCAGACCACGGCGTGGTAGGCGAGGAAGACGACGGCGTTGGGGGGCAGGTGGTGCATCTGGATGCCGAAGTGGTTGAGGAAGTTCCTCAGGAAGTCGGAGGCGGGCAGTCCAAAGCCGCGCTCGAAGTGCGACATGAAGACCACCCGCTCTCCCTCCCGCGGAGTGGGCACGAGCTCGCTGCCTGGCGCCCGGCACTCCACGCCGGGAGGCACCCGCCGGGTGTTGACGAGCCAGGCGCAGTCTTCAGCCGTGACGGAGGAACCGGCCCAGCCAGCCTTGGCCATTGCTGCGGGTGGAGGGAGTGAGAGGTTTTGAAGGATTTGGTTGGTGGATCGAATCCGCGGCGGCGCGAGAGCTTGCGCGGCGGCGGAGAGCACGGTGGCGGAGAAGCGCAGGAGACAAAGGAGAAAGAGTGCGAGGAAGGGGAAAAGTGAGTTACCGGGGAGGTATTTATATCTCCTCCGCGGATTTACCGTTACCATCGTGGGAGTGGGATCGATTGTGGCGTGTGGTGGATCCTGTGGCCGGTTAGAAACGCACACAAGCGCAGGTTGCGCGCGTAATGGCCGCATTGGATCCCACCACCGAATCGTGGCCTATAACTGCACTTGATGGGACATGACGGCCGGTGGGCCCACTGCGTGAAAACTGGACGCGTGGCAGATCGTGTCCTGGGCAACGAAACGACAAGGTCGTGGATGCTTGACACGTGTGCAGTTGCTGCGTGAAGGGCTGGATCGTGCTCTGTGCCGCAACGGCTCAATTCCAGAAAATTCTCTAAGTCTTTTTGCTCGGTTACAGAGTAGAGAGCAAGTGATGCTCGGAAGAGAGGAAACTCAAGGTACTTTCCAGATAGCTACTCGGAGGTTCTTCTCGGCATCTTGAGGTTCAAGGGCTGAGATGCAAAGATTGGTTTTAAAGCTGGAGGAGCCTAGTGAACAAGTTCGCAAGACTCAACCAGCTTCGGGGACTGCTGTCGGGGGGTTACCCCCGAGTAGGGTAAAGACAAGTGGTAAAGGCAGCTTACAAAAGAGAGGTTTGGTCGAGTAGCCGACTACCTGGTACTCGCTACCCGGTCGACTGCTACTCGGTCTCACCTAAAGATGATCAGAAGGAGAAATCAAGCAAGTTCTATCCTCTCGAGTAGAAGGTTGACCCGAGTACAATTGGCGGGAACAATTGGCGGGAACCTACTCGGCCAGAAAGTCAAAGGAGCCGTTCTGACACAGGATCCCGCGTATCCTGGGTCCGTACTTGGCAGCATGCGAACTACTGTTCATTTGGGGACGACGTGCCTGACAGTGACAGCATGGGAGCATGCTGTGGCAGGATATGGGGGGCCTACTCTGTGCCTAGGTACAGTGTTAGCCGTCTGTTCCCTAGTTTTGCCCAACGACTTTCCGGATGAAGCCAAGGTTAGGAACCAAAGCTGTCAGCGGGAACCCGGAAGAAGGACAGTGTGCACACTATGTCGACACTTCGTATTTGGACGTATCCGGCTGGGCACCGTGTATATAAGGTGCCCAGCCACCTCCTGCGCGAGGGACGAACACACGGCTCATACGCCTTCATTGGAGACAACGCTCTCATCCTAGAAACCCTAAGTTCTTGACCTAGCTCTACTCGGAGAAGGGTGAGAAGCTACTCGGTAGAGATATCATTTGTACTGTGGCTACTCGGAGAAACATCATAATACACATAGAGAGGCAGGAGTAGGGGTTTTACCTCCTCACGAGGGCCCTGAACCTGGGTAGATCGTGTTGTTTGCAGTGTGTTGTTCTTATCTCACGCGTCTACTCGTCGCGTGATCCCTCCCCGAATACCTCCAGCGTCCATCGTCCCCACATCTTTAGCCATCCTATGGCATCTGCCGTGACACCACCACGACAAGTGGGCTTAATAAAAGACGTGGGCCTGGACGCGGTTGGGGAAGGGGAGGCCGGCTCGGGATTGGGAGACAGGAGCCCAAAAAACGTGGGCCTGGACACGGAAACTGAACGATTATATATATTTTTTTGTCAAAAAAGTATCCATCCCGGTCCCTTGAACGAACCGGGACGAACTCGCTGGCCCAGGTTCGCCACGTGGCCTATCCTTACCATCCCGGGTCCTGGCACAACCGGGACCAATGGGACGGGCCATTTGTCCCGGCCAGCCCATCCCGGTTGCACAACCGGGACAACTGGCCCTTACGACCCGGGACAAAAGGCCCTGTTTCCACTAGTGCCTGAATACCTCTACCAAAAGTTTAGAACCCGCGACTTAGTTCTCATACCACCGAGAACTAATTAAATCTCGGTCGAGCGGTGTAAACGCACATTCTACAAAGAAAACTTCAATTGCACCCAACTGCATCAAACATGCGATTGAATCGAATCACTTTGAATTCCGGTGTGCTAGCTGAGGATATATAAATTACCATTGTGCAAAAAATGGGAAAATAAAACAGTTTCAACCAATATGTAACCGAAGAAAAATCCAGCTCAGCAGTACTGCAACTTTACAACATTTGGTTACAACCATGATGCAACTGGAAATAAAATCGGTAGCAATTATGGTGAAAAGGTAAAAGGAAAAAAACCGTTGCAAATATTGTGCGGCTTAAGAAAAAATTAGTTGCACCGACCGGCACAGATCTCCGCGTGAATCTACTAGCAGCTAAGGGTTTGACCTAGATCCAAGATAATTCCCGTATGACAAATAAGCAGGAATCCCATTGAGGACGTACTCAAAAACGGTGAAATCTGATCTCAAAACCGTTGAAATCTGATTGAATGTGCTGCATGTTCAGATGTGTTCTTAAAAACGGTATGTCGGGAGCGGTGACGAATAAATCTATTTTTTTTTTGACAGAACAAATCCATCATTTTAGAGCTGCATGTTTCAATAATCTCTTCGGTCATACAAAATGACTAATTCTGGCCCACCTTGTTTCCTTGGATCAGGGCCTGAGAAAAAATGCAGTACCCCAGGTAGACTTGCCCGGCTGGTTAGGTCTTTGAACCAGCGGCTGCTGATACGGCCCAACCAGGTACAACGAACAGTGCCTACGACGCGGGGAGAGCTCCTATATATGGCAGGCACTATGTATCGGTAATCAATAAAGAAAAAAAGTCTTCTGGAAGGTCACCCCGGATACGCTGTGCATGGGACAAGTGTCGCATCCTACTTCCTCCTAGCCTCCCACGGGTGCTCGTATACGCGACAAGTGTCAGCACCAGAGAATTTGGGGGGGGGGAGGGGGAGGGAGGGGGTTCCTTTCCCACCCGCGTACAGGAGGATGGACGGCACACATTTATTTTTAGGTTCGGCTTTTCAAAATGAAATATCTCAAGAACCGTATTTCGAAATTAAGAAATATTTTCATATTTGAGATCCTCGCGTCGAGATCTTCAAAACTATATCCCATATTGATAGGTTTTGAGAAACTTTTTTTTATATACTTCAAAGATGTACTAATTTATACTTCGGGTTTTCACTATTCTATACTTACTGCTTTTGTACTTCAGGGTTAAACTTGTTTTGTACTTCCTGATTTTGTACTTCAAAGTTATACTACTTTATACTTCGTGGTTATACTTTTTTATACTTCCTGATGTTATACTTCGTGGTTATACTTTTTTGTACTTCCCGATTTTTTGTACTTTGGGGTTGTACTTTCCGGTTTTATACTTCGTGGTTATACTACTTTATACTTCGGGGTTGTACTACTTTATACTTCGCTTCGATAACACACACTGAAGGGCCAGCGTACACCCAGTGAAAGCCGACGTACACCTAAGCGGATGTACACCCAGGTATACTGTCGAGACATCGTAGTAGATTTCATAGACGGGGGTGCCATGAGACTACCGATAGAAACGTGGGGGGGGGCGTGGTTGTGCGAAGGACAATGACACACGGTTTTTACCCAGGTTCGGTACGGCGCAGTAATGCGACGTTCCTACTCCTGCAATCTCACTATTCAGGACTAAAGCCTGGAAATACAGAGTACAATGTGAGGTTCTATTGGCTGCTCGTCAAGGATCAACCTCTCGGCGAGTTAGCCTTTAGCTTCTTGTCTATCTATCATATATCCCGTCCGGCTTTATACAATAGCCGGATTAGGGCATATAGAATAGGAAACCTAGAAGACTAACTCTCTAACTTGGAAAGTAAGGAATCCGCCTTCTACTCCAAGCCAGATCACGTGGGCCGTGATCCGGGTTCTTCTAGAATCCGGCTTCTGTGCATCAGCTTACTGGGCCGCCTAACGGACCATAGCCCATCACCATTTAGGCCACCCTAGTAATCCGGCACTTTAGACTACCATCTGATATACCCCTAGTTGTTATATATCCGACAGTAGCCCCCAAGAAGGATTATGACTCGGATTCGCCGTCTTTTGCCGAATGCATATTTTCCAGGAAATATCGGCCTGCAGTCTTGATTCTTCTTTTTCTCCTCAAAGGATGTTACAACGCAAAACTCGGAATCCAGAAAATCCGGGTTTTCTTCCACGAATCTTCGCGGAGAAGGAACTTCCTACGTCAGCGCTTTAACCTTGCTGACGTAAGGGACGTTTGGGTTACAGGTGGAAAACCCAGAAACATATCTCTGACAGATTCTCGCGGGAAAGGAGGCGATAGCAATAATCACCCGGCGTTTCATTTCCCGGAATTTCCGGCGAGTGACACGCGTTGATCATCCAACGGTCAAAAGAGCCGTTATCACGCATCGTGACGAGATTCCGGCTATAAATAACCGTCTTCGTCCTCCTCGGAAACCTTCCGCTCTCACTTCCCAGCACCACTCCATCGCCCAAGTTCTCGCAGAGCCCTTCTCGAGCGCACGAAGCACCCAGGACCTCACCGGAGCGACCGAGCGCCGCCCCTCGATGGCATCTCCGTCATCTTCTCCGGCCCGCACCGTCGCTAAGGGCATAGACGAAATAATCGACACAATGGACCCGCAACTGGATTCCCCAGTGCATGTCTCCGGCTACGAGCCGGTGAAAGCCGCAGGCGGCGCGGAGGGCGAGGAAATCCCTCTCGCCTCCGCGGATCTTGCGGGATCTTCCTCCGCGCCTCCCCCACCGTTCACGCCCGAGACGGTGGAGGAGAAAATCGCGCTCGTCGGAGACGAGCTCGCGGCCGTGGAGGCCGCTGCGTCCGCCGCCGCCGGAGCCGAAGAAGAGGCGGAAACTGCCGGCAACTGGAGTGCCAGCAGTATTCCGCCATCCCTCCTTCCGACAATGGAGAAGGAGGGGCTCGTGCTGAAGGGAAAATGGCGGATCCCGGAAGACGAGACCGAACCCGCGCCAAAGAACGAGGAGTGCGTCCTCCTCACCTCTCATATCGCGAGAGGTATGGGTTTGCTGCCTTCTGCCTTTTTCTTGGAAGTTCTTCACCATTACGGTGTCCAGCCTCATAATCTTCCCCCAAACTCCATTCTTTATCTAGCCGGCTTCTAAGCCCTTTTCGAAGGGTATTTAGGAATAGCTCCTAGACTAGATTTCTGGCAATACTGCTTCGGAGTGAAGCGTAACCCCACAGAGGGTGTTCTTCCTATCCGCGGGACCATTTCTTTCACTCTTAGGAGGTTTAGGGAAGATTGGTATCCAAAGATAAAAACGTCAGAATCCGTCAAATTTTGGACGGGTTCTTTCTTTTATCATCCTGACGTCCTGTTTCCCGAGAAAGAAAACGGGGTTCTACCATTTACCAACTCTACCGCCATCCCTCAAGAGAGTTGGGCAGTGGAGGCGGTGCAAACCTTGCCAGATGATCTGATGAAGATAAAGCGGCGTATCGCCAAACTTACTTCTTCTAAGCCTCCCTTAACCGGAACTGATACTGTTCTGTGCTAGTTTGGCCGCCGTATTCAACCTCTTGCTTTTCGCTCCCGACTCCTTTGTGAATACGAAGGGCCAGAAGACGAAATGAGAGGGACGGACAAAGCCTTCTCCAAAAGGGACTTCAAGAAACGAGTCAACCAATTGGTCGCTACTCGTGATCAATACGAAGAAAGCTTGGAAATGTATCACGAGGAGAACCCAGTCCCTAAGGTATTTTTATTTTCCTTCATTTTGGGTTTCTCTCGGATTGCTTCTTTTTTCTGGCTTAATCGAATACCTTGCCTTCTCCATAGTTTGATGAACTTAAGGAATCTGACCTTGCATCGGACGCCGAACTCGACGAATTACGCGCCAGTTTTTACAGCGGTCGGAAACGCAAGAGGCAAGTGATTCCCGAGGAAGTAATAAATCTTGACGGAATCCCCATCGCCGCATCCGGGTAATTTACTGGAGCTTTTTGCTTATCATTCCCTTCCGGTTCTTCGAGATATTTACTTCTCGGATTTTTCCTTTTCAGTCTTGCTCCAGTTTCTTTGAAATCAAAGAAATTGAAGAAACATAAAGCTGCTACTAGCAAAGCAGAGCCGTTTTCCACTTCAGCTTCTTCTGTTCCTACTACACTTGGTAGGGAGAAGAAGGCCACGAACCCGGACATTCAATTCCAACAATCCAGCCAGCCTGTTGCATCTAACATGGATGCGAGGGAAAGGGCGGGACCAGAAATGAGTAGACATCCTCGAACTGGGGAGGATGAACCTATTCCCACTTTCGACAGGAACTTCCAAGTAAAGGAAGAACCGTTTGACGATCTCGGATATATTCGTCCGGAAGCTAAGAAGTTCTTCGCTCCTGCACCTTTGATCCGTCCTTGGCCACAAGGTGGGCTAGTTGTCCGAAATAACTTCGTATTTTCACCTCGTCAGGTCATGCAAGACGGCCTGCATCATGTTGGAATTCTCTTTTCTGAATATTTAAGGGAATTCAACGAAAACCTGTCCGGTTTGCGACAAATGAGCCAGGTAATATCTCTAGCCCCCAAGCAATAAGTCGAACACATGCTTTCAACTTAATGCTTCTTATTACGCTTGTTCTAACTTAAGCATCTTGCTTTCATTTCCGTGTTTCAGCAAACCGCTGACACAATAAACTTGGAAGTTTTTAACAAGCTTAACATCAAAAATAAGGAGGTTAAAACTCTCCTATCTATTCTTGATGTTAAAGAAACAGAGCTGGCATCATCTCAGCTTAAGATGGAAGAAACAACAGGTATACTTTTAGTTCTCTGTAGTTCCTTGTCCATAATTTTTGCTAAGTATTTTTCCAAGTTTTCTTAACCCGGAATTTTTTCCTTGCTTTTGAGCTGCCTTGGCGAAAACCAAGCAAATAGCTGAAGATGCCGGCAATACCGAGAATCTCCGCCGGGAGAATATGAACCTTCATAAGGAACTTATGAAGGCTCAAAAAGATCTGGAGGCCAGCAATATGGCTCTTGGAATTGCGCATTCCAAGGCCTCCCAACAAGCGGACAAAGACAAGGCCACTATCCAAGATTTGGAGAACGCCTTGAACCTGCGCCTGGAGGAAGGCTCCGAGATGGATAAGATTCTTGGTAAGTTATCAACTTTTACCGGATTTTCCATGTCTTAACTTTTTTCTCTGCTTTTCCGCTAACTCTTTGGTTATTTTGTCTTGAAAAAACAGGAGATGACCCAGATCTTACTCGGATTGAGAAAATCCGAGCTTTCGGGAAGGTGTTCACTGCGATCCGAGCTGCAGGCATGAAGCTAGTCAACAAGTACCTTCCCGCAAGAACTGGGGAGTTCTCGGAAGTTGAGAAACTTCCGGAAGCTATCCTGGAGGTGGCGGAATCCAAGGAATCCACCTTGCGCTCCGCAGCATGGGGTGGTGCACGCATGGCGTTAGGCCTTATGCGTATGCATTATCCCAGTGCCAAATCTTGGTGCGTGGCGTCCGGTATCCCTGTTGGATATACGGAGACCCAGCGGACCACCATCTTTGATGAGATCAAGAGTCACGCCACCAAGATTGCCTCTATGGTGAACATCTCCATCACCTATCCGGAAGAAGAAATTCCAGAAGCCCCCGAGGATGACAGCAGCGAGGAAGACTCGGATGCTTGAAGAAATTCTCCTTGTCCTGGATGGTGGAAATAGGAAATAGGAGCATTACTGCACTTTACAATGTAATTTATATTGTAATGCTTCTATTCTTTTGTATAAACAAGTACTCCGCCTTTTGCAGTTTAACTTTTATGAAATCCTTTGCAAGTTTTCCGGGTTTTATATTCCTTTATCTTCCAAGTTCTCTGGTTTGTGTGCTTTAACTGTCCTTAGCGTTTGAAATGGCTCAGTAGTACTATAATCTTCACGCCAAGTTACTGGGTAGAACCGATCAGTTTAAACTTGGAAACATGGATCATACTAAAGGCATTTTTTACTTACTAGCTCCAGTGACCCAGCACATAAACAAACAGATAAAGCTTAGAGAAAAGTAAGGAATTTTTTGAATGAAACTCGGGCACGCAGGCACAATCTGAGTTTCCCTTAACCTTTAGTAGGCTGAAAATCAGTCAGTTTTTAAACGCCGAGCACGCAGGCACAATTCGGGTTAACATTGGGTATTTTGTAAGATCATTGGAAAATAGATGAGACGGAATCATGCTTTGTACTATAATAAACTTGTAAAAACATGGATGTAAGAATTCCGACAACTTTATTTCATGATCTCAAAGATGTTTACATAGAAATTGAACTAAGTATAGAACGGACGTAACTGCTGGATACTCCAAGGCCTCTTTGTCTCTCCTAGTACATCATCTATCTTTCTCTTTCTTTTGCGATTCATCTTCTCGGGATCATCTTCCGTATCGCGAATGTCTACAAGATAATATGATCCATTCTTCATGGCTTTACTGATGACAAATGGTCCTTCCCATACTGGGGCCAGTTTGTGCTTTCTTTGCTGCACCAATCTTAGCACTAGGTCACCTTCTTTAGAAGAACGATGCCTGATTTTCCGACTATGATAATGTCGTAAACCTTGCTGATAGATGGCGGATCTTTGAAGCACAAGTTCTCGTTCTTCTTCTAAGAGATCGACGGCATCCTGTCGTGCATTTTGGCATCTGATTCATCGAAATCCTGCACTTTTGGGCTGTCATGGAGCATGTCCGTTGGGAGAATTGCTTCCGAACCATAAACTAGGAAAAACGGGGTTTGCCCAGTTGACCTATTTGGTGTTGTTCGGATACTCCAAAGCACGGAAGGTAACTCTTCTACCCATGCTCCAGCTGCTCTATGAAGAGGAGATTCGAGTCTTGGGCGTATTCATTGTAAGATTGAGCTATTCATTCTTTCAACCTGACCATTGGATTGCGGGTTTGCCACAGATGCAAGATCTAGGCGAATTCCCGTTTGTCGGTAATATTTTGCCAACTCTCCAATAGAGAAATTTTTCCTGTTGTCGGTTATTATGCTGTGTGGAACGCCGTATCTCATGACTATGTCAATGATGAAATTTCTGGCAGTCACACCGTCAAGCTTTTTGATGGGTTTGGCCTCCACCCACTTGGTATATTTATCCACTGGAACGAGTAGATGCGTAAGTCCGCCTCTGGCAGTTTTGAATGGTCTCATCATATCTAGCCCCCAGACCGCAAACGGCCATGTAATTGGGATAGTTTTGAGTGGTTGGGCCGGCATATTTGTCTGCTTGGCGTAATATTGACAACCTGCACATGTGTTTACTATGTGCTCAGCGTCTGTCTTGGCTGTTAGCCAGAAAACTCCGGCGCGGAATGCTTTTTTGACTATGCTTTTTGATTGAGCATGATGTCCGCAATCTCCGGCATGGATTTCTTGCAGAATTTCTCGTCCTTCCTCTGGTGAAATACATCGCAGAAAAATTCCGGTAGTGCTGCGTTTATACAGGCAATTATTAATTACCGTGTATCATTTGCATCGACGCTAAATCTGTCTTTGCAAGACTTCGTCTGCTCCATTCGGGTACTTCTGATCAACTAAGAAGTTTAAATATGGGATTGTCCAATCCGGGTTAACGAGCATGACTTCAATTGACTCGAAAGCCAAAGGATAATCAACATCTCCACCTTTTATCGATGGTGCATACAAATGTTGGACGAATACACCTGGAGGTAGGATTTTTACTCTTTCTGATCCCATGCGGGCTAATGCATCCGTGTTCCAATTTTCCTCCCTTTTAACATGGAGTACTTCGAATCCAAAGAAACAGATCGCAAACTCATCCACCGTTCTCCGGTATTCGGCCATTATAGGGCTTTTGGCGTCCCAAGTTTGGTTGAGCTGGTGCTGTACCAAATCTGAGTCGCCATAGCATAGGATGCGTTTGACACCTATTTCCTTTGTAATATGCAAGCCGTGAAGCAAAGCTTCATATTCTGCCACGTTATCACTGGCGTCGAAGTGTATTTGTAATACATACTCCATTGTATCTCCTTTAGGGGATTTTAGAACTACACCAGTGTAACATCCCAGTGTTTGGGAAGTTATAAGGATCTAAATTTAATATGTGCAATTGCAAAGCATGCATCTAAAAGTACGGGAAATTTTGGCGCGAAAGTTTAAACAAAGCAAAGTGACCAAAGTTTCACTTGACATGATGAAATAGGTCTAGTTCATCTAGCCAAGAGTACATTTGGAGTGATCTTTATAACAAGTATCTTAAGAAACCAAATCATCTGGTTACACAAACCATAATTGGTTGTGACAAACACAAACTCATAACAACCTTAACCACAAGTCTTAAAGTGACTTGGGATAATTCACTAGGTATCTAGAACTCAAAGAGGGGTGAGTATCCAAATCAAATATCTGATGATCATACTTCCACCAATAAGTTATACACAATTGAACCATCTCATCAACAGAGGTTTTATGTTCTCTCAAACAATAACTCTTAAGTTATAAACCATCCACACAACATCTTTCTAAATTATTTAGTAACTACTAAGTGAACCTTCACAAGTAAATAACAAAGTTTCAATAGAACACAAGTGATACAAACAAGTATTAACTTAAACCCCACAAGTGGGTAATGACATAATAATTGTATTTATAATATATTTTATCGAATATGTACATATCTCCTCAACCATAAAAGAAGTATCTGAAAGAAGTAATAAATCTTCTTAAACTACTGTTAAACCTTGATCATTACCTATGATCTTTCCAAAACTATATGTCTTCATCATGAATACAAATGAAGAATATAAAATAACAACATGACACCTTGACTAACCAATTAACCACCATGATCAAAGTCATTAAGCTCAATAAATTTTATATGCTCAATGTATCCTTCACCTTATATAAGGGAGCATATCAAATCTCAACACCTCAATGAACCATTGGATCCACTTAATATTAATACATCAGTCCATAAGCATTTCACAGCTCTACTCAAATCCAAACCATCATTGAACCACTAAAGTATCTTTGGATACAACTAAGGAATAACAAGTTATAACCTATATTAGAGTAATTGAACTGATAACTAAGTAAATAAATCCTATATGATATAATTACATATCTTCTGGGAAATAAAATAAGAAGTATATGGAAGGATAATAAAAGCCTGAACTAAATCTTAACTTAGATTTTGTTATGTTTCCTAGACTATTCTATATTGTTTCCAATCTTCTCTGAATCATTCTGCAAGAGAAGAAACCACAAGACAGGAGGAACTACCACATGAAGAATTCCAAGAAGATTAATTAGAGTGTGCTTGAAGTGCTACTCTAATCTTATGTAAGAGTACTTGGAAACTCTTATACCTTGATATGATCTTATTAACTCTCTTGAAAGAGTGTGCTAATCCAATGTTAGTGTTATATAGAAGTAGTTTAGTAACAGGAGTAATTACCTTGTTAACAGATAACTTTTGTATACTCAAACAATTGAGTGTCATACACAAACAAACAGAAGACTGAATAACCTGGTACATCTCAGCCTATTTATATGAGTAGTAATTTGGAGGCAAGACTGGCTACCTTGTTTACAAATTATTCTTATATGCATAGGTCAACTTGATGTCATAAAATAAACCCATATTCTTTTATAATCCTCTAAGTAAAATCCTTGCTTGGAGTTACTGGCTGTTTTCACCACAAGGGTGAGATAGTTGATGATGGAATCCCAAAGATGATCTTACTGGCAAGTGACAAAGGTGATACCAGAAGACTAGTGGCAACTAAAGAGAAGACCATCAAACAACAGAAGACAACAAGGAGCAACACTGCCTCAGAAAGGGAGTATAAGAAATTATTCAGTGAAGTATTAGGTAATACTAGAAGATTCATAACCTCTATGCCTTGTCAAGCTCAACAGAGATGAGGAACACATAGTAAATCTCTTAAATGAAAACAAGTATCCAGTAAGGAATAACAACAAGGATTTTGCATCCACATGTCTTGATATGTGGAGGTAGATGAAAACAAGCTTAATATCTTGTTTTCCAAATCCTTTTCATAGATAAGACTAAAAGATGATAACAAAAATTCATCTACCCATAAACATACAAATGATCACTTCTTTCTAAATCAAGCATGGGATAATATCCAAATTGGAAACTATGTGGAAAACATACAAATAAGCTCTCAAAACCATTCATGTTTTCCACTTGATCAAGTACTGAAAACAGCAAACAGAGAATGCACAAACCTCAGTAAAATGTCAACCAAACTTGCTAGGAGTCTCAATTAGGAAATAACAAAGCCTCATAAGAGAAAATAAGTTCATTACCTAATAAAAATAATTTAGTATGTCATGGGATACAATTCTCTATTAAGAGAATTCCATTTCCATAGACAGAAACAATACCAAGTAATTTTACCAAACTATTTTCTATAAGGGATTATACCTAAAATTGTTCAATTATGATACACCACCTTGGTATTCACAAGTATGGAGTGTGTAATTATTAAATATGCTTTAGCATAGTTTTAGAGCTATTAAGTAAATTAAAAGAGGAGAAAACAACAAATTCACTTAATCTCGCACCCTAAATAAAAAATACAAATATTATTCAATTTCACCAAAATAAAATATGGTGAGGTTGCAAATTGGATGAGCTATCCAAATATATTTTTTTTATAATTTTTATGTTCACAAATCAGCCCTGAAAACAAAGGTTTTCTTCTCAATCTAGTAACAGAAGGACCTGTTTGTAAATCCCAGAACTTGTAAGGGGTTATCGTAATTTCGTGAAATCTTTTCCTTTCTTCTTCCTCTGCCAGAAGGCAGAGGAGAAGATCGTGCAGCTCTCCTCGCCGCTGCCACCTCCTGCCGCCGTCGTTCTGTGGGGATAAGACCACCCCGAGAGGCGTCTACATCCCTCTCTACTCACTCTCTCCCTCTCATATTCGTTGCTCTCTCTCTCTCTGCAAGAAAAACGAGCAGGAACCCTAACCCTAACCCCACGGCCACCGCACGCCGTCGTCGACTCCGGCCATCCCCGGTGCAATTGATGGTACCCAAAGATGCGCCTTGGACCCCTTAACTTCCTCGAGCACGTACAGTAGATGGGAGGGCCGGGAGCAGCCGGAATCGGCCGTTCCTTTTCTCACTGCCCCCGGTCATGGCGGAAGCTCACCGTCGATTCCGATCACCTCATTCCAAATTGGGTACCTCCACGAATTCCTGGTGAGCATACGATCCTTGTGGTGTTTTTTATTTGATTTTTCATCGATGCAATCGTCGAATCACCGGAGACCGTGCTCCGCCGTCGCGCCACTGGACGCCGACGAGCCTCCGGCAACCTTAAGCTAGCGGCGCTGCCACCTACGGAGTCGCCGCAGTCTCCTCTAACTAGTGGGAGCAATCCCGTCCACCAATTCGTGATGGATCCATCGATTTGATATTCACAGTAGGAATTCCCAATTCGGTTGACATAGGCATGACGTCATCATGACGCCATTATTCCTTTTCCTTTTATTTTTCTTTTAATTTTATTTTTAATTCGAATATGACAGGTGGGACCCACCTGTCAATTTGAATATTGGCAGAAAATAACTAAAACTTGTTAATTCAATAACTTTAATTCCATAAATGAGAAAAATATAAATTATACACCAAATTAATGAGAAAAATATAATCTATTTATTTATCAACTTTTCAAAATTGTTTAATATAATTTAAAATTAAAAAATTTCTGAATTAAATTAAATCATTTAAAATTGAGAAAAATAATAAAAAATTCATAAAATCAGAAAAATACAAGTTATATACCAAAATGCTCCAAATCACAAATACAACTCATCTATGATGTTTCCAAAGTCATTTGATCTAGTTTCATGTGTGCAATAGTTTGCTTAGTCATTTAATTCATTTAAAATTGAGAAATTAATAATTTATTCAAATATTTTCAGAAAAATAAAATGTTATATCAAATTAAAGAGAAAAGAATTTCCAATTCAAATATGTCAAACATAAAACATTTTGTTTAATTATAAACTTGTTTCTGTTGGTATAATGGGATTCTATAATATTCTATTATAACAGAAATAACTGCCATACTATTATTTTCTTTACTAATAAAACTCTCAGGTTTCCACACCTACTAAAACCTATCATCACAAGTCATTAGCAAGTATTGTGATGATAGAGTTAGCTGTACTAGTTCATCATTTTCAACTAAACTCATTGTCATTAGCTCTACACTTTTGGAATATAAAATCAAACATGTTTGTTACCTTTTCAATAATTGTTTACCATGTGCTATTGTCTTGTTGCCTAACCATGTAGAACACTTCTACTTAAACATGATAGCAAGTGTTTGTTCAATAAAAGTGAAACACACTTAAGCCTAAAAGAAATAACAACATCACCACAAATAATGAAACAACCCTAAGTCACCTAACAATTGTGTGAATACGTTATCGTTTCAAACGTGGCTTACACTTGTAAGCTGGGGTATTTTCCAGGGGATTTCACGATGCATCTCATTACTATGCATATATCATCTTGCCAGTGTTTTCTGTAGTCCTTACCGGGACTACTTTGCTATCTTTCAGATATTTGTATTTCTCTACGCGACTCTTGAACCCCGAAGACCTGGATTATTATTGTTATTTCAATCTCAGGCAAGTTCATCACTTGCTCATATCCTTTGCAGTATCTCATAACAAACTACTTGCAAAAACCCTATCGTATTATCACCTATTCTCAAAAGAATGCATGATCCTATTTTTATAATAATATGACTAATTGAATGACTACCCGAGTGGTAGTGTTCTGTTTGGTGGGCGGATGGAACCATGGTAAGATGAATAGGTCAAAGGAAGGTTCCATCTGCATGGGAACGTATTACCTAGGAATTAACAACAACCGCCGTCAGGATTCTTGCGCCGTAAATTCGCGTTGACCATGGATCTTTTGTGGGGGGAGTAAGTCAGCCGTGATACTTCTCTCGTTCGCATGTCAACGGACTAACAGAGACGTACGCTGTAGGTCTTGCGAGACTACATGCACATGGGTGGGAGCCCTTATGTCCCACGGGCTCTGGGGTCTATGAGTGTCTGCCAGGGGCGCGTAGATCTCCATCGTGAGGGGTGGAATCAGGCGTTCAACCTGCTGGCAGAAATGGGTGGGCATGCGTTGTGCGAAGAAGCACGGTTTGGCTTGGACCAACTACCGGGCCCCACACCTAAGTGGGAGTGGACAGGAACGTACGCCTGGTTGTGCAACATGGTCTTGGTCGTCCATGGGTAAAGTAACGCACCTCTGCAGAGTGTAAAAGGATGTGACATGTTACCCCCTGTTCCGGGAAGGAGCTGCGAACGCCGCAGGAAAGGCAACTCCATGAATGTTCTAGTCCTGTGAAGATCTGGCGGGCATAGTTTTCAGAATTAAAAGCAACCTCTTGAAGAAAGTTTTACAAAACCTTGCATTAGCTTATGACTCTTTCGAGTCTAAAGCCGTAGTTAGTGCATCAAACCACCCACTTTATATCATGAACTTGCTGAGTAATGCTCGTTACTCATTCTATCCCATTTGATCCCCTGCTTAGAGTTGAAGCCCATTGAAGTCGTCATCGAGAAGCCAGCGCTGCCTAAGGGAGCTACGTGGAGTGATCTACTACTTAGTCGATAAAGTATCATCATCAACAACGCTAGTGGAGGGCAAGCTATCAAGGTGTAGGTAGAGTCCATTCTTGGACTTAGCAGTTATAAGCCATAGATTAGGGCTGACATCAGCCGTAGTGGATTAGTTCTGAGCTAGAGTTCTTCTCCGGCTTGGAGCTGCGAATTGCTTCTTCTGATGTTTCTTTTGCAGGAGATCTTCTTGATTCATCAAGGAGATTCTCAAGATTTTGTAATGAAGTATGTATCCTATAGTTTTGCTTGGACCCGTTGTGTTTCTGTTGTACCACTCTGAGAGATGTAATATTCACGGATAAGTCCTTCTGTGAGTATTATGTCACCGACTTGCGCACTACACATGCAGTGGTGTGCTGGGTCACCACAACCAGCTCCAGCGCCCTCCTTCATCTTGGATCCGTCAAAGTGCTTGATCCAGTACTCGGACTCCGGCATTGGTGTTTTTTCCATTGCTTCCGTCCAGTCGGCGACAAAATCTGCCAGAACCTGGGATTTTATTGTCGTCCTAGGCTGGTACTTAATGTCGAATGCTGCTAGCTCGATGCCCCATTTGGCTACTCGACGAGTTGCCTCCGCATTGTTTATTATATCCCCTAGTGGCGCTTTGCATACCACTGTTATGGAATGTCCTTGAAAGTAATGACGAAGTTTTCTAGATGCGAAAAATACGCCATACTCCAGTTTTTGGTAGTGTGGATACCTTTGTTTGGACTCCGAGAAGACTTCACTTATGTAATATACCGGATGCTGGTCTGGTATGCTTTGTTCGTCTTTCTTCCTTTCCACAACAATTATCGCACTAATAACCCGATTTGTAGCCGTAAGGTACAATAACATAGGTTCTTCGTCTTTTGGGGATGCCAAAATCGGAGCTTTCATCAAAGTTTTCTTCAACTGGGTTAGCGCTGCATCTGCCTCCTCTGTCCATTCAAATTTGTCGGATTTCTTCAACAATTTGTATAGTGGCAAGGCTTTATCCCCCAGCCGGCTAATAAACCTGCTGACGGCTGCAGCGGAACCCGTCAATCTTTGCACATCTTTTACGCACGTAGGCTTGGAGATGTTTACGATTGCTTTGATCTTTTCCGGGTTTACTTCTATTCCTCTATGAGAAACGATGAAACCCAGAAGTTTTCCTGAGGGAACCCCGAACACGCACTTTAATGGATTTAACTTCATTTTATAAGCGTGCAAATTTTCGAAGGTTTCTCGCAAATCCTCAAGGAGTTTTTCTTTTTCCTTGGTAACGACAGCAATGTCGTCCACGTAAACGTGGACATTTTTGCCAATCTGACTATGCAAACACCGTTGCATGCAATGCTGGTAGGTTGCACCTGCGTTCTTCAGGCCAAATGACATGGTTATGTAATAGTACGTCCCATAAGGGGTTATAAATGAAGTTTTGATTTGATCTTCCTTTTTCATGCGTATTTGATGATACCCGGAATATGCATCCAAAAAGCATAAAAGCTCAGAGCCTGCAGTGGCATCTATTATTTGATCGATTCGCGGTAACGCAAACCTATCTTTTGGACACAGTTTGTTCAGGCCGGTGTAATCTATACACATTCTAAGGGCAGTAGTATCTTTCTTCGGGACTAATACTGGATTTGCAGACCATTCAGTATGTATAACTTTTCGGATAAAATCTGCTGCCAAAAGCCGGATAATCTCCTTGCCAATAGCCTTCCGTCTTCTTCCATCAAATCGACGGAGATCTTGTTTGACGGGTTTCGATCCTGGAATCACCTTGAGTTGATGCTCAGCAAGTTCCCTGGGTACGCCTGGCATGTCCGTTGGACACCAAGCGAAAATATCCCAGTTCTCACGGAGGAACCTGATGAGCTCGCTTTCCTATTTGTCGGTCATCCCAGTTCCCACTACGACAAATTTTGTCGGATCTTTGGGATCTAGGATTACCTGTCTTGTATTCTCAGAAGCCTTGAAGCTATCTGCTGACTTCCGGCTTTCTTTTCCTGCTGGCATTTCTGTCGGCGATACCTCTTTTGCCAGCTCTTTCAACTCTTCCTTTGCTGCGCAAATGGCGTTTTCTTTTTCCAGCTCGTTTGCCAATTTGAAGTCTCCAGATATGGTGATTACTCCTCCTTTGGGTCCTGGCATCTTCAGCTTGTTATAGATATAACATGATCTTGCCATGAATTTGGCGAAAGCTGGACGTCCGAGTATCGCGTGATACACGCTTTTGAACGGCACAACCTCGAAGGATACTTTTTCCTGCCGGAAGTGATCTTTGTCTCCAAAGGTTACATCTAGGGAAATTTCTCCTAGGGATCGTGCTTGTCTTCCAGGGACGATGCCGTGAAAACGTATGTTGCTGTGGTTGAGCTGGGTCTCGGAAATTTTCAGATGCTTCAGTGTATCCAGGTACATTATGTTTATGCTGGATCCTCCATCCATCAGCACTCTTTTTAGCCTAATGTTTTGAATAATAGGACTTACGATTAGAGCTTGTGTGTCGGGTTTAGGGATATTCCCGGGATGATCAGACCGATCCCAGGTAATTGGTGTGTTTGAGTACTTCAAGAATTTCAGGGTTGCAGGGACAACCGCGTTTATTTCTCGAAGCGTTCTCTTTGCCACCTTTCCTGAGGGATTTGCCAGGAAAGTTAGGTTGCATTCTCCATCAACTCTCGGAAACTTAGGCTCGCCTTTTCGCTGTTGTTCCTGGATTTTTTCGTCAGTGTCCGATTCACTGTCTTCTTTCTCAGCTTCTGGCTTTTGCTTGGAAAACTTCCTCTTGGAATTCTTCCCTTTGTTTTCGGATCCTGCACTGCCTTTCATATGCTTGTTCAAGCGACACTGTGCGTTAGTATGGGTAGGCTTCCCAAATTGCGAATGGTGGACACAGTTTTCCGACTTGATTTTCTCCCACTCTTCTTTGGTGTAGTTTATCGGCTCGGTACTGCGTCCTTTCCACCTATTGTCATTTTCCCTTCCAAAGGCTATGTTGACCTCTTTGGGCTCCTGTGTTGCGTCTGGAGTTCCTTTTTTCTCAGGGCGAGGGTTCTTTTTGGCCTGTATCAGTGTATCGATATTGCCTCCTCTTGCCCTGATGTCGTCCTCGGCTGCAGCGTGTTCGTTGGCGGTTGTGAGCATAGATCCGAGATCTTTGTGCTTTTTGGAGCCAATCATGAACGCTACAAGTCCGGGTTTTAGTCCATTGACGAAAGCATGCATTGCTTGAACGTCAGTTACTCCAGAGCAACTATTCTTCATTGTCGTCCATCTTGAGATGAAATCCACGTATGGTTCGTCCTCAAATTGGGTGCAACGGTTTAGCTGGTTGATGCTATTCGGTCGTTTGTAGGTTCCCCGGAAATGCTGAGTAAATACTCGAGCCATATCATCCCAGCTGTCGACAGTTCTGGAGGGTAATCCATTGATGCAATCTCTGGCCCCGTCCAGTAACATTAGGGGAAGAAACTTTACACCTTACAGGTCTGTCCCATTGTTGATCTGGACGGCTGTATGATAGTCTAAGAGCCAGGTATCCGGATTTGTACTACCCGTATATTTTTTGTATGTTGGACCAACTTTGGCAAAGCTAGAATGAAGGGTTATCCTTCGGATCCTATCTGTCAAGCACTTAGGTCCAAAGTATAAATCGTCTCTTTCCGCTCTATCCATGTGTGCGGAGTACATGCCGGCTGAATGGACAGAAGGAGAACTGCTCCTTTCTTTTCCATTGTGGCGCAAACGCGCTTTTCCGGGATTCTCTCTATTTCTTCCTAGATCTTGCCCCTTTGGATAAGGTGGAGTTCTACTCCTGTTTCTTTCCTTATTTCTGGGGGGGTGTCCGGGATCTCTCACGTCTGTGAGGTATATCCTACCTTCCAGCTTTTTCAGCTGGGCGTCTCGGAGGCGGCATTGCTTTTCCGTCACTCCGGAGTTTTTCTTCCCGATCGCGAGGATTAAGTCCATCTTTCGGGAGATGGGATCCGGTTCTAGACGCTTCATCCTTGTTGTCGGGATTTTTCTTGTCTTTTCTCGGATCTGCTTTCTTCTCTTTTGAATTGCTTGAATCTCCAGGCTCTTCCGGTCCAGGTGCTCCAGCGGCGCATGTAGCTGTTTTACATAGGGCTGAGTCGTCATGCAACTTCCCTGATCGATGCTGCCCTCGCTGTTGTTGTTACAATGATTTTCCTAAGAAAGCATACACCCCTTGAAGTTTTTCGCCATTGGAGTACAAATCATTGTTGAGGATGGCGAACGCTGCTTCCGCATTCTCTGCTGCAGTTTTGTATATTGGTTCGCCTCTGGCATCTTTGCCATTTACCTGCTTTTGCCAAGATGGGTTGTGAAACCTTTCTTTTGGCGGCAGTACTTCCGGTATTACAATTGCGGGTAACCTTGTAGGTTTAATTCCAGATCTATTCTTTCTCTCGTATTCCTCGATTTCTTCCTTCATGAGCTTGATGTCGTCGTGGGTTTTTTCGAGGTGTTCACGAGTTCTGAATAGATGTTGTTGTTGCCTCTGGAGAGCTTGTCTCCTGGCTTCTAGCACTTCAGGGGGTTCATGCAGTCCCACTGGTGTTTGCAGTAACTCTTGTTCTTCTTGTTCTGTCATTGGCGGAACAAGGATTTCTTTTGTTTTCTTCTCCGAAGGTTTTACACCATTTGCGTCTCCAACTTCCGGGCTTTCATTGACTGGATCAGCCAATTTCTTCTTCCGGAGTTTATATTGGAGCTTTTTAGCGGCCTTGTGCTTTTTCTTGGAAGAGGGAGGTTTTTTGTTTGGTTCTTCCTCTGTCAATTCTTTGACATCGGGGAATTTTGGAGAGGTTTCTCCTTCTTCTCTCTCTTCCTCTGGCGGAGGAGTTCTAGGGCTTTCCTGACTGTCGGCATCCGTGTTTTCAGCCGGTTTTGCCATCAGTACTTCATGGAATCTCTCTTGGAAGGATTTGACCTTTCTTTCGAAAGCGTCTTCATCTTCGTCTTCGGTGTCGAAGTGATCCGATCCGGTTTCCGACTCTAATCTCGCCTCAATGGCGGCTAGTACAGAGTCAGCTTCCGAGTGCGTCGTGATGTTGACGGATGTCGGATCTTCCACCTCTGTTGTGGGAGTGTTGTTTTCTGCCTCTTGAACGGGATTACTTTCATCCGTGTTTTCGGCGATCTCGGATTGCACCATGCCGATAAAGTGTGATTCACTTGTATGTCGGCGATCTGAGCAGAACCCGGTATCGTAGTCCTCTTCGACTGGATATAGGGCGGGTGGGATAAATTTACTTCCACCGCAAAACCCCATGGCCTCTGCTGTTAATCCGATAAAGATATTTGCAGATCCAATCGGTAATACGCAGACACTTACCAGATGATTTTGCGCCAGTATGTAAGATCCGTTGTGGAGGAAGCGTCCAACGTCGTTGTCGAACTCCAAGCTTCCGACAGTTATGAAACTGCCGATCCCGCCGAGTATCCTAGATCGAAACACCTGACGTCGCTGGCCCCACGGTGGGCGCCAACTGTCGAGACATCATAGTAGATTTCATAGACGGGGTGCCATGAGACTACCGATAGAGACGTGGGGGACGTGGTTGTGCGAAGGACAATGACACAGGGTTTTTACCCAGGTTCGGTACGGCGCAGTAATGCGACGTTCCTACTCCTGCAATCTCACTATTCAGGACTAAAGCCTGGAAATACAGAATACAATGTGAGGTTCTATTGGCTGCTCGTCAAGGATCAACCTCTCGGCGAGTTAGCCTTTAGCTTCTTGTCTATCTATCATATCTCCCGTCCGGGTTAATATAATAGCCGGATTAGGGCATACAGAATAGGAAACCTAGAAAACTACGGTAACTCTCTAACTTGGAAAGTAAGGAATCCGTGCATCAGTTTACTGGGCCGCCTAACGGACCATAGCCCATCACCTTTTAGGCCACCCTGGTAATCCGGCACTCTAGACTACAATCTGATATACCCCTAGTTGGTATATATCCGACATATACCACGCGTATACTTTCAGATACATCGTTTGTATACTTTCAGTAGCAATGTTTTTATACTTTCAGATACAACATGTATACTTTCATTAGCCATTTGTTTGTACTTTCACAAATAACATGTATACTTTCAGAAACAATATTTGTATACTTTCAGTAAGAACTTTTTTACACTTTTCAAATACAACACGTGTGTACTTTTTAGATGAAGCGGCGTAGGCGTTTTGTACGAGGCAACGCCGAGCCGTAGCACGCACTACAACCAATGCACGCTTCGACCAATGCACACAACGACCTATGTACCCCTTCAAGATCTTTATAAATGGTTATCGAGGCGAAGCCGAGCCGTAAAAAAATATCGAGGCGAAGCCGAGCATCGCTGCTACTGGATATACATGGTGTACACACGCGCGTACTACTGCTCAGTGGATGAGATGGGATCCATGGTTAACCCTGCAGCTTATGTTGATGATCGATCCTGCTCGGCCTGACTTCGCCGGCTGGGCAGATGCTTGTTTTCTACCTTCAGCTACGCAAAAGTGAATTGAAGTACTGCTACTATGCAGACGCCGTGCAACTTCTGTATATGATCCGTGTGCACTTTTACCACCTTTTCTGGAACATTGGTCTGTGTTCACGGTAGAAAGCTGCAGTGTCTATTGATCTTCCCGACCGACCGCACGTACGCGTGTAGCGCTTTAATAAATTTCAACTACTAAAGCCAAGCTGCACGCCCAACGGTTTCTGTTTGTTTTACACTGAGGCCCCGCTTGGATTGTTGTTTATTTTCTCAGTTCAGGAAGATTTACGGCCCAGTTTTTCTGTGCCCACAAAACCGGGCGGATTATAATCAGGAGGTCGACAGGTCCGTAATCAATAACGCGTGCGCGAGTCAAGAAAACAGGCCGAGAGAAATACAGACCGGCCAAGAAAACAGTGAACCAAGCGCTCATGTCGTGAATGAAAAACGTCCGCAATTTTGACGGTAGTATTGGCTAATTAACGACGAACCAAGCAGGACCTGAGTCTGAAAACTGTAGACAGGTTTTAATCTTCCCATGTCGGAAGCAAATGCATGCATAGAAACACGGCTGGCGCGTACGTTGTGCATGCATGTATACTACATATCTGAACTGGAACTCCACCAGCTGCCACCTCATCTTTCCCATCTCAGACACAAATGCATGTAGTATCCCCAACCGTAAAACATGATATGAACTGGAACTCCGCGCATTCATGCTACACTACAGGAATCTGCTTATAGGCCGACGGCAAAATGCCGTCGGCACAGGTCAGCACCCCGTCGGCCTCCTCTGTGCCGACGGTGGCCGTCGGCACACTGCCGTCGGCACACGGCTCGTCGGCGCAGGTAAGGGGGCCGTCGGCACACGAAAATGCCGTCGGCACAGCTGAGTGGTGGGCCCCATCTTGCTCTGACAGCGGGCCCCACGCTGTCAGAGCGTTGGTCTGGTGGTGGCCTCTGTGCCGACGGCCACCCTCGGCACAAGGTGGGACACGCGGCAGCAGCTGGTGCGTCCCTGGGCGGGCGCTGTGCCGACGGCATTGCCGTCGGCACAAGGGGGGACACGTGGCTGCTGCTGGTGCGCTCCTGGGGCATGGGCTGTGCCGACGGCAATGCCGTCGGCACAGGACTGACCATTTGGTCAGCGTAGGCCCTGTGCCGACGGCATTGCCGTCGGCACAACCTATGCCCAGGTTTTTTTTTTGCCCTTTTTGGTGCTGTTTTGGTTCCAAAATTCACAGCAAAATTACAAATAATGATCCAATGCAACAGAAACATCTAGAAGCTCAGTACCATCATTATTAACCATCAAAACATCCAGACAAACATCGTTTAAGGTCATACATCGATCCTGATACGTCCATTGATCCAGATACATCCATACATCGATCTAGATACATCCCTAGCTAGGAGAAGGGGTGAAGCCCAGGTCTCCACTCGTGAAATGAGGACGATCATGTGTCGCGTCCGTCGAACCAGCTCCGGAGCCACCAGGCGAGGTACCAGGAGTGGCCGAAGCACGGCCGTGAATCGGCGTCGACTGGCGCGAACCCGGGGAGCCACTAGGAGAAGCCCGGCCAAAAGCCGTGTTCCCCGAAGCTCCAGTATCCTACATGTTCGAGCACGAGTTAGACACTTTAGAGGCAAAGTAAATCAGTAATCGACGTGTGGAAAAGAACACATACCGGGGTCTCTGCGTAGTATGTGAGGGCAAACTCATCCCTCGATATGAATATCGGGATCGGCCCTGCCGCTTCAGGAGGCTCTCCTGGATGCGATCCTCTCTCTCCGGTGGTCATCCACCTCATCATCGCCTACAAGATGGTTTAGATGTCATGTGTTGCCAAGATGATTTAGACTTGTCATATTTTGCAGAAATATGGATTGAAAACTTACACTCGATACCGCGCTATGGTACGAAGTGAGGGCGTCGGTCCTCTGCATCCACGCCTGTAGGTTCTCCTTGTACTTCTCATAAGCGGCGGCATAGGCCGCATCGAACTCCGGCTACAATTTAGGAAACAAGTTAATATCGACAACTTAGCAATGCAGAGGGGAATGTAAGAAAACATGATGAGAATGAGAGGACAGCTTACATCGGCATCGGCAGAGGCAGCTCTAGCACGCCGTCCACGAGGCTGGACAGGGATGGCGTCGACGGGGAGGGTAGCCTTGATACGAGTGAGGCTCGCGGTAGGCGTGGCCACCTTATCAAGGATTCTCAGACGGCCGTGCTCCCTCCCGTTCCCCGCTAGCATCAACGCCGTCTCGTCGTACTCGTGCTCGAAGGGGTCCTCGACCTGCGGGTGTAGAATCTGGAACGCCGAGGTGTAATCCTGCATGTCCGACTCGGCTCTGCCGTAGTACTCAGGAGCCGAGGACGTGGCGGCGTCCGAAACGGACTTCTTCCGCCTCATCGTCTTCCACGCCGCCAAGTAAGTAGCTGGCACCCCACTCTGCTTCTCCTGCATCGCAAAAGTAAATGTTATGTGTATCAAGTAGAAACATGCATGATAGAAAATAAACCATCTTTTCCATGTATGTACATACCATCCTCTTCTTGAAGCGGTCGGTGTTGAGGCTTCCTCCACTGTGGGTGCCCCCGTGGCCTCGGTTCTTCTTGTTCCGCTTGCTCACGGCATTGTGTTCGGGGTCTTCCCCGGCCCACTTCCTAGCCAGCACCGCCCATGCGTCCTCGTGTCTTTCGGCCCAGTGTGGAATGACCTGAGAATGCAATAGTGAAGTAAAAAGGAGGCAATGCAATGGAAAATTAACTGAAATGTAGAATGACATAGATAGTTTACTTACCCTCATGAAATCCTCGACTGCCATCTTGGGCGGGTCCGCGACATTGTCCTTCTTCTTGGCCCTTTTGCCCTTCTCGGCCATGAACGCGCTGATGGCGGTGTGCTTCTGGTTGTACCACACCTGGCGGGTCAACCTCATGCACGCCTTGCGGAGAACCCGACGCGCCGCGCCTCTATCCTCCTCAAGCACCCGGAAAAAGCACTTCAATCATGCATGAAGAAAATAGCGAGTTAGAACGGTGGTGTCATCAACTACGAACGAAACTCATGAAAATATAACTTACCCAAAACCTGGTGGTCACGGCGTCAGAAGCCTTCCCGAATGGCGCGCAATCGGCAGCCTCGTAGTCCAGCCAAGAAGACGCCAACTTCGGCTCGCCATCCACAGCCGTGGTGTAAAAGCCCGGCCAATAAAGCCGGATCAGAGCTCCAAGCAAGCTCGAAGGCTGGCGGCTCCCTTCAGCATATGTCCAATTGCTGCATAATAATCAAACATTAGTACATATGCCAAAAATGAAACTACATATTTAAAATTACAAAATTAGTAAACTTACTCCTTCTTATTTGGATAAATAAGAGTCTTCTCCTCCTCCGTGGCAGGCTGCTTATCCAAACCGGGGACTCCCGCTTCCCCGCAAACTCGCAGCTTCTTCGGTGCCCCTCCTCCTCCCTCCACCTCCCCCTCCATCTCCACCTCCTCGTCCTCGTCCTCCTCCTCCTCCTCCTCCGGTCTGTACTCCTCCTCCTCCTCCCGTCTGGACTCCGTCTCCCCCTCCTCCCTATACTCTATCTGCAGCTGGGAAGCCACATCACCAGACGCGGAGGGTGGAGGCTCCAAGTCTACACCTCCCCCGCCACCTCCACCTCGTCCTCGTCCTCGTCCTCCACCTCGTCCTCCACCTCGTCCTCGTCCTCGTCCTCCAACCGCATCGTCGTCCACGGGGTAGCGCCGATTGCGAATCAAGGATCTACCACTCCGTGTAATCTTCTTGAGCAAGGACGACGACGATTCCTTGCCTTGGCTCATATTGTCCAATCACCTGCATCGAGAAATAGAAAACAATTAAATCACATATACATAGTAAAAATATAGGCACTTAGCATAAAATGGTGAAATGTAGGCACTTAGCATAAAATTGTGAAACTTGGCATAAAATGTAGAGCATCACTAGGCATGTTCAAAAGAAAAAATACTAAGTATAAAATGGTGAAACTTGCATAAAAAATGCTAAGATAAAATACTAAGTATAAAGACATCACCTAGAATCATCACTCTCATAATTAGGTGGGTTCTCGTTCTCACTATCCGTATCACTATCACGTGAGTAGTAAATTAGAGGATCTTCGAACGGTGGTGGCTCATCATCGTCTTCATTGTCTGTATGTAGCTTGGTGAGCATGTCTATGTCCTTTAGATCCACCACTGACTCACCACGAGTTTCCGCATTGTTCTCGAGGTCCTCAAAACCACCCATTTGTAAGTCAAAGTCTCCGAAGTCCTCTTGCTCTTGATAGAAAATTCCTTGGTACGTTTTCGGGTCAATGTTGTTATAATCGTCGTCGGACGGCATGGGTAGTTTACCATGTGGCGATACCCTGAACGCAACCTCCCAACCCTTGAGTGCCTCTTTCTGGCATGGGTAAGGCAAATAATAAACTTGCTTAGCTTGGTGAGCCACAATAAAGACATCGGCTCCGCTATAGGTGGTTGAAGGCCTAACTTCAACTAACCCAATGGAAGGGGTACTTTTGTATCCATGGACGGGGTCGAACCAGTGGCATTTGAACACAACGAGCTTGAGTTCTACGTTGGTGCGATTGAACGTCAGCTCGTATACCTTCTCTAACGTTCCGTAGTAGTCTATGGAATCGGCGCCTCGGGTGAAGACCCCGGTATTTACCGTTTTTGCATTCGGCCGACTCTTCTGGTGATCCTCCGTATGGAAGCGATACCCATTCACATCATACTTCTCATATTTCATGACGCTACGGGTAAAACCTTGGGAAACACATCTCAACTCATCCGTCATCTGAACGTTGGGATTAGCTCCCTACAAATACGATACAAATTGTTTTGTGCATTAGATAGGTGTAACGAAAGGGACAAGCCACAGATTGCAAGGTAATAGGGAGAGGTTAGAAATTACTTTTTCCATGAACCAAGACACAAATTTTTTCTGTCCGGGAGCACCCTCTTTCAGAAGAGTGTCCAGCTCTCCGATAGATGGTTCCTCCGCTCCAGACCACATTTCATCCGTGAATTCTCTAAAAGAAGAGAATACGTATTAGATCGAAACAGGGTTACTAGTTGGAAAGTAATTTGTACCACCATTTTACCTGATATAATCGACCACTTCCTTCATGTTCGTAAGCACATAGAGCATTATGCAATCTTGCTCTTCCTTGGTCAAGGTATATTTTTCTCGGCCACCTGACTTGCCACCGGGACATTGGAAGAGGAGGAGCTGGGGGTCATGCTTGGGCTCGTCGATATTGTACCAAGATGCCTGGTTATGCATAGTGGGAACTTCAGCAGGATAGTACGTTGTCGCGGCGTCTGCCATCTCCTCAAGACATACTCCCTCAGCTATGCATGCTTCAATCTTAGCTTTATTTCCAGTTTTGTTTCTAATGTACTTGAACTCTCTCTCAATACAAAACTGCCAACGAAACTGCACCGGTCCACCCAAAAGTGCCTCGTTCGCGAGATGCACAACGAGATGTGCCATCGGAGTAAAGAAGCCTGGCGGAAATATCATCTCTAAGTTGCATAGCAACTCCGGCACTAGATCATGCAGCTTCTGAATAATCACAGGACATATCTGCTTAGCACAAAGCGTGCGGAAGAAATGGCTCAACTCCGCGAGCACTCGCCAGACACGCTCGGGTAGATACCCTCGAACCATCACCGGCATCAGACGCTCAAGCCATATATGATAGTCGTGACTCTTGAGCCCGTTGACTTTTCCCGTTAAAAGATTGACCCCCTTGCTTATATTCGAACAATAACCATCAGGAAACATGACAATGAATTTGAGCCACTTGAATACCTCCTTCTTTTGAATACTGTCAAGGCAGTAGTCGGCGAGCGGTTTAAACCAATTTTTTCGCCGGCGGTCAGGAGGCTGCATATGTAATCTCTTTCTATCACAGAGTTTCTGGACATCGACTCTAGCCTTCACATTATCCTTCGACTTCTCAGGAATGTTCAGGATTGTGTGAAAGAGTGACTCTCCGACATTCTTTTCGGTGTGCATCACATCGATGTTATGGGGAAGTTCGAGATCCTTGTAATAATCAAGCTGCGTCAAGCCTGCCACGTGAGTCCAGTTGTGTGTTTTACCATATCCGACGTATCGTGGGCCATTTCCCCCAGCGGGAACAAGAGCATGTAGCTCGGCATCAACAGCTGCACCATCGAATGTTGGTATCTTTTTTTCTACACGCTCAACTCTGCCCTTCTTGAAGTTCTTTTTGTCTTCTCTAAATCGATGCCTTCTTTTGAGGAATTGTCGATGCATGTCAAACGAGGAATACTTCTTACCCGCGCTTAACCAGAGGAACTCCAATCGGTTCCTGCACACTGGGCATGGCCACTTACCAGCGGTACACCATCCACAGAATAGAGCGTACCCTGGAAGGTCGTGCATGGAGTATTGGAACCAAATTTTCATTAAGAAGTTTTTCTTTGATGCCCGGTCGTATGTGAACGTCCCGTGGTGCCAAGAGTGGTCCAAATCATCCACAAGCGGCTGCATGTAGACACTCAGATTCTTTCCCGGGTATTCTGGCCCTGGAATGATCAGCGACAGAAATATGGTATTCCTTTGCATTAAGACTCCAGGAGGGAGATTGAGCGGAATAACAAACACGGGCCAGCAGCTGTATGAGGCAGTCGACATACCATATGGATTGAATCCATCTGTTGCTATCGCAATCCTGACATTTCGAGCCTCTTTTGCCTCATCGGGGTATTTTGCATCGAAATTCTTCCATGCCTGACCATCAGATGGATGTCCCATCTTTTCCCGTCCGTGCTCGTCTGTGTATCTCTTCCCCATCTTGTGCCAAGTCATCTGTTTGGCAGTCTCCTCGGACCAATACAGCCGCTGGATTCTTTTAATGAATGGGAGATACCGAAGAATCTTCATAGCGACTTTCGTCTGCTTCAACTGACCATCGGCTCCCTTTACCTCATGATACCTAGACGCCTTACAAATGGTACAGTACTTGTCATCCGCAAACTGTTTCCAAAACAGAATGCAGCCTTTTGGACAAGAATCTATCTTTGTATAATCCATGTTGAGCCCTTTCAAGACTTTCTTCGCTTCGTGCATGCTTTTAGGGAGACAATGCCCCTCGGGCAACATGTTACCATAGGTTTTCAGATTAGCTTCAAATCCAGCACGGGTGGTGGAGTACCGGGCCTTGTCGGCTAGTGCTTGAGAGATGGCATCGAGTTGAGAAATCTTTGCACCCTCGTATAGCGGCCTCTTAGCCGAGCCCATCATTTCAAAGAAGGCCTTCGCTGTTGGCTCGGGTTCATCCGGTTCCTCCGGTTCGGGCTGTTCCTCCACTTGAGGTGGCGAATCAGGCATGTCGGCATCACGGAAATCATCTAACAAGTTCCTAATCCCATCGTACTCAATGCCATTGATCCGCTGGCGCATCACCTCTCCTCTATCACGCTCGTACTGAGCAAAGTCGACAGTCGTCACGTAGTTCTGCATATATCCATGCAACCACAGGTGTTTAGTCATTTCAACCTTTCCATGACGATGCCGCCTCCGACAATTAGAGCAAGGGCATAATGGGCGAACCGCTGACTTTGAACCACGCGCTAACTCTTTCACTAACATGTTGGTCTTCCATTCCCACTCATCTGTTCTTTCAGTCACAGAAATACGGCCGCTGTACATCCACTCATTACCAGACATCCTCTGCTTTATTGGGAGACAAACAACAACGCATTTCTTAAAATGCAGCAAGTTATAATACTTTTTTACAATGTCATCGGATTAATTACGACAAAATTTTATATTTTACAGCATGCAACGGTTCACCTACATGTCTAATAGGTAGGGGCCTAATCCCACCCGGGTATGTGTAGATCGGTCCGTGTCCCATGTTCTACCCCGACCCGAGACGGAATTTCGGCAGCACCTCCCCGCTGTTCTTCAGAATACACGTCTCGAACTTTTCAAGCCGAGAGGGTGTGCATCCGAAGAACAACGGGGGGTGCTGCCGAAATCCGTCTCAGGAAGGAGCAGAACATGGGACACGAACCGAACTACACATACCCGAGCTGTCCAAAACGTGGACAATCCGGAAGAGCTACGGTTATAAATATGCAGAGACGGACAGTCCTGCATATTTATAAATTTGCAACCCTTCCGGACGGGAGACGCCTAGGGTTACGCGACTAAACATGAATGTAAATGTGACATCGGCTCGAAGGCCGGGGCAGAGCAAGGGGCAGAAGGGCAGAGGAGAAGAAAATTTAGCTCACCTCGAGCGTAGGTGCGAAGCTGCAGGTCGTCGGAGCTGCAAGGAAGGAGAAAGTCGATGACGCGCCGCCTTGGACTCACGGAAGAAGCTCGATAAGACCACGGCTGGACCTACGCCATCTGAAACCACACAATGAACATCCATTAAAACATTGCAACATTTTTTACGAAATTACAGTAAAATTTTCAAATTGTAGCATTATGCGTGCGAGGGGCATCGCCACCGAAGCAATCGGCGCGCGAGCGGCATCGCCACCGACGCCGATGCAACCGGCGTGCGGGGGCATCGCTATCGACGCTGACATAACCGGCGTGCGGGGGCATCGCCACCGACGCTGACGCAACCGGCGTGCGGGGGCATCGCCATCGACGCCGACGCAACCGGCATGCATCATCTGCGCCAAGCGGTCCAATGGCCATGTACTTCCATCAAGGTACTTCCATTCGAATACTGTATAGCGTCGAGTACTCCAAACATAACCATTCTCAATAGATAAAAGCCACTCTACGACATCGGGTAGGATGTAGCAGTAGCTGAGTGATCACATCATTTGGTGGCTTGGTGTTAAGCAAATGAAAAAAAGAAATGTTTAAGTCCCGATGTGTAAGACTAATATGGCTGTATGTGCGTCCACCTAGTAATCCATTCTGCATTCCAACTTGCTTTCCTTTACCTTCTAATTTTTTTTTGGTTCGATTCGCAAAAAAAGTTGGGGTGTCGGGGCTGGCCGAGTCGTTACATCTCAAATTATAGGGTCGGTTCAGTGGTCGTCGGTTCTCGAGACGCGCATGTGTTGATTTGAGCTTCCAAATAACTCCTTACCTACAAAAAAAATTTGGAGCTTCTAAGTTCTAACTGCTTTCTGATTGTGCTGTGTCACAAAAAACATGCTATTTTTCACCCTCGTCAACTTGCTTGACAGCTTGATGCGGCATCCTGCATGACAGATCGGTGTACACAGATTTGACGATATGAATCTGTTGCATCTTCCATAAAAATATATATATTCGATGCAACCATCCAATGATATGAATTGAGATATGCAGTTCTGGTCGCATCATGAGATGCCTTGGCTTATATCTTGTTTGCCAAGGGGACATGTGCAACAAATAAACAACTGATTAATTAAATTATCGCTCACAGATTTGACGATATGAATCTGTTGCATCTTCCTATTTTATTACTTCTACCGGGAGCCACGCCGACAACCTGGGCTACCAGTGCGGCGGGTGGACGACCGAGTGGCAGGGCGACACCGGGCGCACCACCGTGGACACCACCATCCTCGACGCCGTGAGGGCAAAACAACCGACCGATACAACTGAAAGTCCAACCCTTTGGACACCAATCTTTTGAGGTTCCGGTAGATACGCAATGCAACAAAATATGGACACCAGAATAGTCGATGAAAACGAACCGAATGGAATATAACGCAAGCTATGACTAGAGGAGCACAGCAGAATTTCCTCTTGGCAGATGCACATTTCATGTTTGCTGAGTAACTGAATGCGAGATGGGAAGTGTAATGGATCAAGACAAGCATCTGATTCATTGTTAAGCCTGGACATGCTATGTTTGATGCCAGGTCTAAGGAGAAACAGATGAAAAGCATGGCTTTTGTGGTCTGTGAATCTCTAAGAGGGAACCTTATCTGATAGAGAAAAAAAAGTCCAAGAATAGCACATTCAGTTGTTGTCATGAAAAGATGGAAGCTTTGGTGTTCCCATCTATACCCCGTTCAGTTGGATCATGGCGTTCTGGAGATTTTAAACCACTAGACGAGAACACACACCGTAAATGCTGGATATATGGCTACGCAAATTCACTAGCAACACGTCTTTTCACTGGATAGCTACGCAAATTCACCAACAAACAAGATTACTCTGGTTTTTTTGCACGTGCTACAAGCTAATATCTGATAGCAATGTCTACATATCACCAGATTGGGCTTGTTTCTGTCCATGCCATTGCGAACATCATCACTAGATTACTACCAGAAGGGCTGCAAAGAATAATTATGCACGGTCCTGCTCGATGACAATTAATGCAACTAATTTGTGAAAAGTACAGCTTAGTGATACAAACACTACCTTATTTAGGGCACATACATAAATTATCCAAAGTAGCTGGACCAGGAGTCAGATTCGCCAGTTTTGGCAAAACATAGGAAGCAAGAAAACATAATTATCCATGGACGAGATGGGCAGAACCTATCAGCAACTGCATCTGGTGTTATACAGAACAAAAACCTGGCAGAGCGACGTGGTACCAACCGGCAAAACTCCCCGCTGAGCGAGCGACGTGCACTGGAGTAGTAGGCAGGCACGGACTGGATTCATGAGAGGAATTCTACCGCGAGAAGGTTCACGCTTGAATGGATCGTCAAAGCAAGATCAGGTGAAAGGATCTTAACGCGAGAGGAATTCTACCGCGAGAAGATTCATGAAAGGCACGCCGGCTGCCGCGTTCCGGCCTTGTTTACCTCTCCCGTCGGCGGCGTCCGCAGGTCAGCGTCCACGGGAAGGGCCGGAGACGGCGAGGGAGACAGGGGGAGGAGGATGGGGCGGAGGGAGGGATACCTGGGCGGGCGGGCGTGCCTGCTCGGGTCGGTGGGGGAGGAGAAGGAGGCGCGGCGGGGAGACGGTGGCGACGGCGGGGAGACGACGTGGATGGGATCGAGCGGAGCGGCCGGGGAAAGAAAAGAGGTCGACTGCTCGGGGACGACCGGGCTACGCCGATAACCCTCTGCGGATAAGGCTACGCCGACGGCATTGCCGTCGGCACAATGGTTCCTCTTTTTTTTTTAACAGAAGCCGACGGCATTGCCGTCGGCACACGTCTTGTTTGGGCTCCCTTTTATTGGGTTTTTGTGTTTAATTTGGTATTTTCATATTTTGTGAAATAGTAGTTTGGATTCCCGCAACTATTATTCCAGTGTTGAGTTCAGGCGTTGATGTTTTTTTTTGTTCGAATCTAAAACCAATAAGGCTTATGTTGATGGGAGGGTTATTTAGTATGATTTGGGCTACAAGGAAACATGGTCACCGATCTTAGTGGACAATGTTGCTAAGGATTATAGCTATAATTTTTTTTGGCAAGATAAATATTTATTGGTGTGTACATGGGATGGTAATCAACAACATGTTCATAGAAATATTGGAAAATGAGGATGACACGAAGAACATGTTGTCAATGAAACAAAACTTGGGGATCACTTCCACGGATTAATATACATTTCACCATATATACATTTCACTCTATTAGTTTTATTCCATTCTATGACATGTTGATTTTGTTAGACTAGTTGTTTGGAGTCCATGCTCATTATCAACCTAACCTAAGTTCGTGAAACTCTTGTAAATAAAAACAGATGGACAGAAACATTTGCAGGTTCAAAATAAGCTTGATAAGATGGCTACGAGCTTCACGACGTTTCGTCCGATACGGGGGTTTCACCCTATAAGCGCGTGTAAACTCACGAGAGAGAAGTGGATGCCGGTGAAGCGGCCCACACCCCGGAGTGAAATCTTTGCCATCAAAAGCACACAAAACACCTATAATAACATGCTATGGCATAAACTTGCTTGTGTTGGGGTCCAGACGCTCCGGATCCACCCCTCCGGTGAAACCCTAGACCCGCAGGAGAGATACCGGACTTATACGGAAACACGCGGTAACGGCGTCGAAAGGGGGTAGCATTGTGGAACTAGGTGATTGGTTGTGTTAGGGTAGGCCATAGGAACATAAAACAACAAGGTAGAACCCACCTCTTCGGAAGATTCACGACGTTTCGTCCGATACGGGGGTTTCACCCTATAAGCGCGTGTAAACTCACGAGAGAGAAGTGGATGCCGGTGAAGCGGCCCACACCCCGGAGTGAAATCTTTGCCATCAAAAGCACACAACACACCTATAATAACATGCTATGGCATAAACTTGCTTGTGTTGGGGTCCAGACGCTCCGGATCCACCCCTCCGGTGAAACCCTAGACCCGCAGGAGAAATACCGGACTTATACGGAAACACGCGGTAACGGCGTCGAAAGGGGGTAGCATTGTGGAACTAGGTGATTGGTTGTGTTAGGGTAGGCCATAGGAACATAAAACAACAAGGTAGAACCCACCTCTTCGGAAGATTCACGACGTTTCGTCCGATACGGGGGTTTCACCCTATAAGCGCGTGTAAACTCACGAGAGAGAAGTGGATGCCGGTGAAGCGGCCCACACCCCGGAGTGAAATCTTTGCCATCAAAAGCACACAACACACCTATAATAACATGCTATGGCATAAACTTGCTTGTGTTGGGGTCCAGACGCTCCGGATCCACCCCTCCGGTGAAACCCTAGACCCGCAGGAGAAATACCGGACTTATACGGAAACACGCGGTAACGGCGTCGAAAGGGGGTAGCATTGTGGAACTAGGTGATTGGTTGTGTTAGGGTAGGCCATAGGAACATAAAACAACAAGGTAGAACCCACCTCTTCGGAAGATTCACGATGTTTCGTCCGATACGGGGGTTTCACCCTATAAGCGCGTGTAAACTCACGAGAGAGAAGTGGATGCCGGTGAAGCGGCCCACACCCCGGAGTGAAATCTTTGCCATCAAAAGCACACAACACACCTATAATAACATGCTATGGCATAAACTTGCTTGTGTTGGGGTCCAGACGCTCCGGATCCACCCCTCCGGTGAAACCCTAGACCCGCAGGAGAAATACCGGACTTATACGGAAACACGCGGTAACGGCGTCGAAAGGGGGTAGCATTGTGGAACTAGGTGATTGGTTGTGTTAGGGTAGGCCATAGGAACATAAAACAACAAGGTAGAACCCACCTCTTCGGAAGATTCACGACGTTTCGTCCGATACGGGGGTTTCACCCTATAAGCGCGTGTAAACTCACGAGAGAGAAGTGGATGCCGGTGAAGCGGCCCACACCCCGGAGTGAAATCTTTGACATCAAAAGCACACAACACACCTATAATAACATGCTATGGCATAAACTTGCTTGTGTTGGGGTCCAGACGCTCCGGATCCACCCCTCCGGTGAAACCCTAGACCCGCAGGAGAAATACCGGACTTATACGGAAACACGCGGTAACGGCGTCGAAAGGGGGTAGCATTGTGGAACTAGCTGATTGGTTGTGTTAGGGTAGGCCATAGGAACATAAAACAACAAGGTAGAACCCACCTCTTCGGAAGATTCACGACGTTTCGTCCGATACGGGGGTTTCACCCTATAAGCGCGTGTAAACTCACGAGAGAGAAGTGGATGCCGGTGAAGCGGCCCACACCCCGGAGTGAAATCTTTGCCATCAAAAGCACACAACACACCTATAATAACATGCTATGGCATAAACTTGCTTGTGTTGGGGTCCAGACGCTCCGGATCCACCCCTCCGGTGAAACCCTAGACCCGCAGGAGAAATACCGGACTTATACGGAAACACGCGGTAACGGCGTCGAAAGGGGGTAGCATTGTGGAACTAGGTGATTGGTTGTGTTAGGGTAGGCCATAGGAACATAAAACACAAATAAAATAGACTTAGTGTGTGAAAACCCACTCGATAGTTGTGTCGGTGTAGTATGAATAAATGAAATCGACTTAGATCTCTCGATACATGGTAACGGTTGTGAATTTCTATATTTTAAACATGAAATATTAACATATTAATTTTATCAATTGATAGTAACTAATAAATACACATGCATGCACAAAATAAGAAAAAAAAAATTCACCTGTGCCGACGGCAAAGCCGTCGGCATAGTGCTGGGTAGGGCCCAGCCAGCGGGCGCAGTACGGCGCAGTAAGCCGTGCCGACGGCCTTTCGGCCGCCGAGGGCCACCGTCGGCCTCTTTGACTCTGTGCCGACGGCTAAAATACTGCCGAGGGCCACCGTCGGCCTCTGTGGTGTTGTGCCGACGGCCAGATTCGTGCCGACGGCCTCTGGCGCAGGCTGGGGGTCTGACCCCCTGTGCCGACGGTGCCCGACATTTGGCCGTCGGCACCTGTTTTGGCCGTCGGCACATATTGCCATTCCTGTAGTGCTAGGCCGGCCGGCCCCAACGTTGTTAATGCACGGTTCGATCGTATCCCCAACCGATATGTTGTTGCTGGAGACTGAAACAACAGGGCGATCGAGTATATAAGGAGGCTACTCCCCGTTTATTTTTGTTTTTTTAGAAATGGGAGGTTTTTCCGGTCTCTGCGTCGATTGATGCACACAGCCGATTTTATTGCACAAAATCAGAATTTGATTGTCGAGAGTTTACAGCTCAAAAGCCACAAGGGACAGAACAAGAAAAGAAAGAACTCCCTGTTTTTTTTATAAAGGCCTTTATTACTCAAAAGGTTCAAGCATTACACCCGGCCTCTGCATCGTAAGATGCACACAGCCGAAATCCGAAACTGAAAATAAACAGAGCGACAATGCTACAGAACATCCGCGGTAGACTGTGGATGCTATGGAGCCTCTATCCGTAGATCAAGCGGTCATCCATGTGGAATAAAAACATCCCTCGCCACCTGCTCCAGTCATGCACATGCCTCCATAAAAAGGCCTCGTAACTCCCCTCGCTGTAATGTGGACCACGAACGGAGAATACCTGTGCTCCTGAATAGAACTTGCATACGAGAAAAAAAATTATCATTGAAAATCTTGTCATTTTTACATAGCCAGAGCGACCAAATAACGGGAAGCGTTCCTACCCTAATAATAGTCTTAAATCGTTTATCAACCCCATTTAACCAATTGCCGAATATATTCGCAATGGAAGTAGGCGGATATAGATTTGAAGCCATTTGGATAGCGGACCATATAGAACGCGCAAATGTGCAATCAAAGAATAAGTGTTTAATTGTCTCATCATGAGAACAAGAAACACACTTAGAGCTCCCATGCCAACTACGTTTGATAAGATTATCCTTTGTGAGTATGACCCCCTTACGAAGGTACCACGCGAAGATCTTAATCTTCAGCGGTACTTTCATACGCCATACATTTTTGAAGATATCGACTGGCATATCCGATTGGATCAGAGCCATGTACATGGAATCCACCGAGAATATATCATTCTTAGTGATCTTCCAACGAAATTCATCAACGCCTGGTGTAAGAGTAACCCTCGTTAATCTATCAACGAGGACGCAAGTCGAGGCCCGAGTAAATCTCGTCTGAACGTAACATTAGGAGGTGATGTTTGCATGACCGTAGCCTGCGTATCATCCTTATGTCGCGCTATCGTGTACAATGCCGGATACTGTTATCTGAGTGTAGTATTACCTAACCACTTATCCTCCCAGAACCGTATCTGTGATCCATCATTAATCTTAAATACCCCATAGCGAAAAAACTTATTTGTATTCGCCATGAGTCCAGCCCAAAAGTGTGAATCACCTGGTTTCCACATAACCTGTGATATTGCTTTCGAACCTATGTATTTACGTTTTAGGAGGGTCTGCCATACGCCATCTTCGGTAAGTAGTTTAAAAATCCATTTACCATGTAGGGCTGAATTCTTGACTTGCAGGTCAAGAATCCCAATCCCTCCCTGATCTCGTGGACGACAAACTACATCCCATCTGGCCAATCGATATTTCTTTTTCTCATTGTCACCCTGCCAAAAGAATCTTGATCGGAAGTAATCCAATTTTTTTAAGACTCCTTTAGGTAACTGGAAGAATGATATCATATACAGTACGATATTAGTAAGGACTGAATTAATGAGTACCAGTCGTCCACCCAGTGACACCAATTTTTCTTTCCAACTAGCTAGCCGTTTCTACAAACGTTCTTCGACTTGAGCCCATTCTGCATTAGTCAATCTCCTGTAATGTATTGATATTTCCAAATACTTAATAGGAAACTGACCTTGCTCGCAACCAAATAGCTCGGTATACTGTGCAACTTCATCTTGTGCCTCGCCAAAGCAGAACAATTCACTTTTATCGAAATTGATTTTTAATCCGGATAGTCGCTCGAACGCTGAAAGAATTAATTTCAGATTCGCCGCTTTCTCCAAATCGTGTTCCATAAAGAGAATTGTATCATCTGCATATTGAAGGATAGACAATCCCCCATCGACTAGATGTGGAATTACCCCCTCAATTAGGCCATTTTCCTTGGCTCGATCGATCATGATTGCTAACATATCTGCCACAATATTAAACAATACGGGCGATAGCGGATCACCTTGTCTCAAGCCTTTCTTAGTTTGGAAGTATCGGCCAACATCATCATTGACTTTGATAGCCACGCTACCTCCAACTACAAAGCTGCGAACTAGAGTACACCACTCCTCTGAAAATCCTTTCATTCTCAGAGTCTGTTGTAGAAACTCTCAATTCACTTTATTATAGGCCTTTTCAAAGTCTATTTTAAGAATTACCCCCATTGAGCTATTTCGTATGCAACTCATGTACGGTTTCGTGTAAAGTCACGACCCCATCTAGGATATTCCTACCCTGCATAAAAGCAGTCTGTGTAGGTTTTACCACATGATCTGCCACTGAATTTAGCCTAATAGTTGCAACCTTTGTAAAGATTTTGAAACTAACGTTAAGAAGGCAGATTGGTTGGTACTGTTGTATCCTTTTCTGCGTTCAAAACCTTAGGTAACAAAACGATTTCCCCAAAATTAAGGCGATACAACTCCAGATGTCCACTCTGTAAGCAATCAAACATCTCTATGAGATCATGTTTAATTATTTCCCAGAAATGCTGATAGAACTCCGCTGGACAACCATCTGGACCAGGTGCCTTATTATGTTTCATTTGGAATATAGCCTTCTTTATCTCCTCTTCAGAGAAGGGAGCATTAAGAAAAGCATTTTCTTCCATTGAAACTTGGGGAATATCATCTGTGCGGCTCTCATCCATGGTAATACTACCAACTTCAGGAGCCCCAAACAGATCTTTATAGAACTTTGTGATATAGGCCTTGAGAAACTCTTGTCCCTCAATGAGACCTTCATCCTGATGGAGACATTGAATCTATTTTGTCCTATGTCTGCCATTGGCAACATTATGGAAATACCGAGTATTGAGTCTCCTTCAAGAATGAATTGAGCTTTCGATCTCTGGTACCATTTGAGTTCCTCTTCCCGCAACATATGTGCTACTTTTGCATTGGATTGACTTTTTAGTTCAATCTCTTGCGTAGATAGCAACCTAGTTTCAGCGAGTCGATCTAACTCATCGATAATGGAACAAAGACGTTGTTTCTCCTTCTTTAACATCCCAGACGTATGTCTCGCCCAACCACGGAGATATTTACGCACATTGCGCATTTTATTATTCCATCTCTGTATCGGGTTATCACCTAAGACCGGTTTGCACCAGACTTTCTTTACTAGTTCATCAAAACCGTCTCTCAAAAACCAACCTAGTTCAAACTTGAACTGTGTCTGGCCTTTTGGTTTTGATGTGTCAGTTGAAAGTAGAAGGGGAGCATGATCCGACAGAGCCTCAATGCGTTCTAGAGCACGTACCGTAACCAAAGGGAAATTATCTTCCCAATCGGTACTCATTAATACGTGGTCTAGTTTCTCCTTTCTCGTATGTCGGCTCCGGCAGACTATTTGCCCAGGTGAACTGTCTTCCGGTCATGTACACCTCTCTAAAATCCAAGCTATCAATGACCGCGTTAAATAAGAAAGGTCAATGACCGTCAAACCGTCCCCGACTTTTCTCGTGTGGGAACCTTAGCAAATTAAAATATCCCCCAATTAAAATTGGATGTCGATTATTATTCGCCAAGTTAACCAGCTCACGTAGAAAAGCCTCCTTAAACTCCTCCTGGGCAGCACCATACACAGCGACTAAACTCCATATGAAGTTGTCGGCACGGTTACGGAGGTGTATTTTAATATGAAAATCACCATCTGACCTTGCTAACACATCAAATGAGTCAGTTTTAACGCCTAGTAGAATGCCACCCGATCTACCACGTGGAGGGATAGAGTGCCAAGTGAAGTCTAAACCCCCTGAGAGGCGGTTCAAAACACTCGCTTGGAAATATCTCCTTCCGGATTCGGAGATTGCCACAAACTCCAAATTGTGATCCTAGACGTATTGTGTAATATTAAAATGTTTAGCCAAGTCACCAAGACCTCTGCTATTACTGAATAAGCCATTCATCGGGAAACAATTGGGTTTTTAGGCGGTCTCTCGGAATATCGCGGTGAGTGTTTCCGTTTTTGTTTGGCGGTTTTGGATTTCCGGCCGGAAGCATAGAGATCAAATAAAGATCCTAGTCCGTCCTCATCATCCATCCCCACCTCAGTCACTCCCCCACAAGATGTGATAAAAGCTGTCCATCCGAAGAGGCATACGCTGAATCATCATCCATATGAGGTATATCTATCCTAGCGGAAGAACTAGATTTGACCGTTAAACGGTCAAATTCCATATGCTTCAACGCATTAGTGGATATCGTGACTTCCGAATCATTCTTCCCTAATGAAACACCGATAGCACCTAAACTAGATGATATCTTTGCATTGGAAAAAGGAAGAAATGAAGTCTGAGCAGAAGACGTACCCAAGGTCGAAGACGAAAACAATGCCTCTTTCCGCCGCATGGCCTTGGACATAGCATCCTCATCAGTCGGTGTAGCCCCGTCCGCTGCAACGAAGTGGCGAGCACTACGTCTCAACCCCTTCGTTGGCTGCCCATGATCCACAGAGGGAGGCGTCACGGCGGAGGGGGGCAATGGCAAAGAAGATACCCCCCCCCCCCCCGACCGCCATGCTCTCAGCCACCGTACCGCCACCTGCTCGTGGTGGCGTCGCCAACGACGCTGACACGATCCCCTGCGCGGCGGCCATCTGAGAGACGCACCACACAGGCGACTCCTGCGCTGCGCGAACAGCGAACGCCATCCGTGGCGGTGTGACTGCAGGCCCACCGCCGCTCCCGGGAACCTCAGGCCCACCGCCGCTGATGACTGCCGCCTGGGCGACGGGCAGCGGCGTCCTGCCCACCCCAGCTCGTGGCCGGCCCAGTCAGCGGGCTAGCAGCCTCCAGCGGCCCAGTGGCAGGAGGCGCTCACCCACAGCCCGCCGTCGCCTGAGCGGCTGCTAGCTGGTCGCCGCCAGCAGCAGCAGCCACACGCCCTCCGGTCGCTGTCACCTGTGCGGCTGGGAGCTGCTCGCCGCTACGCCACGCAGCAGCAGTCCTGGAAGGAGAGTGGGCCTCATCCAAACGCGCGGCGAAGTCGCTGGAGACAACCGCATGGGCGACAGCTAGTCGCTGCCCGTCACCCGTCGCCTGAGTAGCGGATAGCGGGGTGCCACCTGCACCCTGCAATCCACCAGAAGATGTCGCGTTCCTCCCTGCAATCCCGGCAATAAAGCCACCCGAGGAGTGCATCAACCGCACAATTTCCTTGCCCCTAGGAGTAGTAGCAGACAAGTTAACCGGCGTTAATGCATAACTCTGCAATAGCTCCATCTCCTGAGAGCGAACATGATCACCGTCATCCGCAGTGGGTGCATCGATAGTCATACTCGCCGCACCATCCGCGTCTCCGTCAGGGACAGCAGCAGAGTCAAGCAAATCAGAATCCCGCACACCCCGAGAAGAGGAATCCGATGACACTCTCAAGTCCCACACATAAGGCACAAAATCAGGCTCTGGCACATAATCCTCGGGCTCTGGGCGGAAAGTGAAACCATAGCCTTTCAGACGCAGCACACCATCTGTGTTAGTGTACGGACCTATCTCATCCACCTTATTGAACACCTCATCATCAGCCAACGCCATCCTCAGACGAACGATACCTCTACCACGAAGAGCCAATAGGTCCACATCCAAAGTAATGCCGATAAGAGATCCCACCGCCCACAGGCCTAGGAAGTGCCGCAAAGGATTTGGAACCCCCTCCACATGAACCCAAGACTGCTCGAACTCAAGCTTTGGCTCAACGTCCTCTGGCTCCCACTTGCTGAACAGTAGCCTAGTAGACTGTGATGGAACCCCGAAATCCATCCCATCGAACCTCTCCAGCTCTGCCAGCAACGAGAACACCACCTTGTACCGGTTCTCACCAGCAGGCAGCGCCTCCCACTTCCACCTCGGAGTAGAGCACATACGAGCCACCGTCACCTCAACCTGCTTCGCCGTAGCGGCGGTGCCCACCACCGTAACCAGCGCGACAGGTCCACTGGAAGCATCCGACTCCTGGAAGAGATCATCAGGGAACTGAGAGAACATCGTATGCCTACTCCCCCAATAAACACAGCCGGCTTCGGAAGTCTAAGGGTGGGACACTTCTTCATGGGATGCTTCTTGGAGTCACAAACATAGCAGTAATGATCCACGGGGCAATCTCTTGTGGAATGTGTATCAACCTCGCATTTCCAGCAGCGTGTCTTCCTCGCCGGAGCCACGGCAACGTCAACCTCCCCGGGTCCAGCGGCAACTAGCGCCAGCTGTTCAACCGCGGCAGTCGGCGCTATAACCACCCCCCTGCGAAGTCCCAGAACCCACAGCTGCGGGAGTCACCTTCTTCTTCTTGTTCTTGCGCTTCCCCGCTCCCCCCACCGCCACCGTCCCAATGACGAAACTCTGACCCGCAGGAACAGCCACCGCTGCAGGCATCACTGGCGCCGCGGCAGCAGAAGCTGCACTCGTCACCATCACGGGCTGGCCCGTGACCGCCGGCGCGACGCCTTTCGCCGGAACAGCCCCCGCCGGCTGCGGAATCACTGGCCGCGGGAAGGTGGCCACACCTGGCAGCACCGGGGCGAAGAAGGGCGGGCCCGTCGCCGGTCTGCCCACCCCTACCGGCGCACCACGACCGACGCCGCGTCCCCTACCACCAGGAGCCGGTCCCGGGGGGCGCTGCACCCCATGCCCTTGTCGCTGCGGCGCCACCATGACGGGGGCGGGCGACAACACGGCCTGCAGGAAGGTCCTTCGACCAGGGGGATGTCGGGGCGTAGGTGACGAAGGCGCAGGCGATGTCGAGGAAGCCGCGATCACAGGCGATGACGAGGGAGCGATCATGGAGGCTGCAGCCGTAGTCGGTATCGAACTCGCCCTAGGCCGATCGCACCGTGCTCGCATGTAATCGAACGCATCCAGGAAATAAGCCCATGGACGTTCCTTGGGCTTTGCGCTGGCCCCACCCAAAGGGCCAAGAGTTTGAACCGCAGCCGGCGCGCTCTGATCCGCCGAAAGTGGATCGGACTCCGACCCCGCGCCGCCCGCTCCGGTCACTGCACCCAGGCCGTCCGCCGCCGGTCCGGTCACCTCGTCATGGAAGTCGGCCGGGAAGAAGTCCCCGAGGCACGGCGCGGGAGTGATCCTTGGACGAGGAACCGGACCTCTCCACCCGACGCGAACCGGCGGGGACTTCAACGGTGACCAGCCTCCTTCTTCGACGGCACCGGCTCAGAGCTAGAGGAGGACGCCCGAGTCTTCGCTTCCCCGTACATGCCCTTGGACGAAGAAAGACCACCATCTGAACCAACCTCGCCGCTGCTCACCGGAGAAGACGAGGTTGATGGCGCGGACATGCAGGAGCCCTCCGGATCTTGAACCTAGTTGCCTTTAGCCTCCCAGAATCGAGACTCCTTCGTCGGAAAACCTACGCGAGTCCAGAATTCCGACGCGATCTGCTCATTGGACACCACCGGCCGGCCCACATTCAATCTTGAGACCGACCACACATCCTCCAGCACCTCCTCTGCCGCCGCTCTGGCCGTAGACTCCGCCCCGCCCAACTCCTCATCGAGCGCATTTGCCTCCGCCTCCTCGCCCGCGAGAGATGTGAATCGGGAGCCCCCGGCGACGTGCGCCTGGGTAGCCGAGGGAGAGAGAGCACAAGGGGCCAGCGTGAGCCGCCAGCGATGATGGCCAAGGTTCCCGGTGCGGTCGCCCGCGAGAGATGTGAATCGGGAGCCTCGACGTGCGCTTGGGTAGCCGAGGGAGAGAGAGCACCAGGGGCCAGCGTGAGCCGCCGGCGATGATGGCCAAGGTCCCCGGTGCGGTCGCCCGCGGACGCATCCCCATCTCGTCACGATTTTCTGGGACACGAGGCCGGCAAGATTGGAGCTAGCGAGGAGGAGGCGGTCGAGCGCCGGTTCGGCCGTGGCGGCGGCAGGCGCGGAGGGGGTCGCGGCGGCGGCGAACGCGGAGTGGGTCGCGGCTGCGAGGGGTCCGGGAAAATCCGTTGCTTAAAACTTTGGGGGGAGAATTTCACTTCCCCGGCCTCTGCACCAACTAGGGATGCACACAACCCAGGATTTTTATCTTGATTATAAATCAAGCCTGATCCTCAGGATAAATTGCATGAGTACCAGGAAGGCCTGGTCCTTAAGTATAAATAGGAACCTAAATTCCCGCCCGCGAGAATTTGAACCTGGATGTTGGGTTTGTACATCCACTCCCCAACCAGTTGAGCTATGCTCACTCCCCAAAAGAACTCCATGTAAACCCGTAAAACCTTGGTTACGCTTACACGCACTACTTAGTTTCTACAGTAACAATTGCTTTGGTAGTTCAAAAAAAAAAGTATTCGAGGCAGCACACACTCGGTTAAGACCCCTCCTCGTTTTCTAGATGAAGAAGCTAGCACGGCGGAGAACCGACAGATGGCGTCACCGGTCAAAGCAACTGTCGCCTCCATTTCTTCGCATGCGTACGAACCAGACCTTTTCTCGTGAGGACTCCACTCCGCTGACTCCAAGTGGTAGCTGCTACCAAGTGTTTACTGCTCGCGCATATCATCGTGACGACATTACTACGATCGACCTGCGGCCGATCGACGTCGCGCGCCTGCTGCGTTCGACGTACGTAAGCGGATCACCGCTGACGCTGACCCGGGTTATGAAACTCCATGCATACAATCGGCGCTTCGTATACCTATTCTGGGACGAGTCTGATCGATGCATATAGACTGTTGGCTTCCAAATTTATCTTTACTTTAACAGGGAGCAACCCCCCCCCTCCTCCCGAAGGGACTAGAAGCCTCGTGTTAATCACTCAGTGAATGTACAAGGTAACTTACAAGGGACCCCATAACATCTGAAATCACACATATGTCCCTAAAAAAGTAGAAAGGACCAAACTCAAAGAAACAAAATTACAACCGAGTCCTTCTCTTTCCCCACCGTCGAGCTAAAGGAGGGAATATCATGCTTGCCGTCCGCTGCGGGGACGAGACCACTTGCGCAGATGACGGCGTGCACCGTAGCAACAGCCGATTCCAGAGAGCGCCTCACATCATAGGTTGAAGAAGGACTGAAGCTCACCAGCCAATTTCCATGGCCACACATGGCCGCTAGATATGTGCTCGAGGAATTGGGGGCTTGAACACTCCGCAGCTGCATTAAGAACTCGTCGGAATCTTTAGATTGGCAACTCCCTTCCACCACCATGGCAGCCGACAATATACCAAACATAGAAGCATCAACGGGAACCCGAACAGCTGATTAGATTCTCCGCCACCACCCTTTGAAAATAGGCCTGTCATCCAAACTCCAACCCCTGCCACAAATCATCGGAGGAGACAGGGCAAGAATATTGGGGTGACCTCGAACCCAAAACACGACTTTATTGGTGGAGTAGCTCGGAGCAGCCATCTATGGCGCGTGTGGCTCCGCCCATTAGAACACCATGCCCAGCAGCAGTACCAAGCAGATGCAGATCCAACCGGAGGAGATCTGCCAAATCCTCCACATCGAGCTTATTTGAAGGGATGCCAGAAGAAATCGACCAACCAGAGGATGAAAGGACCATCCTGCTACCCAGATCATCCCCATTTTATCTGAAGGCGACAATAAAATTATGCGTACACACGTATCTGAATACCTCTACCAAAAGTTTAGAATCCACGACTTAGTTCTCATACCACCGAGAACTAATTAAATCTCGGTCGAACGGTGTAACCCACATTCTACAAAGAAAAGTTCAGTTGCACCCAAATCGCACCCAACATGCGATTGAATTGAATCACTTTGAATTTGGGTGTGCTAGCTGAGGATATATAAATTACCATTGTGCAAAAAATGGGAAAATAAAACGGTTGCAACCAATATGTAACTGAAGAAAAATCCAGCTCAGCAGTACTGCAACTGAAAAACATTTGGTTACAACCATGATGCAACGGGAAATAAAATCGGTAGCAATTATGGTGAAAAGGTATAAAAGAAAGAAACCCGTTGCAAATAATGTGCGGCTTAAGAAAAACATTGGTTTCACTGACCGGCACAGATCTCCGCGTGAATTTAGCAGCCAAGGGTTTGACCTAGATCCAAGATAATTCTCGTATGACAAATACCGTTGAGTATAAGTAAATATGAGGACGTACGGAGGTGATATGATCTAAAAAACGGTGAAATTTGATTGAATGTGCTGCATGTTCAGATGTGTTCTTAAAAACGGTATGTCGGGAGCGGTGACGAACAAATCCAAAAAAAAAAATTGACAGAACAAATCCATCATTTTAGAGCTGCATGTTTCAATAATCTCTTCGGTCAGACAAAATGACTAATTCTGGCCTACCTTGTTTCCTTGGATCATGGCCTGAGTAAAAATGCAGTAGCCTAGGTAGACTTGCCCGGCTGGTTAGGTCTTTGAACCAGCGGCTGCTGATACGGCCCAACTAGGTACAACGAACAGTGCCTCTATGTATCGCTTCAAGCGAGCGGGCATCCAACTCGCCCGCGTGACTCTGCTCGCTCGGGCCCGCGTCCCCAGCTCAACACTTGGGTCAACTCCTTCACCCTCGTTGTTAGGGTTTTCTGCTCCACGGGCGATCCGATCGCCGGTGTGAGATCTACCTATTGGCGTCACCAGATCCGGCTCGGTTACCTGTCGTTGCTCGGGCTGATAAAGGGGACGCCGAGCGCGTCTACCCGGCCTTGGTACGAGGGGTTGTTTCCGTGTCTGGATTTGGCGAAGGAACCCTAGATCGTTTTTCGTGTGAAGATGGCGGAGATGAACTCGAGCGAAGGAGGTAATTCAAGAGCGGAGGAGGGAGATGAAATCGAAGATATCTTCGGACATCTGCACCTTAATGAGGATGAACTGGATGAAGTGATCGTGGGAGAGGATGAGATAAAGGAGTACAAGAAGGAGGCTCGGTGGCTTGCAATTGGGAAGGTTCTTACTACGCGATCATTCAGTGGAGTGGCTCTTTTTGAGAAGTTAAAGAGCATATGGAACTTGGCACGTGAACCAGGATTTCGTGAAGCTGGGGAGAACCTCTTTATTTTCCAGATGCATTGCCTAGGTGATTGGAAAAAAGTTGTTCATCAGGGACCTTGGACGTTTAGAGGACAGGGAGTTATGTTGGAAGACTATGATGGGCTCATTGATCTGGAGAAGGTTGTCTTTGGGGGGATGACAGTGTGGGCACAAATACATGGGATCCCGGAGCTATTTCGTAAACCGGAAGTGGTTGATGGCCTAGCTAGGAGAATTGGGAAGGTGAAGGAGGTTCAGTTCAGTCCTCGACTATTTTTTGAAGGAAATTATGTTAGGCTTAGAGTGCGCATTGATGTGGCAAAACCCCTAACGAGGGTGGTGTCATTGACACTACCAGAAGGGAGGAAGTTGTTGATGGTGAAATACGAGAAGATACCTTTATTTTGTAAGCAGTGTGGGCATATAGGGCATGATCATGAGGAGTGCGGTGATGGAGAGTGGGATACGAGAAAGTTTCAATATGGTACATGGATGCTTGCGAAAAGGAGATCAATCGCCCCTGTGGAAGAACCTCGCAGGTTCGTTTCAGCAGGAAGGGGGAGGGGTGGACGTGGCCGAGGGAGGAGTGCCTCCTCTGTGTCATGGAAGCGATCTTCGGGGGAGGCGGATTTGGATGCTGATCTGGATGACACTGCACAAAGCCCGTTAAAATTTGTGAGTGATCAAGATACGCATATGGTGAAGAGTAATACATCCAGGAGGCTTAAAATAGATGAAATACCACTTGAGGAGAAGGAGACTGATGCTGAGCACGTGCGAGACTCGAAGGAGAAGGGCGAGGGAGTTACTCCACCACTGCCACCTAGTTATGTGTCGCCGCGTGAGCGTTCGAAGCTACGTAAACTGGATGTGAATGAGAAGGTTATGGGAACCTCGGCGGCCCCCATGGAGGAGGGGGACCGCCGGACCCAATGAGTACCATGAGATGGAACTGTCGCGGTTTGGGCGATCCCGTGACAGTTCATGAGATGCGCGATCTCGCGCGTATTCATTCGCCTGCAATACTGTGTGTAATGGAGACACATATTGCAAAAGCTAGGGTGGAAGGTTTGACTAGTGCACTTGGTTTTGATTCTTCTTTTGCTGTTGGAAGCTCGGGAAGGAGTGGAGGCTTGTGCATTTTCTGGAAGCAACCGATGAATCTTGTGCTAAGAATTTTTTTGAAATATCACATTGATATGGAGGTACGAGAGGCAGGGAAGGACCCGTGGCGGTTAACAACTTGGTATGGGGAGGAAAATAGGAGCCTCCGCTACAAAACGTGGGATATGATGAGATATCTTAAGGCGGATTGTGATTTGCCTTGGGTTTGCATAGGTGACTTTAATGAAGTTCTACGACGTGAAGAACAGATGAGGCCGAATGATAGGGAGTTGTGGCAGATAAACAACTTCCGTGATGCGGTGGATGCGTGTGAATTGTGCGATATTGGATACAGAGGGTTAGACTGGACCTTTGAGAGAAAGCTCCCAAACAACGAGTATTGTAGGGTGCGATTGGATCGTGTCCTGGCTTCGGCAGACTGGTGCTCAAGATTTCATTTTGCCTTGGTGAATCACCTCACAGCGGTAAAATCGGACCACTCGCCGATTCTTTTGCTCAATGAGATGGAGGCAAGTAATCAAAGAATAGCTATGGAGAAACCTTTCCGATACGAGGTTATGTGGGAACGTCATACAGATTTCAAAGAATTTGTAGAGATGGCATGGGGGAGGAGAAGGCGGACACGGCCAGGGACTTGCATGTGAAACTGCAAACATTTGGGGCTCGGTGTGCAGCATGGGGTCGAGATTCGTTTGGAGCAGTGAGAAGTGAGCTAAGGGATCTTCGAGCTCGTTTGAAATTTTTAAGGAATGATCCACACCGCATAGGACCCACGTACGAGGAGAAGAAGGTAGAGGAACGGATGATCGAGTTATCGGCACAAGAAGAGATAATGTGGAGACAACGGGCACGTGTCCAGTGGCTACAGGAGGGAGACAAGAATACAAAAAAATTCCATCTGAAAGCAAGCAATAGGAGGAGGAAGAATAGAGTGGAAAGCTTACAACGGGAGGATGGGACAATGTGCACGGATGAGAGGGAGCTGCGCATGATGGCAACACATTTTTACAAAAATCTGTATGAGTCGGAGAACACGATTGGAATTGAGGAAGTGTTATCACATGTGCCGTGTAAGGTGACCCCGGATATGAACTCTGCGTTTCTTGCACCATACAGTTTGGAGGAGGTGAAAGTTGCTCTGTTTCAGATGTTCCCCACGAAAGCACCTAGACCGGATGGCTTTCCAGCACACTTCTTCCAAAAGAATTGGAATTTATGTGGCGAGGAGCTTACGAGGATTGTTATTCGTATTCTCGATGGAGATGATTTTGCGGAGGAAATTAACAAGACGTTCATCGTACTTATCCCTAAGGTACAAAAACCCCTTTTCCTTTCGCAATTCAGACCGATAAGCTTGTGCAATGTGGTGTATAAGATTGCATCGAAATTACTTGCTAATCATTTGAAAAGATTTCTTCCTGAGATTATATCGGAGGAATAATCAGCTTTTGTTCCAGGACGCCTCATAACTGACAATGTTATTACGGCTTTTGAATTCTTGCACTTCATGAAATCTGATAAGAGTAAGCGGAGAGCGAGTTATGCTTTGAAATTAGATATGCAGAAAGCTTATGACAGAATCGAGTGGAGTTATCTTGAGGCCATCATGCGGAAGCTAGGTTTTGCCCCCCAGGTTTATTCAAGCAGTAATGAGAGGGGTGAGGTCTGTTACCTTTTCGGTACTGTTCAATGGATCCATGACAGAGGATTTTAAACCTTCTCGAGGTATAAGGCAGGGAGACCCGATTTCTCCATATCTATTCTTATTGGCAGCTGAGGGGCTCTCATGCTTACTTAAGAATGCAATGAGCAATGGTGAGTTGGTTGGAGTTAAAGTGGCTGAAACGGATCCAAGGGTGAACCACTTGTTGTTTGCAGATGACTGTATTATGTTTTGCAAAGCATCCTAAGGTGAGACTAGAGAAGTGGCAAATATTCTAAACACCTATTGTATGGCATAGGGGCAACGCATGAATCATGATAAGTCATCGATCTTTTTTAGCAAAGGATGTTCAACGGCTTCGAGGGAGGAAATCAAAGGAATTTTAAATGTTCAAAATGAATCTTTGAACGAGAAGTACTTGGGGCTACCGTCTAATGTGGGAAGGGCAAAGAATGGCACCTTTTCATATCTAAAGGATAGGTTATGGAAGCGGTTACAAGGATGGATGGAGAAGGCACTGTCATGTGGGGGAAAGGAGATTCTCATTAAATCTGTAATTCAGGCTTTGCCAACGTACTCCATGGCATTGTTTAAATTGCCTAGGGGTTTATGTGAGCATATTACCTCTATGACCCGAAGGTTTTGGTGGGGATCTAAACATGGAGAGAGGAAAGCAGCGTGGGTCTCATGGGGTTCGATGACTATGCCCAAATACCAGGGAGGACTTGGGTTCAGGAATGTGGAGGTTTTTAACCTGGCTCTGTTGGCTCGCCAAGTGTGGCGCATACTGGAGGATCTGAATACATTAAGTGCGCGGATGTTGAAGGCCATTTATTTTCCCAATAATGACATCCTCTCGGCAGCATTGGGATCACACCCTTCACAAATATGGCGATCTTTATGTGAGGGCAGGGATGCTTTGAAGATCGGTCTGATCAGGAGAATTGGAGATGGGGAGAGCACTAGAATATGGTCTGATAATTGGGTTCCAGGGACTTCCAACTACAGCCGGTGGTGAGTACCAGGGATGCACCACCAATGTTCGTCTCGGAACTAATATGCTCGGCCACTAGAACGTGGAAAGTGGAGGCATTGGAAGCTTGCATGTTACCAATGGATGTCGAGGCTGTGAAAGAAATACCAATCAGTTTTCTGCGGCAAGAGGACTTTTGGGCGTGGCACTATGATAAACGGGGAATCTTTACTGTGAAATCCGCATATCATGCGATAATGGATACCAAACGACGCCGAGAGGCATACTGGGACGGAAGATCGTCGAATTCTAATACGGAGGTTGCAGAAAAAGGATGGAAAAAGATGTGGAAGGTGAAGGTACCCTCGAAGATCAGGATTTTTGCGTGGAGGTTAGCACGATCGTCGATTCCTACTGGTGATTTGAGAGCTCAAAGAGGGATGGCGGCCACGGCGATATGCCCGATCTGCCTGGCGGCGAGAGATACATGGAGACATGCACTACTAGATTGTAATATGTCGAGGAGTGTGTGGGCGTTGAAGGATGACGACCTAGGAGTTCCACTGTTTGGGGACGAGACGGATGATGCTAGCTTATGGCTCTTTTCTCTAAGTGAGAGCCTAAATCAATCACAGTTCATTGAGGTTTTGGTCACACTATGGGCGATATGGTGGGCGCGCCGAAAATTAATTCATGAGGACGAACAGAGGTCCCCATTATCCACTCACATGTTCATCACTAGATATCTGGAGGAGATTAACTGTGAGAACCAGAAGAAGGAGAGGGTTTTAACATGTCCAAGACCGAGGAGAAACAGGTGGATTCCTCCGAGCCAGGACAAGGTCAAGATCCAGGTGGATGCGGCTGTGGCAAAACAACTGCAGAAAGGCGATGTGGCTGCAGTTTGTAGAAATTGTGATGGTATATTTTTGGGTGCCTCGGCGGTGGTTTTCGATTGTATTACTAACCCGGAAGTTTTGGAAGCTCTAGCTTGTTCGGAGTCCCTGGCTTTGGCGGAGGATATCCAGGAGGGTCGTTTGCTTGTTTCTTCTGATTGTCTAAATGTCGTCTCCGAAATCAATGATGCTCGGGAGATGGGCCAGCACTGCATGATCATCAAGGAGATAAAGAACAGAAGGAGGAATTTTTCGGAGGTGACTTTTGTGCATGAGTATAGGGAGGCGCTGATGGAGGTGCACAACCTTGCTAGGGCAGCTACTACTCTCCCCACGGGAGACACATTTGGTTTTCTGCACCCACTGAGATGGGAATACTTGTAAACATTTTATTGCCTTAATAAAGCTTAGGTCGTTTGCTCAAAAAAAAATAACTTAAAGTAAAATATAATTTTTTAAATAGTGAAAAATGTTGAAGTTTGAACGATTCCAAACATGAACAAATGTTACATATGAAATTTTTTCAAATTTGAACAATTTTTAATCTAAATGTTTTTTATTTGAACAAACCTTAAATTTGAACAAAATTCGAATTTAAACAAAATTCGAATTTGAAAAATAAATTGAACATTTTAAAGTTTGAAAAAAAAAACTAAACAACAAAATTCGGTGAAGAAAAAAAAAGAACTAGAAAAAATGGAAAAAAAATGAAAACAAAATAATGATTATAAAAACCTTGAAAAGTAAAGTTAGACACAAATGTGTTGTAGCCCAGTGGCTGTTCCTACCACTAGCGATCCGCGACATGCTAGGTTCGAAGCCCTTTTCAACATATTTTCTCATCTTTTCATGTATACAAATGGTTAATGGGCCGGCCCATTTTGAAAATGTACGCGGGCGAGTCGGAGTACCGACTCACATTAAGCGACATATAGTGCATGCACTATATATGGCAGGCACTATGTATGAGATCCTCTACCTATCACTTTATGCGAGCCGGAAGAATAGCTCGCCTAGGACGCGTGCGTAGACTAGATCGAGATGGGCCGGCCCATTACGTGTTACCTGCTGCTGGCTGAAGAGGATCGAACCATCCATCGATGCTGGCGCGCGTGGGGTTTCCTATCTATTGGACAACTCCAACTTCATGCATGTACGTGCTAAGCGCCGGACTTCGACATATCGAGTGCATGTGTCTCGAATCTCTAAGCTAGCTAGTAACCTAGGTAGGTACTCAACTCTATATATACTAGCAACAATGCCCGTGCGTTGCTACGGGTTAATTTTAAACTACGTATATTTTGCTTTTTCATATACTGGAGTGGTCATATACATGGAGCTAAACACTAAGAAAATTTTGGGTCTTAATAGATAGCATACAAAATAAACCTAATTCGCTTCATTACTCTCAATTCCTCATAAACTAAGAAAAAGTCGACAATCTCTATGGACTACAAAATAAGAGTGATCTAAAATGTTTTTTTTTATCTGACCGTACGTGGTTAATTATATTGTTCGGCTCAAAGAAACTAATCCCACCCTCCTCGTGTCCAACATAGATGTATTTTCTTTAGAAAAGGAAATTAAGCCCACGGAGCGCCTAAATTCAGTTCACTAATTTAGAGAAGCACAATATCCACCTTAACATCCAAGCATTCAAGTTAAGTCCATATGTGATAGGAAGCCCGGCATAATCTTGCAATTATTGCTTGGTAACACCACCGGACATCATAAAAATTAATTGTGAAGAACATTTTGACGAGCTACAATTGTAATTGCAGAAAAACAATGATTTGACCAATCAATGAGTTGATTGATTTTATTTCTGTCCACCAACTACCAATTATCGGGACTGCAGATTGGAGTTAGCATCAATCTCTGTGGGCGGGGAGGGGGCGGGGGGCGATGGTCTGCGTTAGCATCAGGTTCTTCCCGGTCTCGCCCTACGACTTGGCGATGTTGCCTTCGATCTCCCGGAGCGCACTGTACTTCAGGTCGGCGACGCGGGGGAGATCCATGTGCCGCACGGCCTCCGTAGCGCGAACTGCAGCTCCTCACGTAGTTCTAAAGCTTTCCAATCTCATCGATCCTCTCTTTCCATCAGCCGGACGTCGCGGCCTTGTTGTCGAGGTCCATGGATCAAGTCATCTACTCATACACAGCACAAGGACGAGCTGATATAGAATTACGGACTGGAAGATCCATGGATCAAGTCACGCCCATGGCACTGCCGTTGCTGTTGCGCCTTGCCAGAGTGGACAGACGCGTGCGCAACTACTGGAAGGCAGCGCGGAAACAGTGGGCGTGGTGGGGAGGTCGGGATAGAAGCACGGCGGGTTCCAGGAGATCGTGATGCGACATCCATGGACCTGGCCGGCACGCCGATGTCTTTGCCATCAGGTTGTGTGGCGCCTGCGGCCGTACGTACACGTCGTGCCTCAGCGATCCCATGACCTGGCATTGGGATCCCATGATAGGTATACACCACCGGCGCGGAGGATGACAAGAGGATGGCAGCTCCGGCGGCAGACAACTTACGACGAAATCCCCGCCATGCCGTCTCGCCTCCCCAAGCCTGTCGTGCACCATCACGTGGCCTCTTATACTTATTATTCAATATAAGTAAATACATGTATGAAACTAATCTAGCAACTCACCTGATCGATAGGCAATCTGAGAACATTCAAACCTGCAAAGATCGGAATGTTATCATGTCGCGTTCACTGCCGCCGGCTGCCTGCACATTGTAGCCCGGGCAGTACCACATTGCATAGGATGTATAGCTAGCACGAAACTATTATATTCCAGATTTCTTGAAACTGACTCACGAAAAGCTTCCGGATTAGGCCGGCGGCGCAAGGCACCAGGGAGAAGCGCCGAGGGCAGGGGAACGTTGACTGCACCGTGAGGGAATAACCCTATATAACGTCGTGTTCGGTCTCCAGGAAAACGGTTCGAATATGCGACGTGCTGGTTTTTTTTACCGATAGGCGTACTGGTTGTTTTTTCGATGGTGCTATCCTGCGCGCTCGAGGGACTGATTTTTTTAGCGAGATGCAAGCGATGTATCCGACTCTGATTTTTTTTAGCGAGAGGCGAGCGATGTATCCGTTTTCTCGACGTATATACGACTGGCGGACCAAAGAGAAACTTAAGCGCTATTACATACTGTATATATGTAGTAGAGGTATATATATTATTAGGTAAAGATAGATATAGATATGAATCCCAATAGGTATAACTTACCGGTGGCAAGGTGGTGGCAAGGTGGGTAATTTGTGTCAACTTTGAGGGTAGTTTCAATAACCTAGCAAACCAAACCAAGTAAGCCTTAACGCCTTTATTATTAGGTATAGATTCCTACTTGTTAATCATCTATCCCTAGTGCGTACAGTATTTTCGAAAATCTTCCAGCTTAATGTAGCCATCCCTATCGGCACAGTATTTTCGAAAATCTGAATGTTTTATGATTCTAAAAACATTTTTGAAAATTTCAACGTTCTAAAATATGAACGACTTTTAATTTTGAACAATTTTTAATTTTGAACGATTTTCAAATATAAATGATTGAAACGTGAACTTTACTTTACATATGAACACTTCTCAAATTTGAACAATTTTTCATCATTTTAACAATTTTAAAATTTGAACATCTTTTAGCCGAACAATTTTAAATTTTAACATTTCAAAGTTTGAACATTTTTCAGTTTGAACCACAAATAATTCTGGACAAAAAAATCCGGTGAGCCAAAAAAAATAGTGAAACCATCAGCGCCCCAAAAATGCTGATGAACAAAAACTAATAGTGAACTTAAAATTTTGGTGAACCAAAAATAATAATGAATAGAAAATGCATATGAACCAAAAATAATGGTGAACCAAAATAATAGTGACCAAAAGAAATTGGTGAACCTGAACTAATAGTGAACCGAAAATAATAGTGAACCAAAATTTTCGGTGCACCAAAAATGTCGATTAACCAAAAAAAAAAGTGAACCAAAGTGGTTCCAAATTTGAAAATCATTCTGATTTTTTAAAATGGTTCCAAACTGAAAATGGTTTCAAACTAGAAATGGTTCCACATTTGAAAAAAAATAGTTTAGGAAAACAGAAAAAAATCAGATTTTTGAAATATCAAAAAATGAATATTTTCAAATAAAAGAATAATAAAACTAAAAAAAAGAAACAAAAAGGAAACAAAAAGAAAGAATAAAATGGAAAAGAAAAATAGAAAAAGGAAAGAAAATTGGAAAAACTAAAACAGAAAAAAGAAGACAATAAAAATACTAAACAAAGAAAGTTAGACTCGAACGAAACTTAGCCTAGAGGTTCTGCGCTACGACCCTAAGCTAGAGATCCCAGGTTCGATTCCCCTCTTTTCCAACTTCTTTTCTTATCCTAAATGGACCGACCCATAAGATGGACACGTGTTATCGAGTCCTAATAGGACTCACAATAAGCGAGACATAGTGCCCGCGCTATGTATCGCCCTCTGCGAGTACCGACTCACACTCGCTCGCAGAGGATGCCCCAACTAGGCGAGCCGAGTAGTTTTTTTTTATTTTGTTCATTTTCTTTTTTCGACTTTTTATTCTTTTCTATTTTCTTTTCTACTAATTGATTTTTTTAAATAGGAACCTTTTAAATCCGAACATTTTGGAAATTTGAACCATTTTTCAGAAATGAACATTTTTCAAAATGAACAATTTTCAACTATGATTTTTCTGAAAGAATTTTTTAATTCGACCAATTTTAAATCTGAATTTTTTTGAAAAATAAACAATTTACAACTATGAACAATTGTTAAATCTGAACTGTTTTCAACTATGAACAACTTTTATATTTGAATATTTTCCAAATCTCTACAAATTTTAAAAATAAAATTTGAACAACTTTACTTTTTGGTTTATAAACATTTTTTATTCACCGTTATTTTCTGTTCAGCGGCATTTTCTGTTCACAAGCATTTTCATTTCGGTATTATTTTCGAATATAATACCGGGATTTTTGTTTCGGTACTATTTTCTGTTCACCCTAAAAAATTGTTCATTGCAAAAAATTGTTTCACCATTATAAAATATTGTGCATTTTCGGAAACTGTTTATTTTGAAATATAGAATTTAGGTAATAGTGTGAATGATAGAACTTGTGAAGAAACCAAATGGGTATGTAGGCTTCTACCCATAGTCCTTTAGAAGAATGGAGTTCGTACGGCCAGTCCCGATACGACTTGCTACAAGCGATCTATAGGGGGCTTCCCTATATATATCCTTGCGTGTTGTACCTCGAGTCGTTCGCACGATGGTGGTCGGTCATCTTGGGCCGGCCCACAAGATCACGTAGCGTGTCCCGCTTGCCCGAGCATTGCAGGTTGCTTATTCTGCCTTTTGCGAGATCTCACTAATGTTGTATGCATATTCCCCTAAAAAACAAATGTGTATACATATGTATCATGTGAATTAAAAACGGGGGACATAATGTGCGCGTCTTCTCACACCAGGCTTTACATTACACACTATTTTCTCTTCTTAATTTTCTGAAATGTTCATACAAATAAATTTGGAATATTTTTTAAAAATCCTATAATTTATAAAAGTGATGGTAAATATTTGTTTCATGTTTGAAAAAGGTTCCTCGTGTGGTTAAATTCTTTTAACACGTGTTTAAAAAATAGTATTCATGTACTCAGTCAACAAATCATCATGTATATTAAGAAAGTTCGTCGTATATTAAAAAAATCATGCATTAAAAAGTCCAATGCATTAAAAAATCTTCGGGTGAACGAGAAAATAATAGTGAACGGGAAATGCGAGTGGACAGAAATATAATAGTGAATAGAAAATAAATTAAAGTTGTGAACAGAAAATAATAGTGAACACAAAATTTGAGTGAATTAAAAATAATAGTGAACAAAAAACCAAAATTTGGGTGAACCAAAAAATATTTTTTAACAGAAAATGCTTGTGAACCAAAAATAATAGTGAACCGAAAAGAAACTTAAATTTGGAATTTGGGTGAACGGAAAATAGAGTGAACGAGAAATACCGGCGAACCAAAAATAATAGTGAAGAAAAAAGATCCTACAATTTAGATGAACAAAAAATTCCGGTGCACCTTAAATAATAGTGACTGAAAAGAAACTAATATTTTGTTTAACAGAAAATATTATTGAATGAAAGATGCCGGTAAACCAAAATAATAGTGAGCCAAAAATTCTTGTGAACCGGAAATAATAGAGAACGTAAAATAAACGAAATTTGGGTGAACGGAAAATAATAGTGAGGCCGGAAATACAGGTGAACCGAAAATAGTAGTGAATAGAAAAGAAACAAAAATTCTGCGGAATAAAAAATAATAGTGAGCATAAAATGCTGGTTAGTCGATAATAATAATAAAACAAAAAGAAACTAAAATTCTAGCGAACAGACAATAATATTGAATGGAAAATGCCAGTGAACCAAAAATAATAGTAAACAAAAAATGCTAGGGAACCAAAAATAATATGGAATAGAAAAGAAAAGAATATTTAAGTCAACAAAAAGTACTGGAGCGGAAATACCGTTGAATAAAAAAGTGATAGTGAAAAGAAAACAAATTCAAAATCGTTCAAACTAAAAAATAATTGTGAACAAAAGATGTTGGTGAACCGAAAATAATAGTTAACTGAAAAGAAACTGAAATTTGGGTGTACAGAAAACTTAAAATTACGGTGAAGGGAAATTTGGGTGTACACAGAAGTGAACCGAAAATGCCGGTTAAAAAGGTCACAACAATTATAAACGGTTTTTCCAATACATATATTATTAAATATTTGAAGCATTTTCAAAAATGAATAATTTTCCAATTATTTTGTGAAAATGGTTCACATTTTCCGTTATAAAGGATTTTCATATTTTTTTTAAACAATCAGATTTATAAAAATGTTTACGATTCATTTTTTTCACATTTAAAAAAATGAAATCAACACAAAAACAAAAAAATGAAAAGTGTTCACAATATTAAAAAGAAATATTTAGATATTTTCAGGAAAACATAAAAGATAAGAAAATTAAAGAAACAGTAACACTCACTGAAAAATCAGGCAAAAATCTAAACATTAAAAACCTCAAAATATTAAAGAAACAAAGAAGGTAAAAAAAAAACTACGGACGAGCTGGTTTTGTACAGCGAGCAAGCCTATGCAATCCTACATCATTAAACGGAGCGAGCGAGTTTGTGCAATCCTATAGCATTAAATGGGCCGGTCCATGCGATGGAGTGTTGCGGGCGAGTTGGTGCAAGCGTCTGTTAAGAGCGATAGATAGTGTTCGAGGACGCGGTGCTTCTATACTAGGACCATAGCATCGGCTGAGGGCGCGACGAGATGATAGTGGACTAGACCATATATTTCTTTTTGTTCGGCATTTTCTGGTTTTCTGGATTAATTTTGAAGAAACAGAAAATTGTTCTTAGATGAAAAATTTCCGAATTTAAACATTTTAAATATGAACAGTTTTCAGATTTGATTTTTTTTATTTGAACATTTTTTAAATCCTTTTTTTTAATTTGAACAGTTTTGAGATATGAACAATTTTCGAAGCAATTTTTGAATTGAATTTGAACGATATTTAAATTTGAAGATTTTTAAAACTAAACCGTTTTGTCGGTGATATCAACAACGTGTGTCTTCATAACTAGGGGAAACCTTCCCTCGCCGGGTTGGGCCGGTTAGGTGAGCCGGCCCATCAACAAACCTCGCGGTGATGCTTCTCCCCTCGTTCAAGGCCGGCTAGGCTAGCCGGCTTGACAAAGCCTCGCGTGCACCAGCTGGGGAAGACAGAGCCGATCGGCTACTTTGGTCGGTTAGCGAAGATTAAGGCAACAAGGGGGACATGGGTCGCATACCTACGGGGTAGCATGACATTACCCATGTACACCCACAATGCCAACCACTCTGATGGTACATAAAGATGAGGGCGGGAGAAGAGACGTTGGTCTCCTTCATCACCCAAAGTGGCGAGTTGCTGCCACGACGTGCCCCTGTATTCTCATCATAAAGGAGAAGTGAGGTAGGTGCCTCGCATGCGGGCCCTAGCCGGCTACTGTACCGTAGCCAGTCCTACATGTAAGCCAACCTCTTGCCGCTATATAAGGCAGGTGAAGGGCTAGTCTTTACTCGGTAGGAAACTATATATCGCTCTCGAGAGCACTCTCTAAACATATGTTGCTCCCAGTTCATTGCAGATCTTGCAAGAGTAGGGTTTTTACCTCATTGAGGACTCTGAATATGAGTACATATCAGCGGATCTATGCTCATTCCCAATCCCGTTTGCAGATACCGTTTCCTGCACCTTTAAAATTACGTATGGTCAACTAGAGGAGGGGAGGATGAATAGGTGACTAAAAAATTTAGTTCTTTTTTAATTTCGGGCTAAATAAGTAAGACACAAGGTTATGTACATGTGCAACTAGGTGAACAATATATGTGATACCATATAAAGTACGTAATGGAAACAATATGTAAAACACAAGATAAATTACACAAGTGTAAACAAGAAGATAAGGATATGTTTCCCTTAGTTTCTTCCCAAGAGAAGTATGTTTATGTTGGGGAGGCGAGGAGACACCTAGACACTCCAATAGCACGGAGGTGCACACCTTATTCTCCTTGAGTATCTCCAGTCATGGAGATTCTCGTTTCCACTATGAGGGCGACTTGAACTCGTAGACCAAACCTTTACGCAAGGTTGATGCGACTTCACAATTCAACTGGGGGCTATAAAGAAATCCAAAAAAAATTGCAACAAGGTGGAAGCTCCAAACACTAGGATTCCTCTAGAATTTCTAAGCACCTAAGAGGTTTCCAGATCCGGTAGGATTTGATGGGGGATTTGCAATTCCTTTGGTGAAACTATGGATCGAGGTCTCCTCAAGAACTCCGCAAAGTATAAATACATTTGAGTTGTCGACGTTAATGGTGAAGAGAGTGAGTGAAGTTTGGAATTCAATGGGCAAGAAGACGCCCTGTTATAGTCACTTCAAATCTAGCTGTTGGAGAGGCACATCGCAGGGGTGTTACTACCGGTTCATAGGCCGGTACTACCATCGAGTCTTCGAAAGGAATTAAATCTTCACCTTGGTGCACAGGAGGTACTTCCGCCTTAGGTCCCGATACTACCGTAAAATATGGAAATAACGGGAAACTAGTAGGAAAATGCGTGGGGCATTCCAGTAAGAAATCCACGAAGGGAAACGTAATCCCTGTAGTGGGATAAGAACTATCGACAAGAGATAGGCCGGTACTATCGCCAGCTACCGAGCCACTATCGGGTGTGCGCGCGGGCCCCTGGCCACACTCAATAGCCTGACCCTGGTGCCTTCGTTAGAACTACCAACCCCGGGGGCAGCCGGTACTACCGGATGATACATTGCAACCTTATCTATAATTTTGATGCTCCATGCTTGTTTTCTACCCAATACCTTTTGTTTTAAACATGTTTTCTATCGTTTTACTTCGTTTTTCGAATGTTTTCATAGACTAACCTATTAACAAGATGGCCTAGGCTAGTTTTTGTTTTCTGCTGTTTTTCTATTCAGATTAGTTCTTAAGTAAATATTCTCGGAAATGACTGAAAATCCACGGAGATCATTTTTAACGCGGAACAAAAACGGAGGCCAAAGGAGAGACGGAGGGGAGGCAGGGAGCCACCAGGTCGGAGGGGAAATTGTCACTTGAGACATCTTCATCGACGTTGCTGCCTCCCACGATGATGTGAGAGTAGTCCCTCCATGGGGCTGAGGGATCGTGCTAGTAGCTATGTGGTTATCTCTCTCTCCCATGATGTGATCTTGATTGTGATCATGTGCTATTTTATCATTGTTGAATCTATGATGTTTCAACTTCATTATGTAATGGATCTGATGTACTCAATTGGTTTTATCTAGTATAATTCTTTGGAGTCACCTTTGTTCCATAGTGTCATGGTGAAATTAGGGGCGCCGTGTGTGACTCTATGGATCTTGAATTAGAGGGATACTTACCATGATCTCGTTCTTACTTTGTTGGATTGAATTGGAAACATGAGGTTTCTTGATGCTTGTGTTTAGTATAATCTCTATAGTGCCAAGGCGAAAGTGCGAGTGTTTTATATTGATTAGAAAGTTACTATTCAAGAGATAGGTTGTGGTGTTTATTAGTATAATATTTGGATGACCAAAGTGATAGGGTTGGGGTGTTCCTTGACGGAAACATGAACTTTGAGGTGTGCTTGTGTATCCCTACGCGATTCTCATCCTATTTGATTCACGAGGGATGGTTTCCGAGCTATGTCTTTCATGCATGTTGATAGAGGAAGTATTATATGTTTAATTATGTTAATGTTGTTGAGAGTTGCCACTAGTGAAAGCATGATCCCTAGGCCTCGTTTTCCACCATTGCTATATCATTTTGTTTCAGTTTTACTACTTCTTTTCTTGCTACCATTTTTATTACAGATTTAATACACCTTTTTTCCCATCCATATTACCCATATTTTATCATCTCTTCGCCGAACTAGTGCACATATACAACTGACAATTGTATTGGGTGTGTTGGGGATACAAGAGACTTCTTGTATCTTAATTGCAGGGTTGCTTGAGAGGGATAAATTCAAACTACACCTCCCTGAGTTCGATAAACCTTGGTTGCTCACTTGAGGAAATTTGTTGTTGTCCTACAAACCTCTACGCTTGGAGGCGCAACAAAGCCTACAAGAGTTGTAACGTGTAGTAGACATCACTAGACTTTATGGCGGTACTAACACCTGTCATGTTGGCGAAGCTGGGTTGGAGAATGCAAAATGACCCATAATCTCTATGTGCACAGGCTCTCAAAGCTAAATATTTTTCGAAGACAGATATATTACCAGAAGAGCCAAGGGAGGGCATTTCATACACCTAGCGGAGCATCTTGAAGGGATTGTAGGTTCTAAATAATGGTGTGATCAAATTGGTAGGAGGTGGGACCGCGATCAAAATTTGGCCTGACCCCTAGCTTCCTAGGAACTGGTCACATACCCCAATCACACCGAGAGGCAATGCACTGGTGCAATATGCAGCTGACTTGATGGGTCCGTACCAGGGAGGCCGAGACACTCGGTTGGTGACCTCTATCTTTGGCGTTCAAGATGCATAGCTGATTCTAGCAATCCCTATCAAGGAAGACATGGAAGACACCTGCCACCTGGGCATGGTTCCCTGATCACCACGGATGCTTCTCGGTCAGTTTGTTGGCCAATGTCGAGTTGAGAGAGCAGGGTACTTATGAAGGAGCCTTGTTCAATTGGTAGGCCATCTAGAAAGCTCCATGTCCCATTTGTTATTTTTTTGTGATCCAAATTCACTTATGCTCATAAAAGGTGGAACTTCTGCCGAGTAGAGCGGGGCGTCACAGATTCGTCCATGTTGCTGAGTTGGATACGAATTCTACCTTGTCTAGGGTTTACCCACTTTATATACCTGATGTAAGCCGCTGGTTTGGGTTAAGTCGCAAGTTGTAAATCCCCGGTGACGTGGGGATGACTCCCGAGTCCCCTGGATAGGCCTATCTGGTCTAAAGCCCAACATAAAGGCCCAACATAAGGGACCGCCCTAATATTCTAGAAGTTCCTACTGCGGCCCACCCGCAAGACTTACGGTCCAAGACAGAAGTAACTTACCGACTAGGGTTAGGGTTTGTAACCCACCCGGGTACAGTTTTGAGACCCAGCTGAAGACCCACAAGTATAGGGGATCGCAACAGTCTTCGAGGGAACTAAAGCCCAAATTTATTGATTCGACACAAGGGGAGCCAAAGAATATTTATATGCCTTAACAACTGAGTTGTCAATTCAGCTGCACCTGAAAGTAGACTTGCTCGCAACAATTTATCAGTGGTAACAGTTTTATAGCAACAACACCAGTGAAATAACAACAGGAATAAAATAGTAACAACAGTAACAATTGCGGAAAATAGCAGGATGGGAGTATCGTAAGCATAGAGGGAATGGATGAATGGGCGTTGCATGGATAACAAGGGTCATGTAATAATAATAATGTGGGCATTGCAGATAATAATAATAAAGCATCCAAGTTCTACGCTAACCATAGGCATGTGTTCCAATATAGTCGTACGTGATCGCAATGAGAAACTTGCACAACATCTTTTGTCCTACCAGCCCGTGGCAGCGGGGTGATGTCTACGTACGCTTCTATTCTTGTAGACAGTGTTGGGAATCCAAGTGCAGAGGTTTGTAGAACAGCAGCAAGTTTCCCTTAAGTGGATCATCCAAGATTTATCGAACTCAGGGAGGTAGAGGTCAAAGATATTCCTCTGAAACAACCCTGCAATTAAGATAAAGAAGTCTCTTGTATCCCCAACACACTCAATATACTTGTCAGGTATATAGGTGCACTAGTTCGGCGAAGAGATAGTGAAATGCGAGTAATATGGATGGTTATAAGTAATAATAGCAATCTGAAATAAATATGACAGCAAGCAAACATGTAGCAGAACATGCGGAAAACGGTGTTTCAATGCTTGGAAACAAGGCCTAGGGATCCTACTTTCACTAGTGAAAACTCTCAACAATGATCACATAATTGAATAACTAAATATCTTCTCTTCACTATGCTACTCTTAACCCTCTCTGGTTGGATAACTAACACTAATCATTGCGTAGGGCTGCAAAAAGCATTCCTTAAAGTAAGAATTCCCATGTCTAGTGAGCCCCACGGTGTCACTATGAGCGCCCTAGAAGGTACTAGAAAAACACCATAATTCATAGAGGAGACACACACGGTGTGCACACTGTCACCTTCACACCGCGGAACAAGGTGACTCCAAAGTTCATATTAATAAAACACTTGAGTAGCACAAGATGAAGAGTAACATCTACTTATTCAACTAGATTACAAAGCTCACGATCACATATAGATCACACCATGGGAGAGACAGATGAACCACATAACTACCGGTAGAGCCCTGAACCTCGGGGGAGAACTACTCCCTCCTCATCATAGGAGACGGCAACGGCGATGGAGATAGCGGTGGAGTCGATGGAGATGGCTTCCGGGGGCACTTCCCCGTCCCGGCAGGGTGCCAGAACAAAGATCTGTCCTCTGAAACTTGGGTTGCCGATGACGGCGGCTGCGGAAGGTTTCGTGGAATTTCGCCGATTCTTTGAGGGTTTTCCCTCGTGGGAGTATAAATAGGCGAAAGGGCAAAGTCGGTGGAGCCCTAGGGGCCCCACACCACCCCCCGGCGCGGCCAAGGGGGGGGCGCCGCCCTATGGTGTGGGCCCCCTGGGCCCCCCTTCGGGTCTCTTCGGGACTCCGTGGAACCTTCGGGAATTCTGAGACTTTCGGGCTTCGAATTTTCCAATTCCGAGAATATTTCTAGAACAACTTTTCTGAAATAAAAAACAGCAGAAAACAGGGAACTGGCACTTGGCATCTTGTTAATAGGTTAGCCCCGGAAAACGTGTAAAAATGCTATTAAGAAGGGAGAAAACATGTAGCAATTGGCATAATATTATCATGGAGCATCAGCAATTATAGATACGTTGGAGATGTATCACGGGGCCTCTAGGGAAGCTACTGGTAACTAAGGTGCTCCTTTTAATAAAGCACCAGAGCAAAGAATTAACACTCTGTGAATACATGTGATCCTCACATCAAAACCATCCCCTCCAGTTGTCCCAATTGCTGTCAGTTTGGGGCCTCGGGTTCCGGACAATGACATGTGTCAACAACTTGTAGATATGATCAAGAAACATAATTATACTCATGAAACAATAACATGTTCATATCCGAAATCATGGCTCTCGGGCCCTAGGGACAAGCATTAAGCATAACAAGTTGCAACAACGGTAGAAAACACTAACAGTGGACACTAGGCACTATGCCCTAACAATCTGGCATTATTACATGATCAATCTCATCCAATCCCTTCCATCCCTCTCAGCCTACAACGTGGTTTACTCACACATGGACGGGGGAATCATGGATGGTTGATGGATAAGGAGTGGCGGTGTCGATGGAGATGATCTCCTTAGAATCCCCGTCCCGGCAAGGTGCCAGAACAAGAACTTATGATCCCCGAATTGAGTTTCGGGGTGGCGGCTGCGCTCTGTTGTGTTTTTGTGGAATATGATGAACCCACCCTCTGTTTTTAGGTTATAGGGAATAAGTAGTCGAAAGGGGAGCCCGAGGGGGTGCCTGGGTGGCCCACGCCACTAGGCGGCGCGGCCAAGATGGGTGCGCGAGGGGGTGGTGTGGTCTCCTCCTGGCCCCTCTATGGGACTCCTTCTGGCTCCCGGGGTCTTCTGGTGTTCTAAGCTCAATGGGATCTTTTCTGGGCATTTTCCCGAAAGTTCATTTTTCTGCATAAGAACGAGACACCAAGGTAATTCTGCTGAAAACAACGTTAGTCCGTGTTAGTGGTATCCAAAACTCACAAGTTTAGAGGAAAACAATAAGAAAAGTGTTCGGAAAAGGAGATACGTTTTGGACGTATCAACTCCCCCCAAGATTAGCTTATTGCTTGTCCTCAAGCAATTCAGTGACAACTGAGTGCGATAAAAGACTTTTACGAACACATTTGTTTCATATGATGCAAATATACTCACTATATGATCAGGTGCTTAGGAAATTCATAATAATATGTATGCAAGATAAAAGTCACCTAGCAGTTATGCAAACTATGAAGAGATACCAACAAACTAATAAAAGACAACATGAAGTATATCAATTGGCAGGATTGCAATATTCATAATAGGGTATGATAAAGTGTACTAGTTTGCCCTTAATAATGGAGCAAAACATAAATGCTAGGGCACCTCTGAAGTTCAAATGAAGACTAAAATAAAGATGTCAAAGATACAAGCATCAAAGTTATACCACAATTAACCGTGTTCTAGGACAAACACATTACACTAAGAATAACAGACATGCTCTCAAGAAGGTGCATAAAGTAAGAAGGTGAAGACTCAACATAAAAGTAAAAGAAAGGCCCTTCGCAGAGGCAAGCAGGGATTAACTCATGTGCTAGAGATTTTTATTTTATTAAACATAGGTACTGAAAACATTTTTTTAGAGAGGTGCATGCTTATGTCAACGAATGGTAAACAGAAAATACAATACGTCACAACCCAACTAGACTTCACTAGAGCGGCTCCCATTGAAGGATGCAACTGGTGTAGAAGGTCATCCCTCTTTCTTTTTTGTTTACACAATTATGTTTTGACTGATAAATCAGGGGCAAAAATAGTGAAGAGAATTTTTTTATATTAATTTGGGGATGGGCACCCCGTTGCCGGCTCTTCTATCATTTGGATAAGCGGATGAAGCCACTAGTCTAGGGTGTGAAATCCAATCAACAAGTGAGATAAATATTCTCTATTTACGTCCTTATGAGCTAAAACAGGGGCACAAAGCAGGAATAATTTTTCGAAGGTTTTAAAGGTAGCACATGAGAAATTTACTTGGAGTGGCGGTTATATACCACATATATAGGTAGGTATGGTGGACACATTTGGCAAACTTTGGTTTTTTGGGAGTTGGATGCACGAGTAGAGCTCATACTCAGTACAGGTGAATTCTAGCAATAGACGGGGAGCGACAATCAAGAGAGCAACAACTGTCATAATCATGCTTGCGACAAAACAAAATTAACAGGGGCATAAAAGTGATACAAATACTCTGAGGCAAAATAAATTATCGAGGCTTAATTGACTTTTTGTTTTCAGTCTTATACATGTGTGAGCATGTGCCAAGTCGATTCAAGTGAAACAATCAGAGGGAGATACCACAATGCCATACCCTTCTATGAATAAAACGATGCAAACAAACATGTATACGACATGCTATCTTATATTAATAAGTTGGAACTAAATGTCGAAGCTCTGGCTCCACAAATCCCTCGGGTGACCCTATTGGGTTTCGACTAGGAGATGTCATAGGCGCTGGTGGAATCGTCGGCTTGACAGGGGGGCGAGATTTACCCAGGTTCAGGGCCCTCGTAGAGGTAAAACCCTTACTCCTGCCTTCTGTCGATCTGTATTAGATGATTAGATCGGTTACAGGATGCTCGAATCGAGAGTAGATCTCGAGTTTCAAGGCTTTTGTGGTCGTGCGGTATTACTTGGTCCTCTCCTTGGGGGCTCTCCTGGCTTTATATAGATAGCCAGGTCTCGAGTTCAACCCGGAGAGGATACAAACCCTAGCTTAGGTCGGTTACAAGTTCCCTAACTTAACCCGCAAGTTGATGCGGGTGGGCTTCTCATGGGCCTTCTAGAGTACTCCAAGGGCGCTTCCTGTCGGGCCTTGACCAGAAGGCTTGAGAGGGGGTGTCCTTACTCGCAGGGTCCAGGATCCATGCCTTCGTCAGTAGCCCCCGAGCGTGTGCTTGACTGGGATTTACTTTCAGTCGAGTAGACGGTCAGAACTTTTTTAATCTCCTCTCGGAAGTTCAACTTGATAGTTGTCGTTTTTGAAGGGTGTGTTCCCTGTATAGTAAGGTATAAAGCTCGAGTATCGAGTAGTACTGGCGCCTGTTTTACGGCTCTTATTTGCAGAAGGATATGGCACAGTAGCTTGGCTCTCCCGAGAGATCAGGGCCAATTAATTGCGACTAGGGCAAAAACATTCCTGGCCTACACAGATTCGAGACATCCGACTCGAACCCGATGAGGTGATCGTTGCGACTGGGCCGTTGTGGACTTATCGAGTCGAACTTAACCTAAGAGGGTACCCGGCGCGTCCGCTAGGATTTTTCTTCGTGTTGTTGACACGGAACTATGCCGGAGGACGCAGCTTTCGAGTGCGATTCCAGGCCCAAAAGAAAGATCTTTCTGGGTCTTACCTTCGTATTCGAAGAATACGGCATCCAGATGTGCCTAGTCGGCTGAACAATCCAGGTTTTTATGATGTAGAATTATCACGTGTAGGAGAGGTAGGTTTTTCCCACCCGATGGATTTGTTTGAGCTCCATACGAAAGAAATTTCGCATTGGAAAAAACTAAGCCCGTATGAAAGAGTTTTCATGTTCGGGATGCTGTGCCCATACGAAAGAGTTTTTCGTGCATAGGGTATTTTCCTCTTTCTCGTTCGAAGAGGTCTTGCTTTATGAACTGTTCATGGAAAAGTTGGTTTCATCCGAAGGAATCGATATTCGTACGAAGAGAATTTCGCGTTTGAACTTCCATCCGAAAAAATCTCAATTTTGAATGACGAACGTCATGACGTCATGGCGCACTCCTCTTCTCCCGATGGGACGTGACGGAGTGGTAGCAGATGGTGGCCCACCTTGTCAGCTTTTTGACCGGGAAACGAGACGCCGCTCCCGTTTTTTACGCGAAGCGCGCAGTAAATGCGCACGATCTTGTGTTAAGATCGTGGCACGAAACAGCGCAGGCCGCCGCTTCGTTTCATCCTCACGCGTGGCAGTCGTGATAGGTGCCACGTAGCGCATCGTACGGCTGAGATTGCTTTGCCCCGTGTATAAGTAGGGGTGTTAGCGCCGCAGTAAAATTTTCCCCGCTCTCTGTCTTCGTCTTCTTCCTTGCGCCCATCTTCATCTTCCTCGCGCTCAAGCTCTCATTGCGAACAATGGCTGGCGGAAAGAAGCGTGGCGCTGGTACTCTGGCGTCTGGCGAGCCTTCTGCGCCACCCGCTCCTCGCGCCGGCGACTGGCGCTCTCCCAATACCACCGCAAAAAGCATCAAAGAGATGCAGCGGGAGGGATTGCTACCGGCGGAGGCGGAGAAGCGCGTCCGCCTCGGGAAAAGAGAAGAGGTACCCAACCCTCAGTCGAATGAGCGCGTGGTCTTCGTGGACCACGTGACTCGAGGTCTTTCTTTCCCCCTTCACCCTTTCTTCATCGGGCTGCTGTGTGCCTACGGCATACAGCTTCACGACCTTCCTCCGAACGCGATGCAGCACATTTCGTGCTTCATCGTGCTTTGCGAGTGCTACCTCGGCATTCGCCCGCATTGGGCGCTCTGGAAAGCGCTGTTCAAGATCCGGATTTTCCGCGAGAAACCGCGGGTGGAGTCCGAGCCTGGCGAGCCACTTCGCACGGGTGGTTTCGGGATCCAGGCGCGCCAGGAGAACGCATACTTCAACATGCACTTCATCGACTCCGCCCAAGGCTGGCGGAAGAAGTGGTTCTACGTCGTCGACAATAGCTCGGGTGGGCTCGTAGAGTTTCACCCATTCGCAGTTCTGTCGAGGCGCAAGTCTTGGAGCCACAAGATGTCAGCCGAGGAAATCCAGACGGTCACGCCCTTACTCGCAAGAGTAGCCGCTCTTCGAGACCAAACCTCGGGAGTAGTGCTCAACGGGCTCCATCTGGCGAGTCTCTTCTTGAAGCGCAGGATCCAACCTCTGCAGCAAAGGCCTTCCACTATGTGGGAGTATAAAGGTGCAGAAGATCCCAGCCGAGTGAGTCGCGAAGAACTTTCGAATGTGGAATTCGAGAAGAAGATCGCGGTCATCACTCGACTGAAGGTAGGGGAGCAATTCCCCGATTGCTCAGTCGAAGCTTTTTCTGCCTCAAATCCTCCTCCGGCTGAGGTTAGTTTCTTGTCTTTGAGTTACTTTCATCTTCTGAATTTCTAGTCGATAAGATCCTTCTTGTTTTCTTGTCTTCGTAGAGTCTAGCCATGGCGGACTGCTACCCGCCAGCTACGGGGGGAGCTGCTTCGGAGCAAGTGTCTAGTCACCAGGATGGCGCGGTTGACACCAGTGTCGCCAACGCTTCCTCGAGCTCGGAGGACGATTCTTCGGATGACGTCGAAGACTCGACTGGCGTCCCCCCGAAACGTCGTCGGGTAGATGAAAACGAAGCTACTTCAAAGGACAAATCCTTGGAAGCATCGCCTAGTCAAGCTCCTATCCATGTGACTCCACTCCAATCTCTTCCTCCTTCGGCTTCGTTTCTAGTGATAGCAAACGCTTGGGACGCGGATGCTCTGGACGATGATGAAGATGATGAGTAAGTGTTTTCTTCCTTGTTCTTTTGTAATGCTAGTCGATCAACTTCTAAATTCCGATATTGATGTTTTGCTATCTTTCACCGCAGTCTGCAAACGATCAGCCCGCGTAGGTTTGCTGCTAACGTTCCTCCCGAAAAGAGGAACAAAGCAAAGGACGCGGGTGAAACCCCCACTGCAGGCACCGTCCAGAACTCTCCCAGGGCAGCGCTTGATGCTGCAACTGTGGAACGAGAAATCCCCAGCTCCGCCGCTAAGACTTCGGTCTCGAAGGAGGCGACGGACAGTTCTGCGGATCCTCTCTCCCACGCCACCGGACAGGTAAACTTCTATCTCTTGGCCTTCAAGAATTTTTTATATCGGGTGCACGGCAGTGCTCCCGATGGGAGTAGCCCCCGAGGCTGTAGTCGATCGCGTGCGATCGGCTGCAGGCTCAAAGTTCTGTTCATCTTTTCTTCATGATTTTGCTTTTCTCGGGTGCACGGCAGTGCTCCCGATGGGAGTAGCCCCCGAGGCTGTAGTCGATTGTAAATAATCGGGTACAGGCTCCAATGTAATCCTTCTAATTTTTCTATCTTCGTGCTTTTAATTTTTCTCGGGTGCACGGCAGTGCTCCCGATGGGAGTAGCCCCCGAGGCTGTAGTCGATTGCAAATAATCGGGTACAGGCTCAATTTTGATCCTTTTAACTCTTCCGTCTTCGCGCTTTTGCAGTCACTCGTTGATTCTCTTGCGGCGATTGGTCGCCGCGTCGTTCTCGCTGAAGCGGATTGCAATTCTCTTCGAGCAGACCGCAACCGACTCCAGACTGAAAACGATCTTCTCAAGGGTGAGCTTTAGCGTTTCCCTGTATTCCACATTCCATTCATTCTAGAGTTTTTGACAAGTGTCTCTTTGCAGCTCGACTTGAATTTGCAGAATCCGAAAAGGTCAAATTCTCCGAGCAGGTAACTGCTCGAGAAGCTGATTTGACGGCCATTCGACAAGAGCTAGAGGCTTCCCGCATGCAGTCGGAAGACTTCAGTCGACAGCTTGCGGACGCGCGGAAGTCCTTGAAGGAGTTGGAGAAAAACGGCAGTAAGGCCGACAGTGAGCTTGTCGGGTTCCTTCGTCCCCTTGCTGAGCGCTTCGCGGGTAAGCTTGCTGGAATTTCGCGATTCTGATTCTCCACTTGGTTGTAGTTTGCTAAGTATTATTTTCTCCCTTCGCAGGTATTCTGGATGTTCCTCTAGAAATCCCTGGACTCCAGCGGGTGGATGTGGTAACCGATACGCTTGCCAAGCTTAAAAGGCACGCTGACGGAGTTTGTTCCGTGGTCGGCGATGCTACCCAAGTGCTGGGGCAACTGTACGGTCGCCTCCTCGCCAACGCTACTCCTGCACCTGCGCTCGATGATATGTTGAAGGTCTTCTCAGAAGGAAAGCTTCTGGATGCCTTTGCAGTTGCTCAAACGGAGGCTGGCGCGAAGGCTGCGATTCAATTTGCTCTGGCGCACGGAGTCGAAGGGTTGGAGGAGGCTTACTCGCCCATTCCAGTCGATCCCTCCACGGGCAAAAAGGTACGGCTCTCTCGTTTTGGCGAGCAAGCCGCCATTCTTGCTCGGAAGCTTTCTGAGATATTTGCTCGGAAGAAGGGAGGGTCGACTGCTGCTAGTGGGAGCACCAATGTAGCCTCGTAGTTTTTTTATTTCCTTCCTTGAATGTAATGAACCTTGGGATGTATTCCCGTACTTTTGTTGGTCTTAATCGAAGCATTGTGTTTTTGGAATTTATTCCCTTTGTTTGTACTCTGTCTCCCGATGGGAGTAGCCCCCAAGCGTCTAGTCAGATGTTCGACTAGAAATAACTCGAGTAGGGCATCTCACTCCTTTCCTTGTACTTCTTCCAGGCGAATGTTTCTGCCGCGGAGTCATCGGGTGGACGTGGTGACCCAGTAAATCCACTTGTGACTGCCGTGGGCACTTTTGCTGGCCTTCGTGGTAAGGTTCAGGAGGGTGAGCGTAGACTGAAAGCGCTGCGCGGGGTAGCTGATGTGGCGATATCCAAACAGAGATTGGCAGCTGAGCACGAACAATTTCTGATGGATGAACTGTCTTCAATTGCAATGGAGTTACTATGTAAGTAGCGTAGCCCCCATGCTATATTTCTCCCCTCTGCTTCTTATCTGACTAAGTGTGTTTGCTCTTTAGTTGTGAGACCAGATGACAGAGAGGAGAAGCAGTGGGTGGAAAACCTCATTCATCAAGAAGCTAACAGCACAAAACCTTATGCGAGTAATTTCTGGTCTGATCGCAGCCGAGGGTTTGTGATGGCTACCTTGAAATTTCGAATCCGCCAGGCGAGAATTCTCGTGAGTTCTTTCCACGAAGTCCTGGTTGCGGTGAATGCTGCTTTTTATCCACTCGAGAGGGGTCCCGAAGACTGGAGTTATCTTCTCAGGCTGTTTGGACGAGAAGGGGAGGTTCGCGCGTGCGTACGCAAACAAATGATGTGCGGCGCGGTTGTGGCTCTCTCGTTTGTCCGAATATGGCATCCTGAGATAGATTTGAACTCCGTAGCTCGGCGCCCAGATTATGCAATCGAAGACATCACACCGTTTTATGATGTTGTACGCCCTGCAGCCGAGAAGATTATCCAAATGACCTCTGAAGAGGTAGATAGGGTCTTAGCGACTGAGAATGCTCAGCGGTTTGACTGATTATCGGATGTGAATATCCTGTAAAACTGTTTATAGTTTGTAAAAACTGTTTGTAAGGTGTGTAACCTTGTTTTTTATGATATTTCTTTGTGATGCTTAGTTTTAGGTGTAGACCCCGTGTATTTAATGGGGTGTGTACCTGTAACTTTTTAGCATGTAGTCGACTGTAAATCTGTCGGGTAAATATGATGAGGAAATCATGTATTTCATTGTGATGACTGAGAAGTCATGTGTTCGAGCTACAAGATTGGCTAGCACAGCCTTATTGTTGGAAAACAAGTAAACCTAGGGGTAGAATTTGCGCAGTTGCGCGATATTCCATGGATTGGAATAGATGCCTCCGGTCTCGGGATTCTTCAATCGATAGGCTCCTCCTGGGATCACTTCGTGTATGATGAAGGGTCCTTCCCAAGGTGGTTCGAGCTTGTGTCCTTCCTTTTGCTTCAGCCGCAACACCAAGTCGCCTAACACAAATGACCTGTGGCGTATGCGTCGACTGTGGTAATTGCGTAGTGATTGTTGATAGACCGCGGATCTTGCGAGTGCAATGTCCCGAATTTCGTCGAGTGCATCCATATCTTCTGCAAGTGCTTTGTTGGATATTTCTTCGCTGTAGGCTACAACTCGTGGGGCGCTGAATCGGACCTCCTCGGGAAGGACGGCTTCTGCCCCGTATACCATGAAAAATGGTGTGTATTTCGTTGATCGATTGGGAGTTGTGCGGAGGCTCCAAAGTACGGAGGGTAACTCCTCTGCCCAATGTCCCGCAGCGGGATGTAGACGATCTAGCAATCTCTTTTTGATGCCAGCCGAAACTAAGCCGTTGGATCTTTCGACTTGGCCGTTTGTTTGCGGATGGGCAACCGAAGCAAACTTGAAATTGATTCCTTTCTCCTCGCAGAACTGTTATGTTTCCTTTGCGGTGAAGTTTGTACCATTGTCTGTAATGATGTCATGTGGTACACCGAATCTACATACTATGGAGTCGAGGAACTTGACGGCGCATTGAGCGCTAGCCGAAGTTACTGGCATAGCTTCGATCCATTTGGTAAATTTGTCGACTGCGACCAGCAAATGTGTGTATCCTCCTGGTGTGGATTTTCGCAGTGGTCCAACCATGTCTAGCCCCCATTGCGCAAAGGGCCAGGCGATGGGTATCATATGCAGCTCTGTGGCGGGTGCGTGCGGCTTTGGTGAGAATCGCTGGCAGGCGTTGCATCTATCGACCAGGTTTTTTGCATCGTTGGCTGCTGTTAGCCAGTAGAATCCTGCTCGAAAGGCTTTTCCCAGTATTGCTTTCCAGCTAGCATGATGTCCGCAATCACCCTGGTGTATGTCCCGGAGTAATTCCTTGCCGTCTTCGGGTGCGATGCAGCGCTGGAGTATGCCCGAGATGCTTTGTTTGTATAATTCTCCATTAACCACCCGAAAGGATTTGCTACGCCTGATTAGCTGTCGAGCCTCACGTGGATCGGCCGGGAGTTGTTTGTTGAGCAGGTAGTCGAGATATTTCTGCGTCCAGATTGGCTCGACCAGAAAAACCTGCCGTGATATGTTATGAGTTAGCTCGAGAAGCGCGATTTGTGGGCTGACCTCTGTTTCTTGTGCGGCGGGTGTCTCTACAGCTTTCTTCACTTTGACTGATCTCTTAATCATCCGCTCGAAATATATCCCTGGCGGTATCGGTGTATTCGTGGAACCCATGTTGGCCAGTCTATCCGCCTCTTCGTTACTGGATCTTGCAATATGCTTCAACTCGCATCCTTGGAAGCTTCCTTCGAGTAGATTATACATGTCGCGGTATGCGATCATGTTTTCAGCAATGGCATCGCATTCTTTCATTGTTTGTTGCACTATGAGATTGGAATCGCCATAAATCATCAATCGGGTAGCTCCACAGGCAATCGCCATTTTCATCCCGTGTAACAGTGCTTCATATTCTGCGTCGTTGTTTGATGCTGGATCATCTGGTGGAAAGTCTAGTCGCAGGATGTATTGCAGTTTGTCTCCACGAGGTGAAATAAGAACGATTCCAGCTCCTGCTCCTTCGTTTCTTTTGGACCCGTCAAAGTACATGATCCAATTGCTTGTATACTCGGGTGGCCCGGGTGTTTGTAGCTCTGTCCATTCGCTGATGAATTCCACGAGAACTTGGGATTTGACTGCTTTTCGCTCTGTATAGGTGATGTCCCAGGCGCCCAGCTCGATGCTCCATTTTGCTATTCTTCCGGATGCCATAGGGTTGTTCATGATTGTCCCGAGTGACGCATCATTAACCACTGTGATGGCATGTTCCTGGAAGTAATGTTTGAGCTTTCGGGCTGTGAGGACAACTCCGTATGCAAGATTCTGGTAATGAGGATAGCGCTGCTTGCATGGCGAGAGCACTTCGCTGATGTAATATATTGGGCGCTGGACTCCGTATGCCTTGCCATCTTCAGGTCGTTCGACTACGATTGCAGTGCTGATGACCTGGTTTGTGGCTGCTAAATAGAGAAAAAGTGGCTCCCTTTCTTGTGGTGTTGCGAGAATGCGCCTGCTTTGCAGCGACCGCTTCAAGTCTGCGAATGCTTGTTTGGCTTCGGGTGTCCACTCGAATTTGTCCGTCTTCTTCAGTAGCTTGTAGAAGGGTAACGCCTGCTCTCCCAATCGTGCGATGAACCTGCTTAGGGCGGCCAATCGCCCTGCGAGCTGCTGGACTCCGCGTAGATTGGTAGGCTCCTTCATGGTGAGGATGGCTTGTATTTTCTCCGGATTGGCCTCAATGCCTCTGGCGGATACCAGGTATCCGAGGAGTTTTCCTGCGGGGACGCCGAAAACGCATTTTGTCGGGTTGAGCTTGATCCGATATGCATTAAGGGCGTCGAATGTTTCTTTAATGTCTTCGAGGAGTGTGTCCTCTACTCGAGTTTTGATGACGATGTCATCGACGTATACTTGTACGTTCTTGCCAATGAGATTGGCAAGGCATCTCTGCATGCAACGTTGATATGTTGCGCCTGCGTTCTTCAGCCCGAAGGGCATTGTCGTGTAGCAGTATACACCGTGTGGTGTGATGAATACCGTCTTCTCTTCGTCTTCCTTTTTCATTCGGATCTGATTATATCCCGAGTAGGCGTCTAGGAAAGAGAGACGTTGGCAACCTGCTGTGGAGTCCACGATCTGGTCGATTCGTGGTAGAGGAAAGTTGTCCTTGGGGCAGTGCTTGTTTAGTGACGTGTAGTCGATGCACACCCGAAGGATATCCGTGTTTTTCTTGGGGACCAGCACCGGATTTGCCAGCCAGGTGGATATCTTGATCTCTCTAATAAAGTTGGCGGCTAGCAGCCTATTTACTTCTTCTCCCAGCGCCTTTTGCTTGGGTTCTGAGAATCGTCGAGTCGTCTGTTTGACGGGTTTGGCGTTAGGAAAGACTTCGAGTGAGTGCTCGGCAAACTCCCTGGGTATACCTGGCATATCTGAGGGCTGCCAGGCGAAAATCTCCCAGTACTCACGGAGGAGTTTGACGAGCGCGCTTTCCTATGCTGGCGAGAGGGTTGTGGAAACCATCGCGGTTTTGGCGGAATCCGTCGGGTGCACTTGGTGCTTGCGAGTGTCGCTGTTGGCGTTGAATTCCAGTTCAGGCGCGTTTTTCTTCGTGAGGGGCATGACGGAGTGGTCCGTGGTTTTTGCCAACTCTTGTAGTTCTTCTTGCATCCCGAAAGATTTCGCGATCTCATTAAATTCTATGTCGCACTTATCCGATTTCTGGAAGTCTCCGTCAATGGTGATCACACCGTATTCGCCGGGTAGCTTGAGCTTCAAGTATGCGTAATGTGGTACGGCCATGAATCTGGCGAACGCTGTTCGACCAAGAATGGCGTGGTACTGTGAGGGCCAGTCGACGACTTCGAAGTCCAGGAATTCCCTTCTGTAGTTGCGTGGGGAGCCCAGTACAACTTCAAGGTTGATTGTTCCGAGTGGACGTATTGCCTTGCCCGGAACTATCCCGTGGAAGGATGTTTCTGATTCCGTTAGGCCGTCCAGATTTTTGTTCATTCGACGGAGTGTATCCGCGTAGATGATGTTGATGCCGCTGCCACCGTCCATAAATACGCGGGCCAGGTCATAGTTGCCAATTTGAGCTTGAATGACAAGGGCGGCGTGTCCTGGTCGATAGACTCGTGGCGGGTGGTCTTCTTTCGAGAACGTGATTGGCTGCTCGGCCATCTTCAGGTACTCGGTCTTCGTTGGTGGCGTCTGCACTGCCATGCATATTTGTCTCGAGTTAGTTTTTTGAGCTCTGCGAGAGTGGCATACCTTCTGTATCATCCCGAGGAGTTGTCCATGCGGAGTCGGGTATGTATTTGCTCCCGCGTTTTGTTGTGGTGGCGCTGGCAATGCGGCGAGCGCCATATTTGGGTTGGTTGGTGGAGGTGGAGGCGGTGGTAGCTGGAATTGTTGTCCCCCTCCTGGCAGTGGTGGATAGTTTTGGGTGGAGGTAAATCTTTTCTTGGCGAGTGCGTCCGAGATTTCGATGAACTTTCGGCAATCCTTGAGAAGGTGCGTTGCCTTAGTTTTGCCCGTGCGCTTGTCTGTGAACAGATGTAGCGAGCAGTACGCATCGAGGTCTTCCTCGGGTGTTTTTTCTTCTGCCTTTGGTCTCCATTCGCGACTTCCACGATGACCGGAGTCGCGACTTCGCGTGAATTCTGCTGCCACTAGTTCTTCTCTATCCTCGTGGTCGTAATATTTTCTTCTCTTTCTTCGCCCGTGACGGTCTTCGTCGTGCGTGGGCGATGATGTTCTTTCATTGCGTACTGCATCTTCTCCATTGGCCCATTTTTCGGCTATGACCATGAGCTCCCCTATGGTTTTGGGCGCAACTCTGCCGAGTTCTTCTCGAAACGTTGTTCTTCTTGCTCCTTTGGCGAAGGCCTCAATCGCCACTTCTTCAGAGATCGTCCCTGCGGTGTTCCTGAGCGTGTTCCACCGCTGGATGTATTCTCGTGTGGATTCACCACTTTTCTGTTTGCAGGCTCGTAGTTCTTCGATTGTAGCCGGCCTCTTGTAGGTCGACTGGAAGTTTTTGCAGAAATCGCGATGTAGGTCGTCCCACGATGCGTAGCAAGATCGTGGTCTCCTCTCCAGCCAGCTGCGGGCCGCTCCGGCTAGGTGCAAATTGAGGTATTGCATGCCCGTGTTCTTGTTACCACGTTGGCATTTTACTGCCGTGAGGTAGTCGCTTAACCACTGGGAGGGCTCGAGTGAGCCATCGTATTTTGTCACCTCCGAGCTGAGTTTGAATCTCTTTGGTAGAGGTGCCTCACGAATACTGCGAGCAAAACAAAGTGCTCCGCAGGTTTCGTCGTCCGAAGACCCGGATGAGGAGCGCTCGCGATATCGTGAAGCCCTCGCTTTATCTACCTTCTTCTGGGCGAGATCGGATCGCGCGTCGTACCCGGACCGGTCACGGTCGCTATCTTTTCTTGGTTCCTTGCTTCGTTTTCTCGAGCGGCTGCTGTGGTGCCGCGAATCTTTGTCTCTCGGGCTGTCGTCGCTGCTGCTTCGACTATCGCCGCGGCGTCGGGCCTCTTTTCCTCGGCCGCGACGCGGCGATTTATCCTTTCTTGGAGAGGAGCTCCTGTGCCTGCGGGGCGTATCTTTGTCTTTGTCCTTCTCCTGTCGCGCCTTCGCCAGTTGTTCCTTGCGATCGTGGGAGGCGAGTTTCGCGGCTGCCAGCCCTAGACCCTTGCGGATATGCTTGTATTGTTCCACCCGAGGATCGCTGTCCGTCGGCTGGTTCATCTGCATGTAGGTTGCTGCGGCTAGAATTGCAGCGGCTGGAGTTTGCGGGTAGACGTTGCCATCGTCGTCAACCCTCATGAAAGAAGACGTGGTAGACCTGTTGGTCCCAGCCATAGATTCGTGGTCCCTTGTCGACGCTGTGGGTCCTTTTCCCCCGGGTCGGGTACCAACCGAAGGTGCAAGGGATAGCTCGGCTCGACGTAGGCTTGATTCATCCGCCGCTCTCTTGCGACGGGCTAGATCTGCTCGGGCATCCTTGATGTTTGAGGCCGCTCTCACTAGGTGATAGTGGTAGGCGGTTAGATCTTCCTGCGTGGCACCTGCAGCAGGCGGCTGACTCTTTCGCATGGATTCCTTGGCTCTTTTCCAGGCTTCCCGCGAGACGCCGATTAGATCGCGCTCGGTTGCGCTATATTCAGTTTCCGAGGGATGTTCCGACCCTGCCATGCAGACTTGGGCCAGTCGTGGTCCGTGTGTCCTAGGCGCAGATCGGGAAGCTCTTCGCACCCGAGAGGGTTCCTCTGTCGAGAGTGCGTGGTACTCGATCGTGTTGAAGCGGATGGACTCGCCGCTTTTCTCCGTAGGGAAGCGTGAGTTGACGGCTCCAGATTCGGGTTCAGATTCATCCGAGAACTGAAGGATTCCGTCTCTGTTCGCCATGAAGTTGAAACTTCCGAACGTCAGGGTGACGCTCTTCTCCAGATCCTCGAATACCGGGCGTGATTCCGGCGAGTGAGGTGTGACTATGACGGATCCGATCCGTACGGGATTGTTCGGAGCCGTAGTCGATGGTTTCCAACGGGAGTTGGATGTCGATGAAGCCGAAGATGCCGGTGATCCAGCGCCCGCGGTCCCCACACAAAAAAACTAAGCGTGTTCACATGGATGAGTATATGTATAAAAATAAAACAAATAGAGTTCATACCAGCCTCTCACCACAACTTAAATTTTCGTAAATCATCATTACTGCTCTTCACTCGTGTGGATTGAATAATATAGAATCATAACCAAACTCCAATGAAGACACGGAAGTCCGGTGAACTCTGCAACAAACTTTACAAAACCAAAGAAGAACAACAAATACTTTTGGGTTTTCGAATTTAAGACAAGAATCAAGCAAACAAAGCAAAATGTTTTTGGATTTTTGAATACTAAACTGAAACGATAAAGTAAAGGAAACCAACAAAAGAAAATAAAGAAGCAAATAAAGAGAAACAACATAAGTATTTTTGGTGTTTTTGTGTTTTGGAAAGCAAAATTAATAAAAAAAACAAAAAGAAGCGAAAGGAGCAGAAGAAAACCAAAACAAACGAAAGAAAAGAAAATATGGATATACAAAGAGACGACGGAAACATGATATAAAGATGAGTGTGTGATGTCGGTGTACCTCCCCCCAAGCTTAGGCTTTTGGCCTAAGTGGAGATCATCCATGGCGCGAGAAATATCTCCACTGTGGTGGGTCGTCCCAAGAATGGTCGTACTTGGGCACCCATGAAGAAGATGAAGCGGTTGGCGCATAATCATAGCCGAGGTGCTGATAAGGAAACCCCACAGTGTCGGAGGGCTGGACGAAATCACTATCGTCCCCCTCTCCAGCGTCTTCAACGTTCTAGGGTTGCTGCTCAATGTGTGCATCCAGCTCACTCTCTAAAAGTGACCATCCTTGCCTGCGATCAAGGTTAAGCAAAAGAGGTGCAGGCAAAAGTACTACTCTATCAGATTTAATCACTCTCCACCTTGATTGTTTGGAGAAAATTATCTCATAAGATAAATTGCGCAGTTTAGCATGAGTAGAGAGAAACTTACGTTGAATCATGGAAATAAGGTCCAGCCTCTCTAAAGGAAACTGGAGGTCTAGAGGATGTGGCTCTACACCATGCAAGGCTAGCAAACGAGAGGCAATAAGATCTCCACAAATTCCACCCTTCTCATGGTTAAGTGAGATACGGCGAGCAATTAAAGCACCAAAGTTATAAGACCTATCATATTTTAAAGCAGCTGAAAGAAAAGCTAGATCATAAACATACAGCTTGTTGGTAGTTTTCATAGCTAGCACATATTTGGAAATAAAACATGCAAAGTATCGAATGCTAGGGAGTTGAATTTCTCGTATTTTACCACTATCCCCCATGAAACTTCTGCCTTGGCAAATATCCTCATATAATTCCAGCAGTGGTTTAGGTTGCTCTCTTATCTTCTCACATGAACCCCATTGTGGTACCCTGATAGATGCACAAAAATCACTGAAAGACAAGTCTACAACTTTGTTATAAATTTTATAATGGACCATAGGGTTAATTGAAGACCATCTAAAGTGAAAATCCTGCACCATAGACATAGTTAGTTTAACATATTGGGTAGGTTCATCCTCAATGAAGTGGTCCAATCCTGCATTATGCACAAGAGTATGGAAATCCTGCAGAATTCCCGTTACACGCATGAACTCTTGGCATGGATAGATCGATGGAAACGCTTTTTCTTCATGGTGCATGGACATGACCTCATGCAACTCCAACTCATGCTGGTTTGGTTGATGCACATTGTGCTCCATCTCTGAAATTTTTCAACAATCATCATAAAAATTGATTTCAAGCAACTATAAGGTGGAAACTACTATAGAGACTTATAGGAGAGCTAAACATGCATCACAACAAAATTATTTCAACTTAAATCAAGCATTCTAACTCACATAAGCTGTCACCTACAGTACCAAAATACTCAAGAAATGCTCTACCAAATAAAATTCTACTTGGATCATCGGATGAGTCACATACCAGAGAGCAAATGCACCAAAATTCAGCACAAATGATGGGCTGAGCAAAGAGATTGAAAATCCAGAGGAAGAACAACAAGAACACGGGTTCCAGGAAATGTTTTGAGTTTGGGAGGTGAGAGAAGACAATTTGGAAGGGGAGAGAGTTAGTGGAGGGCCAGGGGGGCCCACACCATACCCAGGCGCCACCAGGGATAGGCCACGCCAACCCATGGTGTGCTTGGTTGGTGGGTCCCCCTGGGGTCTCCGAGGTGGCTTTCTGCCTCATTTTTAACGTAAAAAATTATTATATTTTTTCTGGAATTTTCGAGAAATTTAATTTTCGAGGTTTTTCATAATTTAATAATTAATTATAAACCTGTAAAACAAAAGTGAAAAGGTGGAAAACAAAACCAAAACCAAAACTACAGAGGTTCTATGACACTCCAATGGAAAAATATCTAAAGAAAACAAAGGTGGAAGTGGTGAAAACAAACATATCATGGTGAAACCAAAAGAAATTACCATGAAAACAGAAGTATGGATGATGGAAACATGATTGTATTAAAGTGGAAAGGTGATAACAGAAGTAAACATGGTGAAAACATAATGGGGAAAGTGAAAACTTAGTGAAAACATTGTCCTCTTCATTCAAAATCACTTTGTTAACAAGGTTGATGTCGAGACATCGTAGTAGAGTTCATAGACGGGGGTTCCATGAGTCTACGGGTAGAGACGTGGGGGACGTGGTAGTATGACAAACAGGAACACCAAATTTACCCAGGTTCGGTACGCCGCAACTAGGCGGTGTTCCTACTCCTGCAATCTCACTAAATCAGGGCTAAAGCCTGAAGTATAAAAAGTACAATGTGAGTAGGGTTTCGCTAAATCGGCGAGGATCAACTTCTCGGCGAGTTGGCTTCTAGCTAATTGTTCGTCTTCTTCTCTCCCGTCCGGCTTTATATAAATAGCCGTGTTAGGGCTTACAGAAAGGAAACCTAGAAGACTACGGAAAGTATCTAACTTGGAAAGCAAGAATCCGTCTTCTACTCCAAGCCGCACCACTTTGGGTCGTGGTCCGGGTTCTTCTAGAATACGGCGTCTGTGCGTCAGCTTACTGGGCCGCCTAATGGACTGCGATCCATTACCAACAGGCCACCCTGGTAATCCGGCTCTTAGGACAATGCCGAATATACCCCTAATCAGTATATATCCAACAGTAGCCCCCAAGAAGGATTGAGACTTCATTCTGCCACTTTTCATCAATCTGTTTCGAGAAATGCTGGCGCTTTGTCTTGATTCTTCTTTTTCCCAAAACTTCATAACACATAACTCAGATTTCATAAAAAAATCCGACCTTTTCTTCCACAAGTTTTCGTGGAGAAGGAATTTCTTGATGTATTATCTAAACCCGGATTTACCAGAATCCGGCTTTTCTTCCACGAGCCTTCGTGGAGAAGGAACTTAGTGATGTCAGCAATAAAATCGTGCTGACATCACGAACAATTGGGTTCAGTCAAAACCCTGTAGCATATCTCTAGACAGATTCTTCCGGGAATCGAGGAGATAGAACTTATCACTTTATCTCTTTGTTTCCCGAAAATCTCGGACATGACATGCGTCAAGGATCCAACGGCTAAAATAGCCGTTATAGCCAATCTCAACGCATTTCCGGCTATAAATAGCCGCCTCGGGCTCTTCGGTTTTCCCTTCTGCTCTCTCTTCCTCTTCCAGCCCCCGAGCGCCATTGCCTTCGAGCTCGATCTTGCAAGAGTGAGCAGAGTTCATGCAACCGCACAGTCCCCGGAAAACGTCATTGGAGGATCCGGATCCTTGTCGCGCCGCCCAAATATGGCCACCGGAGATTCACCCCATGCCACCGAGGAAAGCTCCGTCGCCTTCGACATCGATAGCATTATCAACGACATCGATCCACAGCTGGATTCTCCCGGCCGCGCCACCACAGGCACGCCGAAGGAAATCGCCGGCAATCTGGCTCGTGGGGATCTTCCTCCCACGGCCGAAAACCTTCCTACGTCTTCCACTGCGCCTACTCCGCCCCTCGACGCCGAGCCTGCGGAAGAAAAACTCGCTCGCGGCGGTGAAGAGTTTGCCGCCTCGGGCGCTGCCGGAGGCGAAGAAGAGGCAGAGGAAAGTTCCGGGAATTGGAGCCACTACAACGTGGTCTCCTCCCTCCTTCCGGCAATGGAGAAGGAGGGGTTCATCCTGGCGAAGAAATCGCAGTACAATTCGGACGAATCCGAGCCATCGCCGAAAGCCGGAGAAAGAGTCCTCCTCGCGTCGCATATCAATCGAGGTATCGGACTTCCACCTTCCTCCTTTTTTCTCCAGGTCTTAGACCATTACCAGATCCAGCTGCATAATCTTCCTCCCAATTCCATTATGTACATTGTCGGCTTCCAGGCTTTGTTCGAAGGTTAATTAGGGTTAGAGCCTAGGCTAGACTTCTGGCAGTATTGTTTCGGAGTCAAGCGAAACCCTTCTGAGGGCGCTATCCCCACTTGCGGGACCATTTCATTCACCCTCCGTTGATTTAGGGAGGACTGGTTCCCCAAGATAAAAACTTCGGAATCCGTCGAAATTTGGACGGGTTCCTTCTTTTATCATGAGGATGTCCCGTTTCCTGGAAAGGAAACATGAATCCCACCTTTTGTCAATTCCGCGACCACTCTCCAAGAGAATTGGGCAGTGGACGTGGTCCATACCCTGCTGCCGGATCTGATGAGAATTAAACGGCGCATCGCCAAGTTGGTTTCCGCCTCTCCTCCTCTCACAGTCATGGACACAGTTCTATGCTGGCTTGAAAGGCGGATTCAGCCTTTGGCTGACCGCGGTCCCCGGCTAATGTGTGAATACACGGGACCCGAGGACGCGATGAGGGCGACGAACAAGTCCTTGTCAAAGAAGGACTTGAAAAAATGCGTCAACCAGTTGGTCGAAACTCGCAACCAATATGAGGAAAGTCGGCCAACGGCCGCAAAACCTGCTCCAAAGGTAAATTTCTAGCACTTTGGGCATTGGTTTTGAGTTTATTTTTTCTCGGATGTTTTTACTAACCCGGACTTTGTCTTTTTTGACATATTACGACTCTTCCAGACTCGGATCTTTCTTCTGACGCTGAGTTGGACGCTCTGCGTGCCAACTTTGCCGTCGGGCGGAAGAGAAAGAAACCCTCCACCACTCAGGAGGTGATTGATCTTGATGGGATTCCCGTCGCAACTTCGAGTTAAATCATCCGGGTTTTTCCTTTTATCTGCTTATTGTAGCGAGAACTTCTTTTCTTTCTCGGCTTCTTATTTCTCGAGATTTCTTTCCTTTTTGTCCTTGCTCATACCACATTGAAGCCGAAAGCTCGAAAGAAGCATAAGGCAGTGGTTAGCAGAGGATCACAACCGTCTCCCGCTGCAGCCCCCGACACTCCGGTTGCCGCGGGAGAAGAAAGCACGGCTGCAAGGGAGGAAGAATACCCCTTGTATTCTAGCCAGCCTGTTGCGTCTGAGTCGGACGGGAGGGAAAGGACAGTGCCGGAAAATGGAGGTCCTTCTCGTGCTCCAGAGGAGGAACCTATTCCAACTTTCGACAAAGAATTTAAGGTAAAAGAAGAACCATTTGACGAACACGGGTATATCAGACCGTGGGCGACAAAACACTTCGCTCCAGCTCCCTTAATCTGTCCATGGCTGCAAGGCGGGCTTATTGTTAGGAATAACTTCGTATTTTCACCTTGGTAGGTCATCCAGGACGACCTTTGCCACGTCGAGATTCTTTTTGCAGACTATGCAAAAGAGTTCAACGAAAATCTGGCAAACTTGACAAAAATGAGCCTGGTAATATCTCTAGCCCCCAAGCAATATGCCAAATGTATACTTTTGACTTAATTCTTCCATTATGACTTTGCTTGTTTTAACTTAAGCGTTTTGTCTTTTTTCAGTGTTTCAGCAAACTGCTGAAAACATTAACATGGAAGTTTTCAGTAAGCTTACTATCAAGAATAAGGAGGTAAAAACCCTTCTTAATATTCTTGAGGATAAGGACGCGGAGCTGGCATCCATTCAACAAAAGCTGACTGAATCAACAGGTAAAAATTTTCACTGCTTTTGTTCAGAATTTTTTCTAAGTAATTTTGTGAGTTTTTAACTCTTCCTTTTACTTGCTTTTAAGCTTCTTTGGTGAAAGCCAAACAAATTGCTGAAGATGCCGGCAATACCGAGAACCTTCGTAGGGAAAACCTGGAACTTCACAAGCTCACTGTGAAGCTCCAGAAAGACCTAGAGGCCAGCCAATTGGCTATCGGCATTGCCGAATCCAAGGCCTCCAACCAGGCTGAGAAGGACAAAGCCACCATCAGAGACCTAGAGAATGCCCTGAACCAGCACCTGGAGGAAGGCACGAAGATGGATCAGATTCTCGGTAAGTAACTTAACTTTTACCGGATTTTCCTTTTTCTCTTGTTCTGTTTTCCCTAACTTTGTTTTGTTGATTGAAACAGAAGGTAGCCCCCAACTTACCCGTATCAAAAGAATCTAGGCTTTCGAGAGGGTCTTCACCGCGCTTAAAGCTGCGGGGATGTTACTTATCAATAAGTACATTTCCGACAAAACAGAAGAGTTCTCGGAAGTGGATAAACTTCCGGAAGCGATCGTGGAGGTGGCGAACCGCAAGGAATCTTGGTTTCGCTCCGCGGCTCACGGTGGTGCGCGCATGGCCCTTGGGCTCATGCGTATGCATTATACCACTGCCAAGTCTTGGCACGTGGCGTCAGGTATCCCTCTGTAGCATCCCAACTTTTGATAAAGATGAAATACCTGTGTTATTGTAATAGTCCCTGGATCAATTGCTAGCACCACAGTACAAAATAAAATATCATGCAAATGCATCAAATTCTATTACTTCGCATGATCCAGTCTTTACAAAATAGAAATTACAACTTGCATAGTCTTAGAAGACTAGCAGGAAACAAAGTATTACAGCGGAAAACATAGAACAACATTGAGCCCATCTTCTTCATGTGCCACAGGCAAAACATGTTGGCGATAGTCTCGAGATCCTAAACGAAATCCTCACTCGTCTTCAGAAACATCTGCAATATGGAATATGCAGCCACAAGGGATTCAATACAATTTAATGTATTGGCAAGCAACACTATGGTGGATATAAATGGCAAGACTAATACTACATGCGTATTTGGCTGAGTGGAGTTTTGGCTAAGTTTGCATAAAGCCAGTTTTCTCCTATCACTTTTGTAAAACAAACTTTTCTTTTCAAAGGGTGGCAACATTGGATTAAGATCCAAGCACCACAACTACTGTTCACTTGGTCAAAATTTTACTTATTGAAAATGGTGATGAGATTCTTCCGTCAATCCTTGTCCAGCTGCTCATAGTTGTCCATAACCGGGGACACGGCTAAGATCTTAGTTTGTTGACTCTGCAGAGTTTGTGCACTTTCACCTTCAGACTCAAATCAGCCCAAACATCCTATACACCCTGAGTGCATTAAGGAAAGGAGAATATTGAGACGAGATATTTCAGAAGAAATTCCACCACCGTTTGGCTTACCCGTTCCACCTATAATTATGCTACATCTGCTTGTAAGCCTAGTGAGTTCATTCAACTTAGTTGATCAAGACAGAGCCCATATGACTAAAGGCTGCACGGGAAGCTACTAAACTTAGAAGGACATAGTAATCTCTTTGTTCCTGGGTGGCCATCCGCAAGTGACAACCTCAAGTGGAATAACCCTTAGATAAGGGCCCTGAGGAAACACTCAACATAACCCAGTCTTACCACTTCCACCCAGGTGGTTCATTCATTAGTTATACTTAGGATTTTTCCTCAACATCTAGTAAAACAATTTGTAACATTGCATAGCATCTACTAAGTTCAAAGGATATCAAAATAATAAGGTATAAGGGATGGCTACACACTACTAGGATAATAGCATAGCATAATATAACTTATTAAAAATCCCTATCATGCATACTACTCAAAATCAACTAATGCATATAGAAAATAATGGGTAGTTGATGGTGTGTTACTTGCCTTGTTGAAGTTGGTGAAGATATCACACTCTCTTCACAAAAGATCGTTGCCTCCGTACAATCTATTCATTGAAAACACAATAACAAAATAAACAAGCATCCTAGCAATCAAACACATAGGTGGAGAAAGCAAACAGAGCAAATAACATAACCAAGGAGTTGGACCAAGTTGGCTAGGGCAAGGTCAAGATTTGAGTTCAATGCTTGTTAGGGAAATTCCAATGGTTTACTTGGGAAGGACTAGGTTGAGTTTGATGTGATCTAACTTTATTATAACCATACTTGTCGAGGAAGTTCCAAGAGTTCACTAAGAATAAACATATTACTTCTTCAATTAAAGTAATACATGCAAACACTTGGTCATATTCACCTTCAAAAATATTTGAGTGACTATGTTAGTATTTTCCATTGTGGTTAAGGTAGGTCTACTAACTTCGTCATCAAAGGGAAAATATTACTAAGTCTTGGGTTTTCCATTTGGGTCAATGGTTGGACAAAAATAACTTGTTATTCTTCAACTTGTATGGATTGCTTCTAGACCTCATGTGATTGCCTTCTTGAAGATCATCTTCATGCTTCTATTGTAGTCTTGTTCCTTGGATGGATTCTTCTCTTGGTCTTGATAAATTCTTCTGGGCTTTCACTTCACTATTTGGTTTGGGTATGGGATGGGCACAAATACCACTAAGTCAAATTGGAAAGAATATAAGAAGAAAGATAGAAGGAGAGAGAGAGATGTCTTCTTCTGAATTTCTTCACACTTGTACTTCTTGAGTTGCTTCTAGTTGTTGTGGAGTCTAAGTCTTTTCTTCAAAACTTCTTCATTGATCTTCCTTGTAGCTCTTCATGTTGCCACCAAGTTGATATTGAAGTTTCATTCTTGTGCTTGAGTCTTGATCTCCATTTTGCTGACTTGGTGAATTCTTGAAGCAAGAATGGGAGAATGGAGAAGTAGATAGAATTCTAAGGTGCTAGTGTTTGAGGTTCACTACTTGGAAATTTTAGGGACTTGGTCTTGGATCCAAAAATGGCCACAACAACCAATGGTAGATGATGGTAACAAATTTCTAAGACATGGTGATAATAGATATTACTATGTTGGGTTTTTGGTCAGAAACATATGTCCATGGTTAAAGAGTGTCCAAAATGGTTAGGCACTAATTTCTATGGTTCAAGGTTGTCAAATGGAACAATTTTGTAAAAGGAACTATATTGAAAATATTTATAGAAATTAATCTATGTCAAAAATACTCAAATAGACAACTTAATTCTAAATTCAATTTTAATTTGCTCAATTATTATTTTGGGACAAGGGATATGAAAGTACACATCCTAAGGTTTCCAAATATATTTTATTTACAAATTTTGGATTTGTAGAATTTGAATTATGCCAAATTTCATCAAACAAGCATATTTGAATTTGAACAGATTTAAGTTTGTCAAATTTGAATTTGGCCAGTGCCAAAAGATTCTAAATGTCAAGGGCTTTTCAAAAAGTCCAAGATTGCTAAATTTGGGCTTATGGATCAAAAGATATGATAGATCTAAGATGCAGGGACTAATCTGTAAAACTGCCAATTAATTCTAGCGGGAGAAAAATTTGAATTAAAGGCTGGGCCACGTGGCTGGATCTAATTGGGTGCTGGTGCTGACTGTGCTGCTGACTGGGACGATGACGTGGATAAGTGGATCAATCTGAGCCACTGGATCTGAATCCAACGGTGGCGTACCCCTTCGCAGACATGATCTAATCTAGGCCTCTAGATCTAGATCTAACGGCACAGAGAGGGAGACGGTGAGTTACCGGAGCTAGGTCGCCGGAGATGGCCGATACGGCGGCGCTGCTCTCGGACGTCAACGGAGACGGCGATCCGTGACCTCCGCGCTCGATGGAGACCACGACGAGCTCCGCCTCGTCTCGGTGAAGCCGATGGTGGGCACGGTGCGCACGGTGGCGTCCTTGAGTGGTGGCCGGTGGTGTCCCGAGGCGGCGCAACTCCGGTGCTCGTCGGGGACGTGGTTCCGCTGCGGGAAAAACCGAAACAAGGGCATGAGGGGGTGCAGGGAGTTGAGGGGAAGAGGAGGGGCGTAAAATGGGCGGCGGGGACCTGCTGCTGTGGCCGGAAGTGATGAAGGACGGCGGCGGCCGAGAGGAACTCCGGCGAGCGAGTTCTTCCTCGTGGAGGTGCGATGCGGAGAGATGGGAGAGGGGTTTTGGAGAGGAGAGCACGGACTTTAAAGGGGTGTGCTCGGGCAAGAATTTAGGGCATTGATTTGCCCGTAATCAACGAGATTGTAATGGCTTCAATTCGGATGCGAAAATCACGGCTAGAGGAAGGAGACGATGACGTCATGGATGACGTCATCAAATTTTTTTTTCTTTTAATTACTGTTTAATTGATTTAATCATATCTCCTGATTTAATTATCCAAATGACATGAAACAAAATTCTAAATTCTTGAAATTTCAAATACTTTCCAACAATACCATTTTTGTAAACTTTTCAACATATTTTAATTTTGAATTTTGGAAATTTGAATAATTCTTTAATAGTCACTTAATGTGATTTTTAATTTAGAAAATTATAATAGACAATTATTAGTCAAATAAAATTTCAGTGGCTTTATAAAGATCAAATACTATTTTCCAAAACCATTTCAAGGAGTTTTCATCTCTTTTATGTTTTGAAAATATAATTAATTCACTAATAGTACTTAATACCATTTTAAAATAGAAAATAGTAAAATGGGGTTTTTGATTCAATAAATTTTTAGAGACATTAAACATTTCAAATAATAGTTTTGGAAGTCAATTTCAAACCATTTTCATAGTTAATAATTTTAGGATATGAAAGATTTATTAATAGTAACTTAATGCTATTTTATTAGTTTATATCAAATAATTATTATTGTTGATCAATAAAATTTAGAATAAAACCACTAGTCATAATATTGTTTTCAAAACCTTTTGTTATGTTATTATCAAAGAAATGAATTTCATTTTCACCCCTTCATGTTTAAAACTTGGAATAACAACTAAAAGTTATTATTAATAATTTTATTCTCATCAAAATAATTTTGGGGATTAGAACTTTATTAAGGTTTACAATTCTTTGATTTTTGATGCCATAAAATAAATTCAGATTAATATTGGAGTTGTAAACATTTTAGGTAAAGGTTTGTTAATAAAAGATATTCCCTTTATATAAAGAAACTTATTTTTTTGAATAAGGTTTTAGGGTTTAAGGAACAAGGCATAATTGGATTGGTGAACTCAATTTCATTGAAATATGTATTGTTTTCTTTTGTTTCTGGCTTCTCATTTGGTTTTTTTTTTGTGACTTGCACAATATGAAAACAAAAAGTTTCAAAATTTTGTGATTTTTGCATTTTCCAAAAATCAGGGATGTTACACCCTCAAGGATATACAGACGTGCAGCGGGCCAACATCTTTGACGCTGTCAAAGGCCATGCCACCAAGATAGCCAACATGGTAAACATCTCCACCTTCTACCCCGAGGAGGATATTTCGACAACTCCTGAGGAGTCCAGCAGCGAGGAGGAAGACTCGGATCCTGAAGAAGTTGTTTGAGTCATGGGTAGAAGATAGGAAAATAGAAGCATTACTATTCTTACAATGTAATATTCATTGTAATGCTATCTATCCTTTGTATAAACAAGTACTCCGCTTTTGCAGTTTAATTTTATAAGTCTTTGCAAGTTTTCTGGGTTTTAATTCTTTTGCCTTCTAAGTTCTCTGGTTTATATGCTTTAACTGTCCTTAGTGTTTGAAATGACTCAGTAGTACTTAATCTTCATGCCAAGTGACTGGGTATAACCGATCAGTCAAAACTCGGAAGCATGGATTGTACTAAGGCATTTTTACTTACTAATTTCAGTGACCCAACACATAAACAATCAGATAATACTTAGAGAAAAGTAAGGAATTGTAAAATTGTATTAAACTCTGGCACGCAGGCACAGTCTGGGTTTCCTTAAGCCTCCTTAGGCTGAAAAGCATTCAGTTTTATAACTCCAAGCACGCAGGCACAATTCGGGTTAACATTGAGTATTTTGAAAGATCATTAGTAAATAGATAAGACACACTTATGCTTTGTATGAAAAACAGTTAAAACAGTAATGCATGAATTTCGACAACTTTATTTCATGATCTCAAAGATGTTTACATAGAAATTGAACTAAGTGTAGAAGGGATGTAACTGCTGATACTCCAGGGTCTTTTTCTCTCTCCTAGTTCGACATCTATCTTCCTCTTTCTTTTGCGATTCGGACGCTTGGGATCATCTTCCGTGTCTCGAATATCTACAAGATAATAAGATCCATTTTTCATAGCCTTGCTAATGACAAATGGTCCCTCCCAAACTGGGGCTAACTTGTGCTTCCTTTCTTGCACCAATCTTAGCACTAAGTCACCTTCTTTAAAAGATTGATGCCTGATTTTACGACTATGGTAGCATCGTAATCCTTGCTGATAAATAGCGGATCTTTGAAGCACAAGGTCTCGTTCTTCTTCTATAAGATCGACGGCATCCTGTTGTGCACTTTCGGCATCCGAGTCATCGTAAGCCTGCACTCTTGGGCTATCATGGAGCATGTCCGCTGGAAGCATTGCTTCTGCGCCGTAAACCAAGAAAAACAGGGTTTGCCCTGTTGATCTATTTGGCATCGTTCGAATACTCCAAAGCACGTAAGGCAATTCTTCTACCCATGCTCCAGCTGCTCTATGAAGAGGAGATTCGAGTCTTGGGCGTATTCCCTGCAGGATTTAGCTATTCATTCTATCAACCTACCCATTGGATTGTGGGTGGGCCACAGATGCAAGATCTAGATGTATTCCTGTTTGTTGGAAATATTTTGCCAACTCTCCAATAGAGAAAATTGTCCCGTTATCAGTGATTATGCTGTGTGGAACGCCGTATCTCATGACTACGTCAATGATGAAGTTTCTGGCAGTCACACCGTCAAGTTTCTTGATGGGTTTCGCCTCCACCCACTTGGTATACTTATCCACTACATCGAGTAGATGTGTGAGCCTCTTGCAGTTTTGAATGATCCCATCATATCTAGCCCCCAGACTGCGAACGGCCATGTTGTAGGGATAGTTTTGAGTGCTTGAGCTGGCATATTCGTCTGCTTGGCGTAATATTGGCATCCGGCACATGTGTTTACTATGTGTTCGGCGTCTGTCTTGGCTGTTAGCCAGAAAAACCCTGCACGAAATGCTTTTTTGACTATGCTTTTTGATTGAGCATGATGTTCGCAATCTCCTGCGTGGATTTCTTGCAAAATTTCTCGTCCTTCCTCTGGCGAAATACATCGCTGAAAAATTCCGATAGTGCTGCGCTTATACAGGCAACCATTGATTACTGTGTATCCTTTGCATCGACGCTGTATCTGCCGTTGCAAGACCTCGTCTGCTCCATCCGTGAACTTCTGATCAACTAAGAAGTTTAAGTATGGAGTCGTCCATTCCGGGTTAACGAGTAGAACTTCAATTGACTCGGAAACGAGAGGATAATCAACATCTCCACCTTTGATCGATGGTTCGTGCAAGTGTTGGACAAACACACCAGACGGTAGGGTTTTCACTATTTCCGACCCCATGCAGGCTAATGCATCCGCATTCTAATTTCCTTCCCTTTTGATATGAAGTACTTCAAATCCAAGGAAGCAAATGGCAAACTCGTCCACCGTTCTCCGATATTCGACCATGATGGGGCTTTTGGCGTCCCATGTTTGGTTTAGCTGATGTTGTACCAAATCCGTGTCACCATAGCATAATATGTGTTTGACACCTATTTGTTTTGCAATATGCAAGTCATGAAGCAATGCTTCATATGCTGCCACGTTGTTACTGGCGTTGAAGTGTATCTGTAATACATACTCCATAATGTCACCTTTTGGGGATTTTAGCACTACACCAGCTCCAGCGCCTTGCTTCATCTTGGATCCATCAAAATGCATGACCCAGTATTCCGACTTCGGCATTGGTGTGTTCTCCATTGCTTCTGTCCAATCAACAACAAAATCTGCCAACACCTGGGATTTAATTGTTGTCCGGGGTTGGTACTTAATGTCGAACGCAGCTAGCTCAATGCCTCATTTGGCTACTCGGCCTGTTGCGTCCGCATTGTTAATGATATCCCCTAGTGGTGCTTTGCTTACCACTGTTATGGAATGTCCTTGGAAATAATGGCGGAGTTTTCTAGATGCGAAAAATACGCCATATGCCAGCTTTTGATAATGTGGGTACCTTTTTTTTTTACTCGGAGAAAACTTCGCTAACATAGTATACTGGATGCTGATCCGGTATACTTTGTTCATCTTTCCGCCTTTCCACAATTATCACAGCGCTAATAACCCTGTTTGTTGCTGTAAGATATAGTAACATAGGTTCTTCGTCCTTTGGGGATGCCAAAATCGATGCTTTCATCAAGGTTTCTTTCAGCTGGGTTAATGCTTTGTCCGCCTCTTCTGTCCATTCAAATTTGTCGGATTTCTTCAACAATTTGTATAATGGCAGAGCTTTATCTCCTAGCCGGCTTATAAACCTGCTGACTGCGGCTGCAGAACCCGTCAATCTTTGTACATCTTTTAAACACGTAGGCTTTGTGATGTTCATGATTGCCTTGATCTTTTCTGGGTTTACTTCTATTCCTCTATGAGAAACTATAAAACCTAGAAGCTTTCTAGAGGGAACCCCGAATACGCACTTTAATGGATTCAACTTCATTTTGTAAGTGCACAAATTATCGAAGGTTTCTCGCAAATCTTCAAGGAGTGTGTATTTTTCCTTGGAAACGACGGCAATGGCGTCCACGTAAACGTGAACATTTTTGCCAATCTGACTATGCAAACATCGTTGCATGCAACGCTGGTAAGTTGCACCTGCGTTCTTCAAGCCAAAAGGCATGGTTATGTAATAGTATGTTCCATACGGGGTTATGAAGGAGTTTTTGATTTGGTCTTCTTCCTTCATATGTATTTGATGGTACCCGGAATAAGCATCTAAAAAGCATAAAAGCTCGGAGCCAACAGTGGCATCTATTATTTGATCGATTCGCGGTAACGCAAATCTATCTTTCGGACACAATTTGTTCAGGCCGGTGTAATCTATACACATCCTAAGAACAGTACTATCTTTCTTCGGGACTAATACTGGGTTCGCAGACCATTCAGTATGTATAACTTCCTGGATAAAATCAACTGCTAATAGCCGGATAATTTCCTTGCCAATAGCCTTCCGTCTTCTTCCGTCAAATCGGCGGAGACCTTGTTTGACGGGTTTAGATCCTGTGATCACCTTGACTAGATGCTCAACAAGTTCCCTGGGTGCACCCAGCATGTGCGCAGGACACCAGGCAAAAATATCCCAGTTCTCACGGAGGAACTCGATGAGCGCGCTTTCCTATTTGTCGGTCATCCCTGTCTCTACTACGACAAATTTTGTCGGATCTTTGGGGTCTAGGATAACCTGTCTTCTATTCTCGGAAGCTCTGAAGCTATTTGCTGGCTTTCGGCTTTCTTTTCCTGCCGGCATTTCCATCGGTGATACTTCCTTTTCCAGCTCTTTCAATTCTTCCTTTGCTATTACTTTTTCGGCGCAAAGGGTGTTTCCTTTTTCCAGCTTGTTTGCCAACTTGAAGTCTCCCGATATGGTGATTACTCCTCCCTTTGGCCCTGACATCTTCAGCTTGTTATAGTTATAACATGATCTTGCCATGAATTTGGCAAAAGCTGGTCGTTCGAGTATTGCATGGTATACACTTTCGAACGGCACCACCTCGAATGAGATTTTTTCCTGTCGGAAGTGTTCTCTTTATCCAAAGGTTACATCTAGGGAAATTTCTCCTAGGGAATGTGCTTGTCTGCCAGGAACTATGTCGTGGATTCGTATGTTGCTGTAATTGAGCTGGGTCTCGGAGATTCGCAGATGCTTCAGTGTATCCAGGTACAAAATATTGATACTGGATCCTCCATCCATCAACACTCTCTTTAGGCTAGTATTTTGAACAATAGGGCTTACAATTAGAGCTTGTGTGCCGGGTTCTGGGATATTTCCGGGACGGTCTGACTGATCCCAGGTAATTGGCGTATTGGAATACTTCAAGAATTTGGGCGTTGGTGGGACAACCGCGCTGGTTTCTCGAAGTGTTCGTTTTGCCTATTTTGCTGAGTGAGTTGCCAGGAAAGTTAGGTTTCATTCTCCATCAACTCTCGGGAATTTTGGCTCGCCTTTTCGCTGCTGTTCCTGGATTTTTTTCATCAGTGTCCGATTCAATGTCTTCTTTTTCAGCTTCTGTCTTTTGCTTGGAGAATTTCCTCTTGGAGTTCTTTCCTTTGTTCCTGGATCCTGTAGTGCCCTTCATATGCTTATTAAGGCGACACTACGCATTTGTATGGGTAGGCTTTCCAAATTGCGAATGGTGGACACAGTTTTCCGACTTAATTTTTTCCCACCCTTCCTTAGAATAGGAGATAGGTTTTGTGCTTCTTCCTTTCCATTTGCCGCCAGTATCCTTTCCAAAGGTTAAATTTACTTCTTTGAGCTTTGTCTGCGTTTCTAGAGTAGTCTTCTTTTCAGAACGAGGCGTATTTTTGGCCTGGACCAAAGCATCAATATTTCCACCTCTCGCTCTGATATTGTCTTCGGCTGATGCGTGCTCATTGGCGGTGGTAAGCATAGATCCGAGATCTTTGTGCTCCTTTGAACCAACCATGAACGGTACGAGGCCGGGTTTTAGTCCATTGATGAAAGAATGCATTGTTTGTACATCACTTACTCCAGAGCAGCTGTTTTTCATTGTTGTCCATCTTGATATAAAGTCGACATACGACTCGTCTTCAAATTGGACGCAACGGTTTAGCTGGTTGATGCTCTTAGGGCGTTTGTACGTACCCCGGAAGTGCTGAGCGAATACTCTAGCCATATCATCCCAGCTATCCACTGTTCTTGACGGAAGCCCATTAATCTAATCTCTGGCTCCATCCAGCAACATTAGGGGAGAAATTTTACTACTTCCAGGTCTGTCCCTTTGTTGATCTGAACGGCAGTATAGTAATCTGAAAGCCAAGTATACGGTTTTGTACTTCCGGTGTACTTTTGGTAAGTTGGACCAACCTTGGCAAAGCCAGAATGTAAGGTTATTCTTCGGATCATGTCAGTGAAACACTTAGGTCCAAAGTATAGATCATCTCTTTCCGCCTTATCGACGTGTGCGGAATATCTTCCAGCTAAATGAACAGAAGGGGATCTGCTCCTTTCTGGCCCATTGTTGCGTGAATGCGCTCTTTCGAGATTATCCCTATTTCGTCCGTTATCGTGTCCTTTGGAATGAGGCTGATTTCTACTCCTTGGCCTTTCTTTATTCCTAGGAGGAGTACAGGATCTCTCGCGTCTGTGAGGATTTTCATGTCTTCCGGCTTTTTCAGCTAGGCGTCTCGGAGGCGGCATCATTTTTCCGTCTTTCCGGTTTTGTTCCTCCCAATCTTTATGATCACGAGGTATATTTCCGCCTCCGGCATATGGGATCCCGTTCTGGACGCTTCATCCCTATTGTCCGGGATTTTCTTGTCCTTCTTAGGACCTCCATTCTTGTCCTTAGAATCGCCTAAATCTCTAGGTTCTCCGGGTCCAGGTGCTCCAGCGGCGCAAGTGGCAGTTTTGCATAGGGCCGAGTTGTCATGCAACTTCCCTGATCTTGCCTGACCTCGCTGTTGATGTTGCAGTGCTTTACCCAGGAAAGCATACACTCATTGGAGCTTTTCGTCTTTGGAATACAGATCGTCATTAAGGATGGCGAACGCGGCTTCCGCGTTTTCGGCTGCGGTCTTGTAGATGCGTTCGCTCTTAGCGTATACGCCATCCACCTATCGTTGCCAAGAAGGGTTTTGCAACCGTTCTTTTGCTGGCAGTACATCCGGGCTTGCGATTCCGGGTAATCTCGTGGGTTTTATCCCGGACATATTCCATCTTTCGAATTCTTCAATTTCCTCCTGTTTTGCTTTAACAGTAGCTTGGGCTCTGAGGAGATTTTCTTGCGATCGGAATAGTTGTTGCTGCTACCGCATAATGGCTTGCCTTCTGGCTTCCAGCACTTCCGGTGGCTCATATTGTCCGACCAGGGTTTTGATCAAATTGATCTCGTCCTGTTCCGACAATTCTGGAACAAGGATTTCTTTCTTTTTCTTCTCCACAGGTGTGACTCCGCTTGCTCATCCTGCTTCCAGGTTTTGGTTAGCATTATCTGCCAACTTTTTCTTATGGAGTTTGTACTGAAGTTTCTTGGCAGTCTTCTTTTTCTTTTTGGAAGAGGGAGGCTTTTTGCGAGGTTCTTCTTCTGTCAATTCCTTGACGTCGGGATAGATGGGACTGGTTTCGCCGTCCTCTCTTTCCTCATCCGGTGGAGGTGTTTTGGGGTTTTCATCGTCTTCATCATCCGAGTTATCAGTCGGTTTTGCCATAAGTACTTCATGGAAGCCCCCTTGCATAGATTTAGCTTTTCTTTCGAAAGCAACTTCATCTTCATCTTCTGAATCTATGTCTTCATATCCTAGTTTCGACTCCAATCTTGCCTCTATGGCAGCTAGTACAGAATCGGCTTCCGAGTTCGCCGTTCCATTGGCGGGTGTCGGATCTTCCACTTGACCTATGGGATTGTTGTTTTATGCTTCTTCCACGGGATTGCTTACTTCCATGTTTTCAGCGACCTCGGATTGCACATGCCAATGAAGTGAGATCTGATTGCAGGCATCTCCTAAGAGGCAGCAAGTTCAGGGTTTTGGCGGTCTGAGCAAAATCCGGTATCATAGTTTTCTTCAACTGGGTATAGGGCGGGTGGGATAAATTTACTTCCACCACAGAATCCCATGGCTTCTACAGTTAATCCGATAAAGATGTTTGCAGATCCAATCGGTAAAACGCAGGCACTTACCAGATGATTCCGTGCTGGCATGTACGATCCATTGTCGAGGAAGCGCCCAACATCGTTGTCGAATTCCAAGCTTCCGACAGTTATGGTACTGCCGATTCCGCCGAGTATCCCCGATCGAAACATAACACCTGATGTCGCTGGCCCCACGGTGGGCGCCAACTATCGAGACATCGTAGTAGAGTTCATAGACGGGGGTGCTATGAGTCTACGGGTAGAGACGTGGGGGGGGACGTGGTAGTATGACAACCAGGAACACCAAATTTACACAGGTTCGGTACGTCGCAACTAGGCGGCGTTCCTACTCCTGCAATCTCACTAAATCAGGGCCCAAGCCTAAAGTATACAAAGTACAATGTGAGTAGGGTTTCACTAACTCGGCGAGGATCAATTTCTCGGCAAGTTGGCTTCTAGCTAATTGTTCGTCTTCTTATCTCCCTTCCGGCTTTATATAAATAGCCGGGTTAGGGCTTACAGAAAGGAAACCTAGAAGACTACGGAAAGTATCTAACTTGGAAAGCAAGAATCCGCCTTCTACTCCAAGCCGCACCACTTTGGGCCGTGGTCCGGGTTCTTCTAGAATCCGGCTTCTGTGCGCAGCTTTCTGGGCCGCCTAATGAACTGTGATCCATTACCAACAGGCCACCCTGGTAATCCGGCTCTTAGGACAATGCCGGATATACCCCTAATCGGTATATATCCGACAGTTGATCAACTCTTGTTACCAGAATAATTTTTATATGAAGAAAAACTTTACTCAACACTAAACAATTATGTTACCTCAACCTTGATAGACATAGTCCCAATCATAATAATTTTATATTCTTTTGGTGGTATTGGAATGGGACAATAAAATTCTTCAATTTTGATGGTCTCAATATTTTCAATTGAATTTAGACCATATCTTCTATCAATATTCTTGGGAAAATAAACATTATGCTCTTTATCATTAACATTAAAAGTTACTTTTCCTTGGTTGCAATCAATAACAACCCCTGCAGTGTTAAGAAAAGGTCTCCTAAGAATATTAGACATATGATCATCTTCAGGCATTTCCAACACAACAAAGTCAGTTAATATTAAACAACTAGTAGCAACTTGAACAGGAACATTCTCACATATACCAACAGGAATAGCAGTGGATTTATCAGCCATTTGTAAAGATATATCAGTAGGTATTAATTTTTCAAGAGAGAGCCTCTTATAAAGAGAGAAAGGCATAACACTAACTCCACCTCCCAAATCGCTTAAAGCAGTTCTAACATAATTGTTTTTAATGGAACAAGGAATAGTTGGAATACCAGGGTCTCCAAGCTTCTTGGGACCATACCATTAAAAGAGTAATTAGCAAGCATAGTGGAAATTTCCTCATTAGGAATTTTCCTTTTGTTTGAGACAATATCTTTCATATATTTTGAATAAGGAGGCAGTTTAATAGCATCAGTCGAAGGAATTTTCAAAAACAAAGGTTTCATCCACTCACAGAATTTATTATAATGTTCTTTTCCTTTGATTTGTGTTTCTTATTAGGAAAGGGCATTACTTTTTGTACCCAAGGCTCTCTTTCTTTACCATGTTTATTGGCAATGAAATCCTCCTTAGTATACTTCACAGTTTTAGTTTGCTTTTCAGGTTCAGCTATAGTTTCTTATTTATTAGAAGCATCACTTTTATCATTACCACTTTCAGCATCAGAAACAGATATACTATTAGGATCTTTAGCGGGTTCAGGAGATTCTACAACCGTTTTATGTCTCTTCTTCTTTTTCTTAGAAGGAGAACTATTATTTTTAGGTTGCTGAGAATCTTGTTCAATTCTTTTAGGGTGTCCTTCAGGATACAAGGGATCCTGAGTAGAAATACCATTTCTAGTAATTATTTCACAAACAGGTTTCTCTCTAGAAGCATTAGCTAGCATGTCTTTTTGTACTTTAGTAAGTTGATCAATTTGAGTTTGAACCATATGAAAATGTTTAACAAGCATTTTAACATCCTTAGAGGTTCTCTCAATAATACCATGCAAATTATCAATAGCTCTAGAGTTTTCTATAAGGTGATTTTGCACCCTCTTATTAAAATTATCTTGCTTAATGATGACCCACAAGTATAGGTGGTCTATCGTAGTACTTTCGATAAATAAGAGTGTCGAACCCAACGAGGAGCAGAAGGTGTTGACAAGCAGTTTCGATGAAGGAATAACTGTAAATACTGGAAAACAGATTTGTAGGGGTTTTTGATATTGCAGATAAATAAAGTGGGAGTAAATAAAATGCAGTAATAATAATTGCAGCAAGTGGCCCAATCCTTTCTTCAGCAAAGTACAAGCCGGTGAGTTTACTTGTGATTAACAAACGTTCTCGAGGACACACGGGAGGTTTCTGTCAAGTGCTTTTGTTCCATGCAGCTGAATAACTTTAGTGTTTTTGATAAGTGTTGTGTGGGTGAACCTATGCTAATGTACCATCTCATCCAAGACTAATACATACTTGTGATTATACCCCTTGCGAGCATCCGCAACTACAAGAAAGTAATTAAGAAATAAATCTAACCACAGCTTTAAACTCCGGGATCCTACGCTCCCTCGTGTAATGGTTTCCTAACGGGGGTTTAGGTTTCTGTCACTCCGGCAACCCCACAATTAGTAGCCAAATACACGATGCATTCCCCTAGGCCCATAAATGGTGAAGTATCATGTAGTCTACGTTCACATGACACCACTAGAAGAATAACACCACAACTTAAATATCAAACATTAAATATTACTCAACATTACTTCACTACTAACAACTTGACTTCTCCCATGTCCTCAAGAACAACACGTACTACTCACAACACATCATATAGATCATGATCAGAGGTGCTATAATGGACGATAACAATCTGGTCATAAAGTGCAAACACCTATAAATCTCACAAGCATCAACTACTAACAAGTAATCCACACCGGGAGAGAGATCTAATGCAAAACAACGATAGAGGCCCCTTAATTGTTACAACGGGATGAAGGTGGATGATGAGGGTGATGGTGTTGGTGGTGATGACGATGATGATGACGATCTTGATGATGCCCGGAGCAATGACGGTGACGATGGCGGTGATTTCCCCTCTCCGGAGAGGAATTTCCCCGACAGATTTCTCCCTGCCAGAGAGCTTTTCTCTCTCGGGTGTTTTCCGCCCCGCAGCGGCGACGGAATAATTCTTCGAGGATGGAATGAGGCTTAGAGTTCCCTCGAGGTCAAGGGGGCCAAAGATGACCCCCGGAGGTGGGCCAGGGTGGCCACACCCCTAGGTGGCGCGGCCGGGGGAGGGCGCACCACCCCTAGGTGTGGGCCCCTGGTGGCCCCCCCTCTGGCTCCCCTTCTGTCTGTGTTCCTCCTCGGGAGTTTTTGGAACCCCCGGATGTCCCCCTTCTTCTTTTGATCTTCTGAAATATGGTATCTCGACGGTGCTTTTTTCATCAGATTTCTCGTCCCGGTGTTTATTCTCCAAAAATTATAAAACATGCAAAATAACATAAAATAACATCAAAGATGCATCATAACATGAAATATATCGATGAATAACAGAAAAATATGATATAAAATAGTGATGCAAAATGGACGTATCACTGTGTTCCTCCTCTGGACTTTTAGGAACCCCCGGATGTCCCCCTTGTTCTTCTGATCTTCTGAAATATGGTATCTCGATGGTGCTTTTTCCATCAAATTTCTGGTCCCGGTGTTTATTCTCCAAAAATTATAAACCATGCAAAATAAGATAAAATAACATAAGAGATGCATAATAAAATGAAATATATCGATGAATAACAGAAGATTATGATATAAAATAGTGATGGAAAATGGATGTATCAACTCCCCCCAAAGTTAGACCTCGCTTGTCCCTAAGCGAAACTAAACTAAGAAAACATGACCACAGGTTTATGGAGTGAAGAGTCGATAAATAAAATACGGACAAGAAGCATCACATTTACCTATGTACCAATCATTACAGACAACAACTTCCTCTCATATAACTTAACTTGAAGAAAGTAAAGGGAGTCACAAACAAAGATACAAAAGAGAGAATCAAAATTAGTAATGGCAAACTTCGTTCTTGGTCAGAGAACATTTAATGAAATTATACGTATCTTAGGTGAAGTCTTTATAACAAGGTTTACAGTGTAGGGCTTAACATGTTTAGTTATAACAATTCTTCTATAGTGATTCATAGCTTTCAAAGTAATAATCATTCAGATAATAAAGCATGTGCTAAACAAAGAAGGATGGAAAACATGATTGAATAAATCAACATATAGATGATGTGCTCACAACAACTCGAATGCTTGCTAGAGACAGAAGGAAATGGGTTTACTGACTCAACATAAAAGTAAAAGATAGACCCTTCGCAGACGGAAGCATTGACCACTCATGTGCTAGAGCTTTTATTTTAATAAACAAAGGTATAAAATGCATGACACTCCTCCCATCCATCTTACACAAACCATGGCTAAAACGAATCCTCGGGTGCGTGCCAACAATCACAAACCATGGAGGAGTGTCTAAATTTTGAGAGGTGTATATTTATGTCAACGAATGGCAAACAGAAAATACAGTACGTCACAAGCCAACTAGACTCACAAGAGCGGCTCCCATAGAAGTACGCAACTAGTATAGAAGGTCATCCCTCTTTCTCTTTTGTTTACACAATTATGCTTTGACTGATAAATTAGGGGCAAAAGGAGTGAAGAGAATTTGTATTATTATTTGGGGTTGGGAACCCCGCTGCCAGCTCTTCTAGCATTTAGATAAGTGGATGAAGCCAATAGTCCAGGTGTGTGAGTCCAATCAACAAGTGAGAGAAAGATTCTCTATTTGCGTCCTCATGAGCTAAAACAGGAACACAAAACAAGAGTAATTTGAAAGTTTTAAAGGTAGCACATGAGCAATTTACTTGGAGTGGCGGTGAAATACCACATGTAGGTAGGTATGGTGGACACAATGGGCAAGATTTTGGGGTTTTAATGTTTGGATGCACGAGAAGCATTCCCTCTCAGTACAGGGTTTTTGGCTAGCAAGGCTGGGTAGCAAGCATAAGAGTTGAAGGGAAAACAAACAAATATACATATGATGAAACCAATCATGCAATCTTCGTTGAAAGCACAAGCGATCTTAACTTGTGAATACTAAGTTTATGAGCTAATGGGAAAATTCCTCTTTCTTATACTAGCAACTCAAATTATTATTTCTGCTGACCCAAGCTAAGTTTGCCAAAACCAACTAGACTAACTTGATGATCTCTAGAGTGATACCAAATACTAATAGCAAGCTCAACAATATGACAGAAGTTGAAAGCTGAAATAATGTGCATAGAAAGTAAATGATGAAACTTCTCATTAATATTTCAAACCGGCAACTCACACCAACGGATACAACGATAACCAACTAGGGAGAGACACTTCCATACTTCAAACCATCCTATATGATAACCTCTGTACTCGTGAATGACTCTACTGAAAAAGTAAAGAGATGAAAGATAGTGATGTGATACCGTGGCACTCCCCCCAAGCTTGGAACATGCCGAGGGGATGCCAAAACCAATGACGAATCAATTCTTCGGTGGTGGTGGTGAATCCTTCTCATCCTCGGTCTTCCAAGGTAAAGGCTCTCCACCCACAAATGACGTCCTGGTCTCCATCATCCTGAAACTAGCAGCAGCGCTTATACTTTTAAACCTGTTCTCATACTCACAGTTCTGGTTCTGCACGTCATAGAGTTGTGCTTTCAGATCATTGGTGATCTTGGTGAGTGAGAGAATCTCCTCCCAAAGCTTCAAATTCTCCCTCTTGTATTCAGCGATCTGTTCTATCTTTATCCTATCGATGATCTCAACTTCACGCTCTGCCATCTTCTTGTACCTGAAAACTTCTTGCTCCAGTTCTTCCATCTTAGCTTCCAGACCGCCTTCTCCTCTAGGGCCCCGAACATCTTCAATCTGGACCTTCCCGTCCTTGAGCAGCAATTCCTTGGGATGCATCTTCAACTCGTTCAAGTACGGGTTGACGATGTTCGCAAAGAAACTGTCTTTGAGAGATCCAGGAGAAACCATTGCTGCTCTAGATCTGAAGATGTAACCTGACAGAAACAGCTCGAAACAGAAACACGACGAGAAAACGATATACGCACCTCGGGGGGTCCGGGGGATTATATAGCAAAAAGTTTCATAATGAAAGGAAAGTCCAGGTCGAAAACGAGTCGGAGAGGGGCTTCGGGGCGCCCACACCATGGCCTGGCGCGACTAGGGGTGGGCCCACGCCACCCTATGGTGTGGAGCCTCTGGACTCCGTCTCCCTCTCGTTTCGGGCTCATAATTTTTCATATTTTCTTAAAATAGTAAAATATAAGTTAAAGATGTTTCGCGAACATTTTCTTACCAAAACTGTTACCTATTCGAAAACTGACTCTGCAGTTTCTGAAATATGCTTCTTAATAAACTCCTCAGGGATCATGGCTTGAATACAATCACATTTTCATTATAAGGATCTACAGAAATATAATGCTTGAGTCTTTGGCCATTCACCACTTGTGAAGAGTTGTCTTCAAGGGAAACAATTTTAATTGCCCCCGAACGATATACCTCTTAGATAACAAAAGGTCCTTCCCATCTCGAGAGTAATTTTCTTGCAAAAAATCTGAGACGGGACCTATACAATAGCACTTTCTCACCAACATGAAATTATCTTTTAATAATTCTTTTATCATGCCACCTTTTAACTTTCTCTTTAAAGAGCTTAGCATTTTCATATGCTTCACTGCTCCATTCATTTAAAGAGCTTAAGTCAAGCAGCCTTTTTTCACCAGCAAGTTTAAAATCTCTATTTAGGTCTTTCACTGCCCAATAAGCTTTGTGTTCTAATTCTAGGGGCAAGTGACAAGCTTTTCCATAAACCATTTTATAAGGAGACATTCCCATGGTATTTTGTAAGTGGTTCTATAAGCCCACAGAGCATCATTTAATTTCTTAGCCCAATTTTCCCTGAATTTGTTAACAGTCTTTTGCAAGATAGATTTGATTTCTCTATTTGATAATTCTACTTGCCAAGTGGTTTGAGGATGACAGGGTGAAGCAATTCTACGATTAACATCATATTTAGCAAGGGTTTTTCTAAAACCACCATGAATAAAATGATAACTCCCATCAGTCATAAGATATCTAGGCACACCAAACCTAGGGAAAATAATGTCTTTAAGCATTTTTTAAATAGGTTTTACCATCAACACTTTTAGTAGGTATAGATTGTACCCATTTAGTAACATAATCAACAACAACAAGAATATGAGTATAGCCTTTTGAAGGAGGGAAAGGACCCATAAAGTCAAAACCCCAACAATCAAACGGTTCAATAACAAGAGAATAATTCATAGGCATTTCATTACGTCTAGAAATATTTCCAACCCTTTGACATTGATCACAAGATAAAACAAATTTTCTAGCATCTTTAAAGAGAGTAGGCTAATAAAAACCTGATTGTAGAACTTTATGTGCAGTTCTATCTCCAGCGTGATGTCCTCCATAAGCACTACTATGACATTTTCTCAATATCTCTTGTTGTTCATTTTCAGGAACACATCTTCTCATAATACCATCAACACCTTCTTTATATAAGTGTGGGTCATCCCAAAAATGATGTCTCAAATCATAGAAGAGTTTTCTTCTTTGCTGAGCTGTAAAGGTAGGAGGCAAATACTTCGAAAAAATAAAGTTAGCATAATCAGCATACCATGGACTCTCTTGAGAGCTCACTTTTATTGTAGCTAATTGTTCATTAGGAAAACTATCATTAACAGGAATAGGGTCATGAGAGATATTTTCAAATCTACACAAATTATCAGCAACGGTATTTTCAGCACCCTTCGTATACACAGTATGTAAATCAGACTCTTGTAAGAGAAGCACCCATCTAATAAGCCTAGGCTTAGCATCTTTCTTTTCCATAAGGTACTTAATTGCAGCATGATCAGTATGAATAGTAACATTAGAATCAACAATATACTGCCAAAATTTATCACAAGCAAAAACCACAGCTAGGAATTCTTTCTCAGTGGTAGCATAATTGTTTTGAGCAGCATCAAGAGTTTTACTAGCATAATGAATAACATTTAACTTCTTATCTATCCGCTTTCCTAGAACTACACCTACAGCATAATCACTAGCATCACACAGAATTTCAAATGGTAAATTCCAATCAGGTGGTTGCAAATGGTACATCTTTTTGAAGAAGATTAGTAAGAGGTTTTGATATTTTAGATAAATCTTTAATGAACCTTCTATAGAAACCAGCATGACCAAGAATACTACGAATACCTTTAACATCCCTGGGACAGGGCATTTTCTCAATAGCTTTAACTTTAGCTCTATCAACTTCAATGCCTCTTTCAGAGACTTTATGTCCAAGAACAATTCCTTCATTAACCATGAAATGATTTCTCCGAGTTAAGAACAAGATTAGTCTCCTCACATCTCTGCAAAACTTTATCAAGATTCTGAAAACAATTATCAAAAGAAGTTCCATAGACGGAGAAATCATCCATGAAAACTTCCACAATGTCTTCACAAAAACCATGAAAGATAGCAGACATGCATCTTTGAAAAGTAGCAGGAGCATTACATAAACCAAAAGGCATACGTCTATAAGCATAGGTTCCATAAGGACAAGTGAAAGTTGTTTTCTATTAATCAAGCTTTTTAACAACAATTTGATAAAACCCAGAATAACCATCAAGAAAGCAGAAATGAGTTTTCTTAGACAACCTTTCTAACATTTGATCAATAAAAGGCAAAGGATAATGATCTTTCTTAGTGACTTTGTTAACCTTCCTAATATCAATGCACATCCTATAACCAACTACTGCTCTTTGAGGAATGAGTTCATTATTTTCATTTGGCACAACAGTCATCCCTCCTTTCTTAGGGACACAATGCACAGGACTAACCCATCTACTATCAACAATAGGATAAATAATACCAGCATCAAGGAGTTTCAATACCTCATTTCTTACCACATCCTTCATTTAGGATTTAAACGGCGTTGATGCTCAACAACTGGCTTTGCATCAGGCTCAATATGTATAGCATGCTGACAAATAGAAGGAGAAATCCCTTTCAAATCTTCAAGAGTATAACCAATAGCACCTCTGTGTTTCTTCAATATCCCCAATAATTTCTCCTCTTCTTTATCATAAAGTTGAGAACTAATAATAACAAGATATAATTTCTTATCATCAATATGAGCATATTTAAGATTATCTGGAAAAGGCTTTAAATCAAAAACAGGATCCTCCTTGGGTGGTATTGTTGTACCCAAGTCTTCCACAGGTAAATTATGTTTCAGCATTGCTGGCTGATCTAGGAAAATCTCATCAATTTCCTTCCTTTCTTCCATAAAGACATCACTTTCGTGGTCTTCCATGTATTGCTGCAAAGGATTGTTAGGAGCAAGAGCAATAGCAGCCAACTATTCAACTCTATAATTTTCATTAGGTAATTCAGCTTCATAAGTTGCTTTAGAAAATTTGGATAAATTAAATTCATAAGACTCTCCATCAAACTTTGTAAGAATTTTCTCCTTTTTACAACCAATAACAGCACCACAAGTGTTTAAGAAAGATCTACGAAATATAATAGGACAAGTATCACTAGCAGAAGTGCCTAGTACTAGAAAATCAGTAGGATACTTAGTTTTACCACACAATACCTCCACATCTCTAACAATACCAATTGGAGAAATAGTTTCCCTATTAGCAAGTTGAATAATCACATCAATGTCTTCAAGTTCACAAGAACCAATTTCATGCATAATTTCTTTATAAAGCTCATAAGGAATAGCACTAGAACTAGCACCAATATCACATAAACCATAATAACAATGATCACCTATCCTAACAGATAGCACAGGAACACTGGGTTTCCTAGATTTACTAGGATGAGAGACAATATTAGAAGCATCTTCAAAAAATATAATGTGGCCCTCTTCTACATTTTCAGAAACAAGGTCTTTTACTATTGCTATTGTAGGTTCTATAGTTATTTGTTCCTCAGGTTCTACAGGTTTACTTGCACTTTTATTAACCACACTAGCTAACATAGAGTGTTCTTTTACCTTAGCAGGGAAAGGCATTTTCTCAATATAAGGTTCAGGCACAATAGAATCAACAGTATGAACTTCTATAGCTCTAGTAGGAGCACAATTAATAGTATATTTGTAAGGTGCATGGTACTTATCCCATTCCTTTTTAGGAATATCAAGGTAAGAAGCAAAAGCCTTATATAAGTTTGCAGTAACTTGAGAATCAAGACCATAAACAATACTAACATTATGAAAATCCTCAGATGACATAAAGGTTTTAATGCATTCATAGTCATAATTTATACCTGAATTTCTACCTTTGTCATTCTCCCATGCTTCAGTGTTTTCTTGAATACGGTCAAGAATATCCCATTTAGCTTCATCCTTCATACGTGTAAATGATCCAGAACAAGAAGCATCCAATAAATCCTTATCATGAAGAGGAAGCCTTGCATAGAAATTATTAATAACAATATTACTGGGGAGCTCATGAATGGGACATTTGAGCATTAATAACTTCAATCTCCCCCATGCTTAGGCAATACTCTCTCCGTCATGAGGCCAAACATTATATATATAATTCCGATCTCTATGGATTTCACTTGTAGGATAGAATTTAGAATAAAAGAGAGGTACAATTTCCTCCCATTCAATAGTCTGGCTATTTTTCAGCAGTTTGAACCATTCAGAGGCTCGGCCTGTCAATGATATAGAGAATAATTTCCTCTTCACTTGGCTCATTGTAATACCTGAACACTTGAACAACTCGCATAAGTCATGTAAAAAGAGCAAATGATCACCAGGATGGACATTTCCGTCACCTGAATAGTAGTTATCCATAACATGATTAACAATCTTTATAGGTATTTTATAAGGATCCAGATCTTCATGCGGTGGGTCACTTACTACCTTAGTAGTGGCAGCAGTGCCCGCAAATAAGAACTCAAAAGGAGTTCCAAACATAGTGTAATAAAGCAGTAGACAGAAACAAAAACAACACTTACATCAGAAGCTTCCTTTATCAATTCCACTTCCCAATAGCGCTTCACTCCCCGGCAGTGGCGCCAGAAAATAGTCTTGATGACCCACAAGTATAGGGGGTGTAACGTAGTACCTTCGATAAATAAGAGTGTCGAACCCAATGAGGAGCAAAAGGTGTTGACAAGCAATTTCGATGAAGGAATAACTGTAAATACTGGAAAACAGATTTGTAGGGTTTTTTGATATTGCAGATAAATAAAGTGCGAGTAAATAAAATGCAGTAATAATAATTGCAGCAAGTGTCCCAATCATTTCTTCAGCAAAGGACAAGCCGATGAGTTTACTTATGATTAACAAACGTTCTTGAGGACACACGAGAGGTTTCTGTCAAGTGCTTTTGTTCCATGCAGCTGAATAACTTTGGTGTTTTGATAAGTGTTGTGTGGGTGAACCTATGCTAATGTACCATCCCATCCAAGACTAGTACATACTTGTGATTATACCCCTTGCAAGCATCCGCAACTACAAGAAAGTAATTAAGAAATAAATCTAACCACAACTTTAAACTCCGGGATCCTACGCTCCCTCGTGTAATGGTTTCCTAACGGGGGATTAGGTTTCTGTCACTCCGGCAACCCCACAATTAGTAGACAAATACACGATGCATTCCCCTAGGCCCATAAATGGTGAAGTATCATGTAGTCGACGTTCACATGACACCACTAGAAGAATAACACCACAACTTAAATATCAAACATTAAATATTACTCAACATTACTTCACTACTAACAACTTGACTTCTCCCATGTCCTCAAGAACAACACGAACTACTCACAACACATCATATAGATCATGATCAGAGGTGATATAATGGATGATAACAATCTGGTCATAAAGTGCAAACACCAATAAATCTCACAAGCATCAACTACTAACAAGTAATCCATATCGGGAGAGAGATCTAATGCAAAACAACGATAGAGGCCCCTTAATTTTTACAGCGAGATGAAGGTGGATGATGAGGGTGATGGTGCTGGTGCTGGTGGTGATGACGATGATGATGACGATCTAGATGATGCCCAGAGCGATGACGGTGACGATGCCGGTGATTTCCCCTCTCTGGAGAGGAATTTCCCCGGCAGATTTCTCCCTGCCAGAGAGCTTTTCTCTCTCGGGTGTTTTCCGCCCCGCAGCGGCGGCGGAATAATTCTTCGAGGATGGAATGAGGCTTAGGGTTCCATCGGGACCAGGGGCAAAGATGACCCCCAGAGGGGGGCCAGGGTGGCCACACCCCTAGGTGGCGCGGCCAGGGGGCGCGCCACCCCTAGGTGTGGGCCCCTGGTGGCCGCCCTATGGCTCTCCTTCTGGCTGTGTTCCTCCTCTGGACTTTTAGGAACCCCCGGATGTCCCCCTTCTTATTCTGATCTTCTGAAATATGGTATATCGACGGTGCTTTTTTCCATCAGATTTCTGGTCCCGGTGTTTATTCTCCAAAAATTATAAAACATGCAAAATAAGATAAAATAACATAAGAGATGCATCATAACATGAAATATATCGATGAATAACAGAAAATTATGATGCAAAATGGACGGATCACTTAATAACATAATTATCAAATTCATCTAAGCATTGATCAGGTGGTTTAAAGTAGGGAATATCTCTATTATCAAAGTATTGGAGAGAGTGTACCTCAACTGTTGATGGATGAGGATTAGGCTTACATAATTCTTCTATAGGAGGTAAATTCTTCACATCTTCAGATTTAATACCCCTCTCTTTAAGAGATTTCTTGGCCTCCTTCATCACTTCATGATTTAATTCAATCATCCCTCTCTTCTTGGGTGTTGGTGTTGGTGTTGGTGTTGGTGGTGGTGTTTGTGTTGGCTCTGGTATATTCCAATCATCATTATTTTTGGCTATTTTAGCTATTATTTCCTCAGTTTCTTCTGGATTTCTTTTCCTGAAAACACAACCAGCACTACTACCCAGGTATGTCTTAGATTCAACAGTTAATCCATTATAAAATATATCTAGGAGCTCATTTTTAGGTAGTTGATAACTAGGGGAAGCTCTTATTAAAGAACAAAACCTCTTCCAAGATTCATGTAATTTCTCTCCTTTAATTTGCTCAAAGTTAAAGATCTCTTGCACAACAGCATGTTGAGCACTAGCGGGAAATATTTTTGAAAGAAAGCATCAACCAAATCCATATGACTAGTAATAGATCCAGGTGACAGATTGTTATACCAAGTTTTAGCTTCATCTTTTAATGAGAAAGGGAAAATCTTGGTAACAAAATAAGTACACAGCTTAGTATCATCAGAAAATAAACTACTCAGAGATGAAAGCTCATTAATGTGTTCCATAGCACTTTTACTTTCAGTTCCACAAAAAGGTTCCTTCTCAACATTAGATATATAAGATAAATCTAGAGAGAAATCATAATACTTGTCTCTAATGTGTACGGGAGATGTAGCAAATTTAGCATCAAGAGAAGATTTGTATTTAACATCATGTCTCGCGAGAAGACTCTTAAGAGCACTTGCACCAGTAGTAGCTTGAGCTCACATGGTGAGTTTGTCATGAACTTCTTTAAGAGACATAAACTCCTTTTCCTAGTTTTTCATGACGATCAACAAGTCTCTCATGAGCAATTCCTAGCTCCAACTTTTCATTTCACGAGTTTTAGGAAGATCAAGAGATTTTTCATTATCCTTCCTAAGCTTAGAAACACTAATAGCATAAGTCTCTTCTAGACTAGATAGTATCTCTTCAAGAGAGGCTCTAATGGATTGCTCTTTCTCAAGATCTTCTACAAGCTCCTTGTCATTTTTACCATGGCCACCACCATAACTCTCCAAGGTCACAATGATCTCTTCCTTCCCATCTATAAGAGAGTTAGCATCATCAAGTTGCCTCAAAATGGCTTTTACCTTTTCTTTGGTCTCACCTTCAAGCCTAGATTCTTAGACCCCTCATCCTCATCAACAATATTTTCAACACAATCCAATAATGAGGGATAGCTAGTTGTAATAGACTTGGAGGTGGAAGAGATTACCGCGGTGGCTTTTCCCATGAGACATGTAGGTCGGATAGATGCCTTCTCATTGGGGGATTCAAATAGAGAGACCAATGAAGAGGAAGACGCAGCTATGGCGACGTGGGCCACACCTACGACTTCATATTCTCCTTCATCTCCGGAGTAGTAGGTTTCCAATACGGGCCCTTCTTGAACATATAGAGCCCTTGGGACTCTTCTAGCGAGGTTCCTGTTTTGTGGAGCTTTGAGCTTGTCCTTCCAAACAAGTTTTCCTTCATTCTCTTCTCTTGGCTCAAAAGGACACTCTTTGACGAAGTGATTTGCACTTCCACAATTTTAGCATGTCCTTGGCTTCTCCGCTTCTTCTTGTAGACCTTGTTTCTTGAGGGTCTATGAGCACATGCCTTATGAGCTTCCCATCTCTTCCAATAGCCATGCATGGCAAGAGGAATGCACTTGTGAGAACCCTTGTATGTGACCTCATAGTCCTCATCATCTCATCCTCTTCAACTTCTTCTATCCGAGCAATCGCCTTGGACTTCAAGGCTAGGTTGGAAGACTTTCCCGTTCCTATTGAGCGAGCAAGAGCATCATCCGCACTCTTGTGAGATAGATATATGGCAATGAACTCACTAAGGACGCCAATGGAGTTGAGAGAATTGTAGTCCGCTCTTGTTCGGATACTAGTGGAGAGGTTCTTATCAAAAGGTGTTATAGCCTTGACAAACTTCCTCTTGATCCACTCATCAAAGATTTCCCCTTTCCCAAAACCCCTCAATTGATTGGCAAGAGTCACAACTCTTCTATATAGTTCTTCGGGGCTCTCATCCTCTAGCATGACAAAGTTCTCGGACTTGTAAATGGCAACATCATAATTGGAGGATTGGATTCTTGCATTTCCTTGGAACAAAGTGTCAAGCTTATCCCAAGCCTCCTTGGCAGTCTTGATACCACAGATGTGAGTGAGATGTTCTCTTGGCATAGCCTTTTGAATGGTGAAAATAGCGATCTTGTTGAGTTGAAATTCAATATCCTCTCTTGGAGTCAAATTTCTTGCAGGATGGAATCCATGAATAACACTTCTCCACAAAGTGGTGCAAGAGCCGTAAATATGAGACTCCATTTCGAACTTCCAAGAAGAAAATTCATTAGTGTTAAGCATGGGAGGAAATCCAACATTTAAAATGTGTGGCATAGAAACAATAGGATGGATAGAGTCATAGTTGGGAGGTGATGGAACTTTTGAGTTAGACCCCGAACCATTAGTCGTTTGAGACTTGGAGCCTTCAGAGCTTTCCCCGCCCTTAGCCTTTTTATCGGCTTTCGCCTTGGCTTTGGCAATGTTAGCCTCCATTTCGGCAATGTCCGGAATGGAATCATCATCCGAGCTAACAACATCAACGACAGAGGGAAGTTCCTCGGTCTCCTTGGTTTTCCCCATCATGGCCTCCAACATATTCTTTATGCTAGAAACCTCTAAGCCAACACTAGAGCTAACCATGGCCAATTCGGCTTGGATGGTTCCAATCGTTTCTTGTAGGTTAGTTATAGTGTCGGTCATCTTGGCTATTTCCGCACTAAAAGCGCTGGGATCATTTTCATTGACCATAATACTCTTAGGAGGTTAAGACTTTAGTAAGAGCCAAGGCTCTGATATCAATTGAAAGTACAATATGGTCAACTAGAGGGGGGGTGAATAGGTTGACTACAAATTTTTTCTTCTTTTCCCTTTTAGTTTGGGCTAAAAAAAGTAATACAAGGTTATCTAGATGTGCAACTAGGTGAACAACCTATGTGATACAAAACACAATACGCAACGGAAGCAATATATAAGGTAACAAGATAAACCACAAGTGTAAACAAGGAGACAACTATATGTTTCTCGTAGTTCCTTCCCAAGGGAAGTATGTCTATGTTGGAGAGGTGGGGAGCCACCTAGGCACTCCTAAATAGCATGGATGTGCACACCTTATTCTCCTTGAGCTTCTCCGGTGAGGGAGATTCTCGTTTCCACTATGAGATCGACTTGAAGGCGTTGACCGAACCTTTACACAAGGTTGAGGCGTCGCCACAAGATGGAAGCTTCTTGCAACAAGGTGGAAGCTCCAAGCACAAGGTTTCTACTAGAGTTTCTATGCCCCAAATAGAGTTCTAGATCTACTAGTATGTGGTGGATGGATTTGTAATTCCTTTGGAGGAATCACGGATCTAGCTCTTGTGACGCCCCGAGATCGGGCACTATGCAGATTTCAGCATTCCCGCCAAATCCGCATAATAACCGATTCCAGGTTGCCACTTATGATAACATTACAACAGTTCACGAATATTCCACAAATTACAACAGAAACAGATAGATACAAGATGACTCAAACGGGTCAAGGATACAACTGATACAATACAAAGATCCAAATAACAGCGGAAGAAACAACATAGCGTCCGGCTACGGACAAGATCCAAATTGGACTAAGAGTCCTGAAGATAACCGAGAGCGTCCAATCCCTGCCCAGGCCAAGCCGGAGGGATTCCCAAGCTAACATCGTCAGACTTCAAACCTGTTGACTGCAATGTTGAATATGCAGCCACGAAAAAGATTCGTGGGTCAGTACGGTTAAGTACTGGCAAGTGGATAAACCATACTCACAAGATACCGGCGTAGCCAGTCATCACAAGATACAAATACTTTGGGATCAATGGAAAGGAAGGGGTTATTGCAAATAAGCGGCAAAGGGCTGCTCTAACCATCTACAGAGAGATACTACAACTTCCGGCTAACAGAAAGAAGATAAGATCGAGTATTGTAACCAACTGAAAGTAAATCCAAACAAACCCATCCTGGATCTCGCCCCTTATCCGAAGAAGCAATCCGAGGATAACTCACACAGTTAGATTAATGATGGTTCAGATTATTGTGTCAATAAGCCTATTACTAGTCAAGTTGTTAATCATGGGGTGAAAGATTGTTAATCATTAGGTTTAAGTTGTCCTGAGTACTTGTTAGCCAGTACTTTCACCAAGTAATCCATAACCGCGGAAAACACGGCTTCTCGAGAAGATTATCCCTGCAGGGTTGCACTAATTTGGCCGTACACGTAAGAATAACCCGCCAGATGGGGAGCTAACCCACCAAGCGAGGTACTCTACACAACTCAACTCTTCTTCGCATCAAGCCAAAAGCACCTTGGCGCACGGCTAATCGAGCCCAGAAGAAAATGGACCCTCATAGCACTCTAAGAACGTGTCCTCCTATATGCCGACTACGCAAGTTCCACCCGGGATCCAAGGGCTCGCAAGATCATGCAGCAAATGGAAAAACCGAACTAAATGAGGCGATTTGGACGAGATGCAAATCGAGTCAAATTGAGGGGGGCGCCCATACTCGCTTCCCACATGCGGGTAGTGCGCTCATCATGGATCAGTAGACAAGACCCTTTTCCTATTAGGGTCGACACTAGCAGGCCTCAAAACCACAAAGGGCCTCCTGCCGGTGCCTTGTCATCAAAATATTATTTAACAATAGCATTAGCATGATTGATTGATTAAACATCGAGCCCCCAGAACGATAATAATAGTAAAAGAAGTAACCGACAACAGACTCGAGCAAAAGCAACCCTAAGCATGCAGCTACGACACGAAGGCCAACGGGGTAAACAATCAACAATTAATAGAAAGTGGAAGGAAAGGCTATAACATGGCTGCAAGGTAAACAATATGATAGGATCGAAACACAAGCATCGTATCAACAGGCTAGAATAAGAACAACGGAAAGAATCGGTAACAAGTGATGAAAGGCAGCCATATGGCAGCAAGTGAGTATACTTGCCTGAGATCCCGCAAGGTAGCAGAACTTGTCGTTGCTCACATCATCTCAACGTCCTATCCGGGAAGAAGCAACGAACCTCGAACAAACACCGGATGCAACAATTACTACTACGGAAAAAGATCCAGCATGATCAAGATATGGATGCATGACAGGTTTAAAGATGCATCAAAGTAAACTAGTTGACAAGATAAACAGATTTAAATGAACCCATATGCAATTTGAGTTACATATGAAAAGCCCATGAATTATGGTTGGAACAATTGTTTTCCTACTAATCATTAGGTGAAAGTGGTTTAGGATGAGGCATGGATGAGAAAAACAACAAAATAACAACAATAGAACCAGTTGGAAATAAGGTTTACCAATTTTAGAAATTTATTTATTAAGTTAGAAATTTTTGGTTCCTTAAGGGTGTCACACCAACAATTGTTGTTTTCATCAAGTTAAAGTGTTCAAAACAATTAACAAAATTTGTATTTGAAGAGAACATCAAATTTTAGTTGGATTACATGTTTCAAATATTGAAATTGGAATTAGGATAATTTAATTATGAATTAAACAAGTTTTAAATGGATTTGAAACAAGTTTGAATTTAATTGAAGTTTTATTTGTTCAAAACATAATTTCAAACTCACATTTGAAAAGTTCACACTTTGATGGTTTGAAAACATATTTTGCATGTTCAAAATTATTTTATTTTGAGCAAGTTATGATTTTATCAAATTTAAATGAATTAAACAAGTATTAAATTATTTAGGCAATTTAAATTATTCAAACCATGAAACAAAATTTATATTTGAAAAGGTTATTCAAAATGGTATGGAAAACATATTTTATTTGCCTTATTTGGAATTAGTATGAATTATTTATGAATTGTTGCAAATTACAATTGAATTATTTGAATTCAAATTTGAATTGCATTTTGAAAATTCAAAACAGAAAACAAATGGCATATTTGAAAAGTACAGGAAATTTGGAGTGGGATACATATAAATTTTGTAGTATTTGGATTTATGAATTAGAAATTATAGCCAGTTGAATTTTGAGGGTTATTAATCATTTCTGGAAAAAAGAAAATAGGGGATTAAACCCTTTGCACCGCGGCTGGGCTACCCACACTGGCTGACCAGTGGGGCCATGCCAGGGTGGGCCAACGTGGCGCGGGTGGAGGCAGCACTGGTCTGCTACGTGCATGACAGGTGGGCCCGCGGGGGTGGCGCTGATTAATTCACAAAAGGGGGGAGCTTATCGCGCCCGCGGGGACTCGACCCCGGGTCGCTGCGCTACGCGGAATAGAACGGAACCACTACGCTACTGTCACGGTCGTGTTGGTTCAGGTAATTGACGAAAGAAGAGGTGATGCCCTCGGTGTTTAACTGAATTTACGACAGAACGCTGAACCTGACGGAACAGAACCGATCGATCGCCGGCAGATCATCGGCGGGGCTCAACGGGGTGAGGCGCTCGGGATGTGGGCGTGCTTGCAGTGCGCGGTGGCCACCGTGAGTGCGGTGCGACTGCGGGGAAAGGGAGGAGGACGGAAGGGGTTGGGTGCTCACCGGGTTCAGGTAGAGGAGGCACTGTCGATGGCAGCCGCGGCGAGGTCTTGCCGGCGACGGCGCGGCCTCCACGGGCGCTCCCGGCAAGCGACGAGGGGACGGGGAGACACCAGGGACCGCCGCGGTTCCATTCCCGGCCGCGGATGCTCCTCGAGGTGACCATGGCAGTGGGGGGGTGACGGGGAACAGAGGTGAGCTCACGGCGGTTTCAGTTATGTTCAGAGAAGGAACTAGCAGAGAGGAGGGGGGTAGAGAGGACGGCGGCGATGGGGAAGGGAACTAGGGTTGCTGCGAGCAGAGGGTAGGGGGTAGGTTATATGGGGATTGGAGCTTGGTACGGATGCGAATCGGGAGGGGGAGAGGATGATCGAGTGGCTCTGCAGCTGTTCGTACAGGGAGGGGTGACGTGGGAGGAAGACGACAGAAGGAGGGTACTGGGCTAGAAGGTTTGGTGGGCTGGGGGGAGAAAAACAGGAAAGGATGGGGTGGGCTTGGGAAGAAAAGGGAAAAGGTGGGCTGCCTCTCCTTTTGGGATTTTCCTTTTTCCTTTTTTTTTGCAAGAGATCAAGAGGGAGAGAGAGAAAGGATAGGGGTTTTGGGGTGGTTTATTGTATTATATATTTTTATTACTTTTTTCAAAATAGAAAAAATGAAAGCAATGTTAGCATTATTTTCACAAGGTGGAAAAAGGATTTTGGGGTTTTAGGGTTAGGAATTATTTGTGTTAATTTTCCAAATAGAGTTTGGGGGTGTTTAGTTGATAATTAATTTTTATTAAGTTGCAAACAATAATCAAAAGCAAAGGTTAGTTAATGATTTTCAAGATTTGGAAATATTAGTTTGATTTTTAAGTGGTTAGTTGAATTTCAAACAATGTTTGATTTGGGAATTTTGGAAATAATCAAGTGCTATTTAATAAGCTCAAGCAATCATACCAACATTATTGAATTTAATTTGTTTGCCAAATTTTAATCTTTAAACCCACATGGAAAATATGATAAGTAGGATTGAGTTGCTTTGAATTTTTGAATTGCCATTAGGGTTTTTATCAAAAGGGGAAATTTTGTTAACAGGCAATTTGATTAAAACAATTTCAAACTATTGAAAAACAACTGAATGGTTTAGTTTGCAAGTTTGAAATTGGAAATTTTGAGCAAGGGGTGAAAGTTTAAATTGTTTTGAACTTTGATTTGTTTTGAAAAACAGAATGCAATGCTCATGTGATGCATATCATGCAAGCAAAAAGAAAACAAACACTCTCTAATAGGGTAACACCCCAGGTGTTACAGACGACACCACTAACAAGGGATTGCGCCCTCGCAATCCACCTGCTAACCCGGGAGGGGAAAGAAGTTCGACTATCGATTCTTCGTGCTTCTGGTTGATCTCCTCGACACCACTAACAAGGGCTTCTCGACACCACTAACAAGGGATTCTTGCTCGGGCTGACGACGATGTTCTTCCACCAGGAATCTTCCGATGATCGAACCTATTAGGTTAAGGGCTCAGAAAACGTCCACCCACGTAGGATCCTAACACTTTGAAAGATTGAGTACGAGGGTAGACTCCAAAACAAATAAGATGGGAGGGCAAATAGAATAGGGATAAGGAGAAAACAAGAATCCTATTGAGATGTTTTCCCAAAATAGTTTAGCAGAAATAGTTTTTGACACTCTAGAAACAACGACCGTTAGCGAGGTTATCCTACAGGCTTTGCGGACCCATTGCTTCGATAACCATTCGTATCGAAACAATATCGGGAATCGGAACCAAGGCTCTGATACCATTTGTGACGCCCCGAGATCGGGCACTATGCAGATTTCAGCATTCCCGCCAAATCCGCATAATAACCGATTCCAGGTTGCCACTTATGATAACATTACAACAGTTCACGAATATTCCACAAATTACAACAGAAACAGATAGATACAAGATGACTCAAACGGGTCAAGGATACAACTGATACAATACAAAGATCCAAATAACAACGGAAGAAACAACATAGCGTCCGGCTACGGACAAGATCCAAATTGGACTAAGAGTCCTGAAGATAACCGAGAGCGTCCAATCCCTGCCCAGGCCAAGCCGGAGGGATTCCCAAGCTAACGTCGTCAGACTTCAAACCTGTTGACTGCAATGTTGAATATGCAGCCACGAAAAAGATTCGTGGGTCAGTACGGTTAAGTACTGGCAAGTGGATAAACCATACTCACAAGATACCGGCGTAGCCAGTCATCACAAGATACAAATACTTTGGGATCAACGGAAAGGAAGGGGTTAGTGCAAATAAGCGGCAAAGGGCTGCTCTAACCATCTACAGAGAGATACTACAACTTCCGGCTAACAGAAAGAAGATAAGATCGAGTATTGTAACCAACTGAAAGTAAATCCAAACAAACCCATCCTGGATCTCGCCCCTTATCCGAAGAAGCAATCCGAGGATAACTCACACAGTTGGATTAATGATGGTTCAGATTATTGTGTCAATAAGCCTATTACTAGTCAAGTTGTTAATCATGGGGTGAAAGATTGTTAATCATTAGGTTTAAGTTGTCCTGAGTACTTGTTAGCCAGTACTTTCACCAAGTAATCCATAACCGCGGAAAAAACACGGCTTCTCGAGAAGATTATCCCTGCATGGTTGCACCAATTTGGTCGTACACGTAAGAATAACCCGCCAGATGGGGAGCTAACCCACCAAGCGAGGTATTCTACACAACTCAACTCTTCTTCGCATCAAGCCCAAAGCACCTTGGCGCACGGCTAATCGAGCCAGAAGAAAATGGACCCTCATAGCACTCTAAGAACGTGTCCTCCTATATGCCGACTACGAAAGTTCCACCCGGGATCCAAGGGCTCGCAAGATCATGCATGCAGCAAATGGAAAACCCGAACTAAATGAGGCGATTTGGACGAGATGCGAATCGAGTCAAATTGAGGGGGGCGCCCATACTCGCTTCCCACATGCGGGTAGTGCGCTCATCATGGATCAGTAGACAAGACCCTTTTCCTATTAGGGTCGACACTAGCAGGCCTCAAAACCACAAAGGACCTCCTGCCGGTGCCTTATCATCAAATTATTATTTAACAATAGCATTAGCATGATTGATTGATTAAACATCGAGCCCCCAGAACGATAATAATAGTAAAAGAAGTAACCGACAACAGACTCGAGCAAAAGCAACCCTAAGCATGCAGCTACGACACGAAGGCCAACGGGGTAAACAATCAACAGTTAATAGGAAGTGGAAGGAAAGGCTATAACATGGCTGCAAGGTAAACAATATGATAGGATCGAAACACAAGCATCGTATCAACAGGCTAGAATAAGAACAACGGAAAGAATCGGTAACAAGTGATGAAAGGCAGCCATATGGCAGCAAGTGAGTATACTTGCCTGAGATCCCGCAAGGTAGCAGAACTTGTCGTTGCTCACATCATCTCAACGTCCTATCCGGGAAGAAGCAACGAACCTCGAACAAACACCGGATGCAACAATTACTACTACGGCAAAAGATCCAGCATGATCAAGATATGGATGCATGACAGGTTTAAAGATGCATCAAAGTAAACTAGTTGACAAGATAAACAGATTTAAATGAACCCATATGCAATTTGAGTTACATATGAAAAGCCCATGAATTATGGTTGGAACAATTGTTTTCCTACTAATCATTAGGTGAAAGTGGTTTAGGATGAGGCATGGATGAGGAAAACAACAAAATAACAACACTAGAACCAGTTGGAAATAAGGTTTACCAATTTTAGAAATTTATTTATTAAGTTAGAAATTTTTGGTTCCTTAAGGGTGTCACACCAACAATTGTTGTTTTCATCAAGTTAAAGTGTTCAAAACAATTAACAAAATTTGTATTTGAAGAGAACATCAAATTTTAGTTGGATTACATGTTTCAAATATTGAAATTGGAATTAGGATAATTTAATTATGAATTAAACAAGTTTTAAATGGATTTGAAACAAGTTTGAATTTAATTGAAGTTTTATTTGTTCAAAACATAATTTCAAACTCACATTTGAAAAGTTCACACTTTGATGGTTTGAAAACATATTTTGCATGTTCAAAATTATTTTATTTTGAGCAAGTTATGATTTTATCAAATTTAAATGAATTAAACAAGTATTAAATTATTTAGGCAATTTAAATTATTCAAACCATGAAACAAAATTTATATTTGAAAAGGTTATTCAAAATGGTATGGAAAACATATTTTATTTGCCTTATTTGGAATTAGTATGAATTATTTATGAATTGTTGCAAATTACAATTGAATTATTTGAATTCAAATTTGAATTGCATTTTGAAAATTCAAAACAGAAAACAAATGGCATATTTGAAAAGTACAGGAAATTTGGAGTGGGATACATATAAATTTTGTAGTATTTGGATTTATGAATTAGAAATTATAGCCAGTTGAATTTTGAGGGTTATTAATCATTTCTGAAAAAAAGAAAATAGGGGATTAAACCCTTTGCACCGCGGCTGGGCTACCCACACTGGCTGACCAGTGGGGCCACGCCAGGGTGGCGCCAACGTGGCGCGGGTGGAGGCAGCACTGGTCTGCTACGTGCATGACAGGTGGGCCCGCGGGGGTGGCGCTGATTAATTCACAAAAAGGGGGGAGCTTATCGCGCCCGCGGGGACTCGACCCCGGGTCGCTGCGCTACGCGGAATAGAACGGAACCACTACGCTACTGTCACGGTCGTGTTGGTTCAGGTAATTGACGAAAGAAGAGGTGATGCCCTCGGTGTTTAACTGAATTTACGACAGAACGCTGAACCTGACGGAACAGAACCGATCGATCGCCGGCAGATCATCGGCGGGGCTCAACGGGGTGAGGCGCTCGGGATGTGGGCGTGCTTGCAGTGCGCGGTGGCCACCGTGAGTGCGGTGCGACTGCGGGGAAAGGGAGGAGGACGGAAGGGGTTGGGTGCTCATCGGGTTCAGGTAGAGGAGGCGCTGTCGATGGCAGCCGCGGTGAGGTCTTGCCGGCGACGGCGCGGCCTCCACGGGCGCTCCCGGCAAGCGACGAGGGGACGGGGAGACACCAGGGACCGCCGCGGTTCCATTCCCGGCCGCGGATGCTCCTCGAGGTGACCATGGCAGTGGGGGGGTGACGGGGAACAGAGGTGAGCTCACGGCGGTTTCAGTTATGTTCAGAGAAGGAACTAGCAGAGAGGAGGGGGATAGAGAGGACGGCGGCGATGGGGAAGGGAACTAGGGTTGCTGCGAGCAGAGGGTAGGGGGGTAGGTTATATGGGGATTGGAGCTTGGTACGGATGCGAATCGGGAGGGGGAGAGGATGATCGAGTGGCTCTGCAGCTGTTCGTACAGGGAGGGGTGACGTGGGAGGAAGACGACAGAAGGAGGGTACTGGGCTAGAAGGTTTGGTGGGCTGGGGGGAGAAAAACAGGAAAGGATGGGGTGGGCTTGGGAAGAAAAGGGAAAAGGTGGGCTGCCTCTCCTTTTGGGATTTTCCTTTTTCCTTTTTTTTTTGCAAGAGATCAAGAGGGAGAGAGAGAAAGGATAGGGGTTTTGGGGTGGTTTATTGTATTATATATTTTTATTACTTTTTTCAAAATAGAAAAAATGAAAGCAATGTTAGCATTATTTTCACAAGGTGGAAAAAGGATTTTGGGGTTTTAGGGTTAGGAATTATTTGTGTTAATTTTCCAAATAGAGTTTGGGGGTGTTTAGTTGATAATTAATTTTTATTAAGTTGCAAACAATAATCAAAAGCAAAGGTTAGTTAATGATTTTCAAGATTTGGAAATATTACTTTGATTTTTAAGTGGTTAGTTGAATTTCAAACAATGTTTGATTTGGGAATTTTGGAAATAATCAAGTGCTATTTAATAAGCTCAAGCAATCATACCAACATTATTGAATTTAATTTGTTTGCCAAATTTTAATCTTTAAACCCACATGGAAAATATGATAAGTAGGATTGAGTTGCTTTGAATTTTTGAATTGCCATTAGGGTTTTTATCAAAAGGGGAAATTTTGTTAACATGCAATTTGATTAAAACAATTTCAAACTATTGAAAAACAAATGAATGGTTTAGTTTGCAAGTTTGAAATTGGAAATTTTGAGCAAGGGGTGAAAGTTTAAATTGTTTTGAACTTTGATTTGTTTTGAAAAACAGAATGCAATGCTCATGTGATGCATATCATGCAAGCAAAAAGAAAACAAACACTCTCTAATAGGGTAACACCCCAGGTGTTATAGCTCTCCTCAAGGACTCCGGAAAGTATGGTGTTGATTGGATGAACGGAGTGGGAGATCTAGGAGGATGAAGCCCGCATTAATGGGGGGAGAGAGAGAGTGTAAATCAAAGCGTCATCAAGCATCAAAACTGATAGGAAGGAAGATGCACTTTCACACTCCTCCAACTTCGACGAGTGAGGGCGGCGCGACCACGCTGACGATGCAGCCTTGGAGATCTAGGGTTAGGTTTCGGCGATGAAACCTAGTTCATCGCCATATATATGTATTATTTACTTTTGCATCTGCATGTATAGGATCAGCAAGTGTTCGTCCGTCTCGTTCTCAGGATAATGAAAAAAACTATAAAGTTCCAGTTTGTAATTTAGTATCTGTTCTACGTCGTGAATTTTTAGACTAAAAACGACCAAAAACGCGGAATGAAAACCACGTTTTCAGTATCGTGTTTTCAACTTTTTCAGTCACCGCTATAGTTGCTCTAAGAGCATCTCTAGCAGAGCCCCTAAACTGAAAACTGAAAACCTTTTCTCAGTTCTTGTTTTATCTTATTCTGCAGGTTGCGGAGGTGGGGCTCGTAGCAGAACATGTAAACATGAACTGTAAATTGCTAGTTTCATTGGTTTGGCGGGAATGCAATCGGACGAACTAGCTGTTCCTCGCCGATTTTGCAAAATAAAAAGTAACTAAACATACACGACGATGAATTAGGGTTCATCTCCGCCCCTATATCTTCTAAAGAGAAAATGCCCGACAACTCGAGTCATCGGGGCTTCATTTTCCTCGTCTCCGGTGTCGCCTTCAGTTGGAGGAGGAGCAGATCGAGGAGGAGGAGGAGCTAGAGCTGCCGCCGACCTGCTCGACCTAGGACGCCGCAACGCCGCTTCTTCCTCTGCGTCTTCTTGTCTGCGCGAAGGCTGTGTTCCAACTGCCTAGCGTTGAACGCGTCCAGGTGCCGCTGGCAGCGGTGGTGCCAAATCGTCTACCGCCGCTGGTTCCAGATGCTCTTCTCGATGCCGAGCTGGAGGAGATCCTCCTTGGTCTCGACGAAGGACAGTGGGGCGTCGTCGCTGTCGTCCTCACCTGAGCTGTCCTAGGGCGGGCTACATGCGACGACGGTGCCCGGGCCACGTGTTGGGGCGGCGCCTTCGCCGACCAGCAGGCCGTGGATGCGGCCGTATTCGCCATGCGAGGCACGGCCGCACCGTGAGTGTGGCTGGTGTGGGGCGTGAGGGGAGTGAATCACTCTGTTGGCGCTGGCAGTGATGTTGCTCTGTGGCTGCACCGCGCAAATGCGGCGGCGGCGGGGCTAAAACACGCAGGGAGGGGATCCAATCGCTCGCCATAGCTAAGCTGCGCGGTGAGCAATTGCGACGGAGGGGTCTAGGGTTCGAGGAGGCTCTTGACTTGAGAACGGCTCCTGAACCCGTTCATATAGCGGTTAGTTGGGGGATTTTCTGGCCCCCGAGTAGCGTTTTTAGGCCGGCTCACGTTTTCAGTTGCTGCTAGGGCATCCAAATTGAACCCAAACCCTAAAAGCGCAGTTTCGGCACTTTTGGGGAACCGATAGAGATGCTCCAAGGGAAGGACGTGAGACAAACCGACTAGAAAGTTTTGTGTTGGACTACCTCCTAATTGGGTAAATTTGTGAAACTTCGAGAGAGATTTTTCACTAATTTTAGAGAAATTGTTCTAACTGGGGCTTGGTATGTTCGGTGGATTAGGTTACAGAGAGAGCATGGTGAATGAGTGCGGTCAGTAGCGCAATGTGCAGTGTCAATTTAGGTACTTGTTACAAATTACATTCGAGCAGCAGATTCTACACAAAAGGAGAGGACATTCAGTCGAAATCGGAGGGTTTACATCAAAAGCAGTTGCTCCAATTTTGCAAGAGATTTGCATTAGTGTACAACCTTTACAGAAGTGAGTTCGTTTATTGTCCTAGGATCCCAATGGTGCCTCATGCTCTAGCAAGAGTGTGGATGGCAACCTAATGTTTATACTTTGAGGACCTTCCAAGTTTATAATTCCTTTGTTAACTGAGGGTGTAAGTGTGATTTGATTAATAAAGTGTGCCGCAATGACATTATCTGAAAGAAAATAATAATCCCCGAAAAACACTCGTATTTTCCGTCCTCCTCCCCGTCTCCTCTCTCTCTCTCTCTCCTCCCTCCCTCCCTCCCTCGCACTCTCCTCCTAGGAATCTTACTCCCGTTCCAACTTGACCGCAATCCGCACGCACCTCAAAAGCGGCCTCCACCGTTACCCAAGACGGGAACAACGCCCGCGGCCTCGAGCTCACCCAGTCCCCCGCGATTTGAAGTTCCATGGCGGGAGCGGAGGGCCCCTGCCCCCCGATCGAGCCTCCGCGGCCCGCCCGCGGCGACGCCACGACTTGCGGCTCTCCTATCAAGTGGGACGACGACGACAATAGCGACGGCATGGTCGCCTTGGCGGTGAGCTCCCTCTTTCCTATCCTGGTGCCGTCCTTGTGAAGTTTGTTTTGCGTGCACGCTTTTCTTTAGTTGAGTTGGGTTTTGCGGAGAAGTTTGTAGATTGGATGAGCGATAGCCTAATCAGGGGCTCCGTTGCTGTGAAAAGCCTTGCATAAGCCTAGATATATCTAATGGGTGATTACTAATCAGCTTAAGCGATAAGCGGAAAGGTTGGGGGTTTTCCTCGATTGAACAGCTTGTGCTGCTGGGGACTTTGTTGCGTTGCTAGTTATTTTTGGCATGTCGCTGCAGTCTTGCAGAATTGGATAGATGGGTGGATCAATTAGAAACTGTTTATATCCAACTCAGGAGTATCATGCAAAATTTCATATTTTGTTTTTGATATTATTCTTTCCTAACATAGGGACTTGGCCTCTTTGACCAAGAGGCAGACGATCCTCCTGCCAACAGTGGCATGTTCAGTGACCCCGATACTGCCACCGCTAGCGACTGCAACACTGATATAACTGAAGATTTTGTTAAGAGGGAATCAGGGCAGTATTTCTATTATGGTGCACCAGTTCATGAACATACCGGCATCTGGGTGCCTGTTTCTGTTCCACCAATGACAGAGCATGATCATGAGGACTGGCGCAAGGGCCTTGGCTGTAATGGTGGGTATTTCCCAGAAGAAGTATTCAAGTGGGAAGTAGATGAGGAAACTAAGGAGATGACAATGTGGGATGTATTTTCTGAGATGGCTGTTGCAGCAAAAGATAAAGCAATATCTGTCGCATCTTGTGATCTTGGGAGATGTGCGATGTCAGTGACGTCCAACTTTTTCCTCCAAGAAGCTTGGAAGGATATGGCACAAACGCTTGCGGACGCCAATGCTGATATTGCAAATGAGCTCCTCGAGAGAGAATTAACAAAGTGGTTGCCTGACAGCGCATCTAGTACCTGCATGCTATGTGGTGTGCGCTTTCATCCGATAATGTGTTCTCGCCACCATTGCCGCTTTTGTGGCGGAATATTTTGTGGTGGCTGTTCAAAGGGTAGAAGCTTGATGCCTCCAAAATTTAAGACTTCCGAACCCCAAAGGGTTTGTGATGTTTGCGGAGTACGCCTAGAGAGCATCCAACCTTACTTGATGAATCAGATCAGTCGTGCTTCACAACTTCCAACTCATGATGTGACAGACTTGAGTACACTGAGGTCATGGCTGAACTTTCCTTGGACACACACAATGGAACACGAGATATACAAGGCTGCAAATTCTATACGCACCTACAGCAAGGTATAACTTTTCCTGTACTTAAAATTGTTAATGCTTGCTGAAGTGTTTTGTAATTATGTTGCAGTACCTTTACATATGTTTCTCTCTATGGTTCTTCGACACATAATATGTGATTTTCCTTTTGTGTTAAACATTAGTGTCAACCAAAGGCTTGGTACGAAATGCTAAGATGTTTAATGTTTTATTATTCCGTGTCAATCAAGTGTCAAGTTAATGATATTCATGCCTCTGTTTTAAACCTGATTCTAGCATTAAGGGGAGTTGTAAGTCTGCCATAAGTCTTGGGGTATAGTTATTTCCAGTTTGAGTAATTACTAGGTTGATGAATGAGAGTGTGGAAAAGACTGATTGGGAGAACCTCGAATTAAATAAAACCATGTGATTTCTAATATAGAAAGGGTGCAAAGTAGCTGTTCGCATTCGTCAGCAGATGCATAGCTGATTTGACCTATATGCATGTATTTTTTGAAGGAACAATAAGACCGCTCCATTTAAGTTTCTCTAAATACTGCTGCTAAATCCAATCGACAACATTTTTTATTGTTTTCACATTTCAAATGTGCCAATTATCGTAATCTGGTGATACTGGATTTCCAGGCCATTCTCATTGCTGAAAGTGATGATTCTTCAGTTAGCCAGGCCAACTAATATCATCAAATTAATCTTTTATGTATTGTTCAGGTGGGACGACTTAAATCAGAGAAGGCTATCCCTGATACAATTCTTAAACAAGCAAAAGGTCTTGCTATAATTACTGTAGTAAAGGTCGGGATGATGGTCACATACAAGGTTGGTACTGGGCTGGTCGTTGCTCGAAGAGCTGATGGTTCCTGGTCACCTCCTTCCGCAATCTCCACTTGTGGTATTGGATATGGAGCTCAGGTGACTTCATCAATTCAAGTGTTCTTTAAATCGAAGAAATTATGTTTGTATCGATTATGGTCACATACATGCACATTGTAATGGATGTGTTTTATTTTTTACTTTACTCAACAGGCTGGAGGTGAGTTAGCGGACTTCATTATTGTGCTGAGGAACACTGATGCCATCAGAACATTCAGTGGAAAGGCACATCTGTCAGTAGGTGCTGGTGTTGGTGCCTCTGCTTGTCATGTTGGACGAGTAGCCGAGGCCGATTTTCGTGCTGGTGATGGTGGTTATGCTGCATGCTATACCTACAGTTGTAGCAAAGGTATTTCGAATTAACATACCAGCTGCGCATAACTTTGGAATCTTGTTCATATGTTCATCTGCATTTTGAACTAAACACATGGAACATGTTTTCACTATTATGATAATGTTGGTATGTTGACACAGTAACCCAATTATTGTTCGCTGGGTCTATGGGGAAGTAATAATAATATAAATAAAAATTCACATATACCATGACAGACGTCAGTGTGTCGTATAATACGTCATGTAGTATTTTGGTGGTGCTTATGATCAGATACAATGATATGATTGTGTTACTTGAATAACTAGTTTTCCTGTTATAGCCACATGAGCTAGGCGGTAATAGTGTAATTTGGCGATAAATTGGTACAGTTGAGTTCATTGCTAAGTGCATGTGGTTATAGCTCATCGCTGTAACAACTAATTATATACTTTTCTCTCGCGTCGCAGGTGCTTTTGTGGGATGTGCGCTCAATGGTAGCATCGTGTCCACTCGAGACACCGAGAATGCCCGATTTTACGGTGGTCTCGTCAAGGCACCTGATATTCTTCTAGGATCCATGGACAGGCCGCCTGCAGCAGCTGCACTCTACAAAGCTTTGTCAGAATTGTTTGACAAGATTGGAAAATGATCCCGTCTTGCTTCCTGTCTCTACTACTTGCTGTTCCTGGTAAATGCGCCGCTGCTCTCTGTATAGGTAAATTGGATTCTGGCTTGCCACTCCTCACTTATTCGTCGGTAGGAATTAAGCAATTGTACAGTCCACCAGTCGTCTATACTGTCAGAAGGATTCTTCCCGGGTACCACGACCCACCCTGTAAATACTTGTAAGTACATTGGAACGAAACTCGTTTTGAGAATCACGATATACGAGAAAAAGTTGTTCTCTGTTTTACCTTCTCACCTTTATCTAGCACATTCCTGTTGTTCAGTTTATGCGACTGATTTACGTTGTTCATTCTTTTTTATAATCACTGAACTTGTGCAGATGAAAGATCTCATTTTTGGTACCGCTCTCCCTCTTATGAGTCTCTGTCAGCCGTTGTTTAGTAGCTACGTGGGGGTACGAAAGAGGACAAACAAAGGATAAAATTACATAGCAGTCCTCAGATCTTACAAGGAACACCCTAGAAAGCGCCCAGAAAACGCGATCAGGTCCTTGGCCTCCACCACCGGAATCTGGAGGCGAACGCCGGCCAACCCGCAAGCCTCCGGGGACGAAACCACTTGGAGCAGATGAGAAGTGAAGCGCTGACTCGAATCCAGTGCAAAGCCTCCCATCTGGAGGTTGAAGAAGCACCACGAAGGGCGCAAGGAGAGGCTGCCTCTTCAGCCAAAGATCGCGGAGGCAAAACTTGGTCGCTGTCGAGAAATCGTAGTAGTTTTCATAGACTGGGGTGCCATGAGACTACGGTAGAGACGTGGGGTAACGGGATAGCGTAGTAACACAGAACACGGGATTTTACCCAGGTTCGGTACGTCGCGACAGTACGGCGTACCTACTCCTGCACTTCTCACTAACTGGGACTAAAGCCCGTATAACAAGGTTACAATGTGAGGGAATAGATCTAGCTACTCGACGAGGATGAACTTCCCGGCGAGTTGCGTAGAGCTTGAACTTGTGTCTAACTTAACTTTTTTAATCTATCTCCCGTCCGGCTTTATATAATAGCCGGATCAGGGCTTACAGAACAAGAAACCTAGAAGACTACGATTAACTTGTAACTTGGAAAGTAAGGAATCCGTCTTCTCCTCCAAGCCAGATCACGCGGGCCGTGATCCGGGTTCTTCTAGAATCCGGCTTCTGCGCGTCGGACTACTGGGCCGCCCAATGGACCTAAGCCCATTACCATGTAGGCCACCCTGGTAGTCCGGCTCTTTTGTCTACCATCTTCTATACCCCTAATCAGTATATATCCGACAGTAGCCCCCAGGAAGAATCAAAACTCTGAAACTCCGCCTTTCGTCAAATACATTTTGTCCGGGAAAACTTGATTCAGCAGTCTTGATTCTTTCTTCTTTCCTTTTGAAGGAGATGGTAACATAAAACTCGGAACTATGAAAATCCGGCTTTTCTTCTCGCGATCCTTCGCGGAAAAGGAACTTATGACATCAGCGCCTTAATCATGCTGACGCAAGCGCCGCTTGGTTTCACGCGGGAAACCCTGTAACGTATCTCTGACAGATTCTCACGGGAAACGAGGAGATAACCATCATTCCTCTGTCGTTCCGTTTCCCGGATTTTCCGGCGAGCGACACGCGTCGAACATCCAACGGTCAAAAGAGCCGTTGGCACGTATCTAGAGGTTTTCAGGCTATAAATAGCCGTCCTCGTCGTCATCGGAAATCTTTCCTCACTCACTCACTGCCCACGCCATTGACGCAACCGCGAGCTCGAGAGCAAGACCTTGCCCCGACGAACCCTTCGCACGCCGGAGCGCTCCAAAACACACCACCAAAGGATGGCATCTCCGTCGTCCTCACCGGCTCGCGCCTCCATCGACGAACTTTTGGGCGACCTAGATCCACAGCTAGGGTCGCCCAAGCATGCCGGCGGCGAGCCGGAAAAGGCCACGGCATCCGCGGCGGGCGGAGGAAACGCTTCCGCCGCCGCGGACGTCGCGGGTCCAAGCGCCACGACAACCCCGCCGTTCGCACCTGAAACGGCGGAGGAGAAAATCGAGCTCCTTGGCGAGAAACTCGCCGCCGCGAAGGCCGCCGCCGCCGCCGCCGGAGCAGACGAGGAAGAGGAAACTGCAGGCAACTGGAATTCCTGCAGTATTCCCCCGGCTCTCCTTCCAAACTTGGAGAAGGAGGGTTTGGTGCTCAAAAAGAAATGGCGGCTCCCGGAAGAGGAGACCGAACCCATGCCACAAGAGGGCGAAAGGGTACTTCTTACCTCCCACCTTCTACGAGGTATGGGGCTCCCACCTTCCTCTTTCTTCCTCCAGGTTCTGTCACATTACAGCATCCAACCTCACAACCTTCCTCCTAATTCCATTCTGTACATGGCCGGCTTCCAGGCCTTGTTCGAAGGTTACCTAGGAATAGAGCCTAGGTTAGATTTTTGGCTGTATTGCTTTGGGGTCAAGCGTAACTCTTCGGAGGGCGCACTCCCAAATTGCGGGACCATTTCCTTTACTCTTCGGAGATTCCGAGAGGATTGGTTCCCCAAAATCAAAACTTCAGAATCCGTCAAATTTTGGACGGGTTCTTTTTTCTATCATCCCGACGTGCCTTTTCCTAAAAAGGCCGTCGGGGTTCCACCTTTTGTGAACTCCGCCGCCGTTCCCCAGGATAACTGGGTAACAGAGGCCGTCCAAGTTCTGCCTCCAGATCTGCTAAGGATCAAGAGGCGCATCGCCAAGCTCACCTCCTCCAAACCTCCTTTGACCGGTATGGACACGGTCTTTTGCTGGCTGGATAGGCGGATTCAGCCATTAGCAAACCACGGAGGCCGTCTCCTGTGTGAATACACGGGAGCCAAGGATCCAATGCGGACAACCGACAAGGATTGGCCCGCAAAGGAACTTAGGCGGCGCATCAATCAGTTGGTCGCATCGCGCGACCAATACACGGAGAGTCGGCCAATGTACACGGCCGACAACCCAGCTCCCAAGGTAAATTTTCCGTCATTTGGGTATAATCTCAATTCCTGGATAATCTACCTTTTGACTCTGATTGGTTCTTCCGACAGCTTCCGGATCTTCCAGACTCGGAGTTAGCCTCCGAGGCCGAGCTGGATGCGCTGCGCACCGCTGCTACGGGTGGGCGCAAGCGCAAGAAGATAATTTCTTCGGATGAGATTATCGACCTTGACGGAATCCCCGTCGCCACTTCCAGGTTATTTTCTTCTGGGTTTTTCTTTTATGGGATCTTTTTCGTCCATCTTCGGTGTTTTAACCTTTTCCGGGTTTTTGGTTTTTAGCCTACCCCCCTCCAACCTGAAGCCGAGAAAGCTGAAGAAACTCAGAGTTTCTTCCAGCCGAGGCAGCCAACCATCTCCCGCCGTCGCCCCGGACACGCCGCAGACAATGGCGGAAGAGCCTACTGCAACCCCCACCACCAAGCCCCCAGAGCCCAGCCAGCCCGTTGTATCCGAGTCGGATACGAGGGAAAGGGCGGCCCCAGAGGTGGGGAAATCTCCTCGGACTTTCGACGAGGAAATCCCCACCTTTGATAAGGATTTTAAAGCTATCAATGACGGCTTGGACGCAGCCGGAAATCACTTCGCGGAATACGCGAAAGAATTCAAAGAAAACTTAGCGGGTTTGCAGCGCATGAGCCAGGTATATAACTCTAGCCCCCAAGCATTAATTAAAATGCGTGCTTTTTGCTTTGATGCTTTTTGTACTCATTCTTCTCCTTTCCATGTTTCAGCAAACCTCCGAGGCCATAAACCTGGAAGTTTTCAGGAAGCTCACCATCAAGAATAAAGAAGTTCGAAGTCTTCTTTCTATTCTTGAGGAGAAGGAGGCGGAGCTGGAATCATCTCAGCTCGCTTTGACGGAAACGAAAGGTAAGCTTTTTCGTTTTGAAATTTCCGATTTAAGACTTTGTCTAAGTTTTTTCCCGAGGAAATTGATCAACTCGGATTTTCCCTTGCTTTTCAGCTGCCTTAGCTCAGGCTAAGCAAGCAGCGGAAGATTCTGGCAACGCCGAAATTCTCCGCAATGAGAACATTGAGCTTCACAAGAATCTTGTGAAAGCTCAACAAGACCTGGAAGCCAGCAACCTGGCTCTTGGAATGGCTAATTCCAAGGCTTCCGAACAGGCGGAGAAAGACAAATCCACCATTCAGGATTTGACCGAAGCTCTGAACCTTCGCCTGGAGGAAGTTTCCGAGATCGACAAGCTCATCGGTAAATTTCTTACCCTTTTCCTCATCTTTCCATGTTTTGCTTTATCTGTTTGTCTGCTTAACCCTTTTGTATGTTTTATTGGATCAAACAGGAGACACCCCAGATGGAACTCGGATTGCAGGCATCCGAGCTTTCGGGGAAACATGGAATTTGATTAAGGCTGCCGGGACGCAGCTCATAGAGAAGTTCCTTCCCGATAAATCTGGGGAATGCTCGGAGGTTGAAAAACTTCCGGGTATCATCATGGAGGTGGCGGAGTCCAAGGAGTCTCTTCTCCGCTCCGCTGCACGGGATGGTGCGCGCATGGCCTTAGGCCTTATGCGCATGCACTATCCTAGTGCCAAATCCTGGCGTGTGGCCACCGGTGTCCCTCAGGGATACACGGATGCGCAACGAACCACCATCTTTGGTGAAGTTAAGGGCCACGCCACCCAGATTGCCGCCATGGTAAATGTCGCCGTCAACTATCCAGAAGAGGAAGCTCCTCCAATCCCCGACGAAGAAAGCAGCGAGGAGGAGTCGGATTCTTGAAAAGTTACCTGGAACCTGGATAGAAAAAGTAGACAATAGGAGCATTACTGTTCTTTCATTTGTAATCCAAAATGTAATGCTTCTTTTGTATTAATGAGAATTCCGCCTTTTGCAGTTTAAACTATGAAATTACTTTGCAAGTTGTTTGGATTTTACCATTCCTTTATCTTCTAAGTTCTCTGGTGTATATGCTTTAACTGTCCTTAGTGTTTGAAATGGCTCAAATAGCATTATGAATCGTTATGCCGAGTAACTGGGGACGAACCAATCAGTTTTGAAACTCGAAAACATGAATCATGCTAAAGCCATTTTTACTAACTAGTTCCAGTAACCCGGCACACACACAATCAGATAAGACTTAGAGAAACAAGGAAAGTTTTAAGTGAAGCATGGGCACGCAGGCAATTCAAGCTTCCTTTAGCCGTTAAAAGGCTGAAAAATCATTCAGTTATGTAACGCCGAGTACGCAAGCACAATTCGGGTTAACGTTGAGAAGTTTGCAAGATCATTGGGAAATAGATGAGGCGGAAACACTTTGCACTTATAAGAAATATGGATGATAGTATTCCGACAACTTTATTTCATGATCTCAAAAGATGTTTACATAGAATTGAACTAAGTACAGAAGGGGACATAACTTGCTAGACGTTCCCAGGCTTCCGCAATCCACTTGACCTTGTCGAACTTCTCCAGCAGTTTGTGACATGGTAAGGTTTTAGCCCCCAGCCAACTAAGAAATCTTTTTATGGCTGTGGCGGAACCCGGCAATTCTGGGACATCTTTTGCACACGTAAGTTCTGAGATGTTCGAGATTGCCTTAATCTTTTCCGGGTTAACTTCTATTCCTCTATGAGAAACGATGAAACCCAGAAGTTCACTTGAGGGAACCCCGAATACGCACTTAGATGGATTCAACTTCATCTTGTAAGTGCGCAAGTTTTCGAAGGTTTCTCGCAAATCCTCAAGGAGTGTATCTTTTTCCTTGGTTACGACGGCAATATCGTCCACGTAAACATGGACATTTTTTCCAATCTGACTATGCAAACAGCGTTGCATGCAACGCTGGTAGGTTGCACCTGCGTTCTTCAGGCCAAAGGGCATGGTTACGTAGTAATACGTCCCGTACGGGGTTATAAAAGAAGTCTTGATTTGATCTTCCTTTTTCATGCGTATTTGGTGGTACCCGGAGTATGCATCCAAAAAGCATAAAAGCTCAGAGCCTGCAGTGGCATCTATTATTTGATCGATTCGCGGTAACGCAAACCTATCTTTCGGACACAACTTGTTCAATCCTGTGTAATCTATACACATTCTGAGGGCAGTTGTGTCTTTCTTCGGTACTAATACCGAATTTGCGGACCAGTCAGTATGGATTACCTCCTTGATGAAATCCGCTGCTAAAAGCCGGATAATTTCCTTGCCAATAGCCTTCCGTCTTCTTCCGTCAAATCGACGGAGACCTTGTTTGACGGGTTTTGATCCAGGAATAACCTTGAGTTGGTGCTCAGCAAGTTCCCTGGGTACGCCTGGCATGTCAGCTGGACACCAGGCGAAAATATCCCAGTTCTCACGGAGGAACTTGATGAGCTCGCCTTCCTATTTGTCGGTCATCCCAGTCCCTACAACGACGAATTTTGTCGGATCTTTGGGATCTAGGATTACCTGTCTTGTATTCTCGGACGCCTTGAAGCTATCTGTTGGCTTTCGAGTTTCTTTTCCTGCCGGCATTTCTTTCGGCGATACCTCCTTGGCTAACTCCTTCAGTTCTTCCTGAGCTATAACTCTTTGAGCGCAAAGGGCGTTTTTCTTCTCCAACTCGTTTGCCAGCTTGAAATCACCGGCAATGGTGATTACTCCTCCTTTGGGTCCTGGCATCTTCAGCTTGTTGTAGATATAGCAAGATCTTGCCATAAATTTGGCGAAAGCCGGACGTCCGAGTATTGCGTGATACACGCTTTCGAACGGCACTACTTCGAAGGATACTTTTTCCTGCCGGAAGTGATCTTTATCTCCGAAGGTGACATCTAGGGAAATTTCTCCTAGGGATCGTGCTTGCCTGCCAGGAACAATGCCATGGAAGCGTATATTGTTGTAGTTGAGCTGGGACTCGGATATCTTCAAGTGTTTCAGTGTATCCAGGTACATTATGTTAATGCTGGATCCTCCGTCCATCAGCACTCTTCTTAGCCTAGTGTTTTGAACAATAGGGCTTACAACAAGAGCTTGTGTGCCGGGTTCAGGGATATTTCCGGGATGATCTGACTGATCCCAGATTATCGGTGTGTTGGAATACTTCAAGAATTTTGGGGTTGCAGGAACAACCGCGTTTATTTCTCGAAGTGTCCTTTTGGCCACCTTTGCTGACGGGGTTGCTAGGAAAGTTAACATTGCTTCTCCGTCAACTCTCGGAAATTTGGGTTCGCCTTTTCGCTGTTGTTCCTGGATTTTGTCATCAGTGTCCGATTCACTGTCTTCTTTTTCAGCTTCTGGCTTTTGTTTGGCAGGTTTCCTCTTGGAACCCTTCCCTTTATTTCCGGATCCTGCATTGCCTTTCATATGCTTGTTTAGCCGGCATTGCGCGTTTGTGTGGGTTGGTTTCCCAAACTGAGAGTGGTGGACGCAGGGTTCCGACTTAATTCTCTCCCATTCTTCGGGAGTGTAATTGATTGGATCTGGACTGCGGCCTTTCCACTTGTTCACCTTTTGTCCTCCAAAGGCTATGTTAACCTCCTTGGGCATTGTTGTTGACTCCGGAGTTCCTTTTTTATCAGAACGAGGTGTTTTCTTGGCCAGTATCAGTGACTCAATATTGCCTCCTCTTGCTCTGATATCGTCTTCGGCTGCAGCATGCTCATTAGCGGTTGTAAGCATAGATCCGAGATCTTTGTGCTTTTTAGAACCAACCATGAACGGTACAAGTCCGGGTTTTAGGCCATTGACGAAAGCATGCATTGCTTGTACGTCAGTTACTCCAGAGCAACTATTCTTCATTGCAGTCCATCTGGAGATGAAATCCACGTATGGTTCGTCTTCAAATTGGGTGCAACGGTTCAGCTGGTTGATGCTATTTGGGCGTTTGTATGTTCCTCGAAAATGCTGAGTAAATACTCTCGCCATATCATCCCAACTGTCGACAGTTCTTGATGGTAAACCATTGATCCAATCTCTGGCTCCGTCTAACAACATTAGGGGAAGAAACTTGACAGCTTCCAGGTCTGTCCCGTTGTTGATTTGGACGGCTGTGTAATAATCTGAAAGCCAGGTATCCGGGTTTGTACTGCCGGTATACTTTTGGTAGGTTGGACCAACTTTGGCGAAGCCAGAATGCAGGGTTATCCTTCGGATCCTGTCAGTAAAACACTTAGGACCAAAGTATAGATCATCCTTTTCTGCTCTATCAATATGTGCAGAATATCTCCCGGCTGAATGGACATAAGGGGATCTGCTCCTTTCTTTTCCATTGTTGCGCGGACGCGCTTTTCCGAGGTTATCTCTATCTCTTCCGTTGTCGCGCCCCCTGGGATTAGGTGGAGTCCTGCTCCTGTACCTTTCCTTATCCTTAGGCGGTGTCCGAGATCTTTCACGTCTGTGAGGTGTATCATATCTTCCGGCTTTTTCAGCTGGGTTTCTCGGAGGTGGCATTATTTTGCCGTCATTCCGGTGTTTGTCTTCCCGATCGTGTGGTTTATATCCATCTTTCGGGAGATGAGGTCCGGTTCTAGACGCTGCGTCCCGGTTGTCGGGGTTTTTCTTGTCTTTTCTCGGATCCTCTTTTTTATCCGAATCTCCGGGTTCTTCCGGTCCAGGTGCTCCAGCAGCGCAAGTAACCGTTTTGCAGAGGGCGGAATTATCATGCAGCCTCCCTGATCGCTCTTGGCCTCGCTGTTGCTGCTGTAATGCTTTTCCTAGGAAAGCATACACCCCTTGGAGTTTTTCCCCGTTGGAATACAGATCGTTATTGAGGATGGCGAACGCTGCTTCCGCGTTTTCCGCTGCAGTTTTGTATATTGGTTCGCCCTTGGCATCTTTGCCGTTTAACTGCTTTTGCCAAGATGGGTTATAAAACCTTTCTTTCGGCGGCAGTTCTTCCGGTTTTGCGATTCCGGGTAACCTAGTAGGTTTTAAGGCAGATCTATGCTTTCTCTCGTACTCCTCTATTTCTTCCTTCATGATTTTGATGTCATTATGGGTTTGTTGGAGATGTTGCCGAGATCTAAGCAGATGTTGTTGTTGCCGTTGGAAAGCTTGTCTCCTGGCTTCCAGCATCTCAGGGGGTTCATTGGGTCCCACTGGAGTTTGTAATAGCTCTTGCTCTTCCAGTTCTGTCATTGGCGGAGCGGTGATTTCCTTAGATTTCTTTTCCGTAGGCTTTGTGCCACTAATATCTCCAACTTCCAGGTTTTCATCAGCGAGATCAGCTGACTTTTTCTTCCGGAGTTTGTACTGGAGTTTTTTAGAAGCACGGTGCTTTTTCTTGGAAGAAGGAGGTTTTTTGACAGGTTCATCTTCTGTCATCTCCTTGACATTAGGGAATATCGGAGAAGTTTCTCCGTCTTCCCTCTCTTCCACTGGCGGAGGGGTTTTAGGGCTTTCCTGGCTATCGGCACCCGTTGTATCAGCTGGTTTTGCCATTAGCACTTCATGGAACCCTTCTTGAAAGGACTTAACTTTTCTTACGAAGGCATCATCGTCTTCGTCTTCGGGGTCGAAGTTATCCGATCCGGTTTCCGACTCCAATCTCGCCTCTATGGCGGCAAGCACGGACTCTGTTTCCGAGTTCATCGTCTGGTTGACGGATGTCGGATCTTCCGTCTCTGTGACGGGTATTGGTTCTTCCGTCTCTGTGACGGGTGTATTGTTGTCTGCCTCCTGCACGGGATTTCCGTCATCCGTGTTTTCAGCGATCTCGGATTGCACCATGCCGATAAAGTGCGTATCACTGTTTTGTCGGCGATCTGAGCAAAATCCGGCATCATAGTCGTCTTCGACTGGGTATAGGGCGGGTGGGAAATACTTGCTTCCACCGCAAAACCCCATTGCCTCCGCGGTTAATCCGATAAAGATGTTAGCAGATCCAATCGGTAAAACGCAGGCACTTACCAGGTGGTTTTGCGCCGGTATGTAGGATCCATTGTCGAGGAAGCGCCCGACGTCGTCGTCGAATTCCAAGCTTCCGACAGTGATCGATCTTCCAATTCCGCCTAGTATCCCAGATCGGAACTTCACGCCTGACGTCGTTTGCCCCACGGTGGGCGCCAACTGTCGAGACATCGTAGTAGTTTTCATAGACTGGGGTGCCATGAGACTACGGTAGAGACGTGGGGTAACGGGATAGCGTAGTAACACAGAACACGGGATTTTACCCAGGTTCGGTACGTCGCGACAGTACGGCGTACCTACTCCTGCACTTCTCACTAACTGGGACTAAAGCCCGTATAACAAGGTTACAATGTGAGGGAATAGATCTAGCTACTCGACGAGGATGAACTTCCCGGCGAGTTGCGTAGAGCTTGAACTTGTGTCTAACTTAACTTTTTTAATCTATCTCCCGTCCGGCTTTATATATTAGCCGGATCAGGGCTTACAGAACAAGAAACCTAGAAGACTACGATTAACTTGTAACTTGGAAAGTAAGGAATTCGTCTTCTCCTCCAAGCCAGATCACGCGGGCCGTGATCCGGGTTCTTCTAGAATCCGGCTTCTGCGCGTCGGACTACTGGGCCGCCCAATGGACCTAAGCCCATTACCATGTAGGCCACCCTGGTAGTCCGGCTCTTTTGTCTACCATCTTGTCGGATATATACTGAATAGGGGTATAGAAGATGGTAGACAAAAGAGCCGGACTACCAGGGTGGCCTATATGGTAATGGGCTTAGGTCCATTGGGCGGCCCAGTAGTCCGACGCGCAGAAGCCGGATTCTAGAAGAACCCGGATCACGGCCCACGTGATCTGGCTTGGAGGAGAAGACGGATTCCTTACTTTCCAAGTTACAAGTTAAACGTAGTCTTCTAGGTTTCTTGTTCTGTAAGCCCTAATCCGGCTATTATATAAAGCCGGACGGGAGATAGATTAGATAAGTTTCATAAGTTCTTTTAGTTCCAAGGTTCTGGGTTCAAGCGCAAGCCTTACGCAACTCGCCGGGAAGTTCATCCTCGACGAGTAGCTGGATCTATTCCCTTACATTGTAACCTTATTATACGGGCTTTAGTCCCACATAGTGAGAAGTGCAGGAGTAGGTACGCCGTACTGTCGCGACGTACCGAACCTGGGTAAAATCCCGTGTTCTGTATTACTACGCTATCCCGTTACCCCACGTCTCTACCGTAGTCTCATGGCACCCCAGTCTATGAAAACTACTACGATGTCTCGACAGTTGGCGCCCACCGTAGGGCAAACGACGTCAGGCGTGAAGTTCCGATCTGGGATACTAGGCGGAATTGGAAGATCGATCACTGTCGGAAGCTTGGAATTCGACGACGACGTCGGGCGCTTCCTCGACAACGGATCCTACATACCGGCGCAAAACCACCTGGTAAGTGCCTGCGTTTTACCGATTGGATCTGCTAACATCTTTATCGGATTAACCGCGGAAGCAATGGGGTTTTGCGGTGAAAGCAAGTATTTCCCACCCGCCCTATACCCAGTCGAAGACGACTATGATGCCGGATTTTGCTCAGATCGCCGACAAAACAGTGATACACACTTTATCGACATGGTGCAATCCGAGATCGCTGAAAACACGGATGACGGAAATCCCGTGCAAGAGGCAGATAACAACATTACACCCGTCACAGAGACGGAAGAACCAATACCCGTCACAGAGACGGAAGATCCGACATCCGTCAACCAGACGATGAACTCGGAAACAGAGTCCGTGCTTGCCACCATTGAGGCGAGATTGGAGTCGGAAACCGGATCGGATAACTTCGAATCCGAAGACGAAGACGATGATGCCTTCGTAAGAAAAGTTAAGTCCTTTCAAGAGGGATTCCATGAAGTGCTAATGGCAAAACCAGCTGATACAACGGGTGCCGACAGCCAGGAAAGCCCTAAAACCCCTCCGCCAGTGGAAGAGAGGGAAGACGGAGAAACTTCTCCGATATTCCCTAATGTCAAGGAGATGACAGAGGATGAACCTGTCAAAAAACCTCCGTCTTCCAAGAAAAAGCACCGTGCTTCTAAAAAACTCCAGTACAAACTCCGGAAGAAAAAGTCAGCTGATCTCGCTGATGAAAACCTGGAAGTTGGAGATATTAGTGGCACAAAGCCTACGGAAAAGAAATCTAAGGAAATCACTGCTCCGCCAATGACAGAACTGGAAGAGCAAGAACTATTACAAACTCCAGTGGGACCCAATGAACCCCCTGAGATGCTAGAAGCCAGGAGACAAGCTTTCCAACGGCAACAGCAACATCTGCTTAGATCTCGGCAACATCTTCAACAAACCCATAATGACATCAAAATCATGAAGGAAGAAATTGAGGAGTACGAGAGAAAGCATAGATCTGCCTTAAAACCTACTAGGTTACCCGGAATTGCAAAACCGGAAGAACTGCCGCCGAAAGAAAGGTTTTATAACCCATCTTGGCAAAAGCAGTTAAACGGCAAAGATGCCAAGGGCGAACCAATATACAAAACCGCAGCAGAAAACGCGGAAGCAGCGTTCGCCATCCTGAACAATGATCTGTACTCCAACGGGGAAAAACTCCAAGGGGTGTATGCTTTCCTAGGAAAAGCATTACAGCAGCAACAGCGAGGACAAGAGCGATCAGGGAGGCTGCATGATAATTCCGCCCTCTGCAAAACTGTTACTTGCGCTGCTGGAGCACCTGGACCGGAAGAACCCGGAGATTCGGATAAAAAAGAGGATCCGAGAAAAGACAAGAAAAACCCCGACAACCGGGACGCAGCGTCTAGAACCGGACCTCATCTCCCGAAAGATGGATATAAACCACACGATCGGGAAGACAAACACCGGAATGACGGCAAAATAATGCCACCTCCGAGAAACCCAGCTGAAAAAGCTGGAAGATACGATACACCTCACAGACGTGAAAGATCTCGGACACCGCCTAAAGATAAGGAAAGGTACAGGAGCAGGACTCCACCTAATCCCAGAGGGCGTGACAACGGAAGAGATAGAGATAACCTCGGAAAAACGCGTCCGCGCAACAATGGAAAAGAAAGGAGCAGATCCCCTTCTGTCCATTCAGCCGGGAGATATTCTGCACATATTGATAGAGCAGAAAAGGATGATCTATACTTTGGTCCTAAGTGTTTTACTGACAGGATCCGAAGGATAACCCTGCATTCTGGCTTCGCCAAAGTTGGTCCAACCTACCAAAAATATACCGGCAGTACAAACCCGGATACCTGGCTTTCAGATTATTACACAGCCGTCCAGATCAACAACGGGACAGACCTGGAAGCTGTCAAGTTTCTTCCCCTAATGTTGCTAGACGGAGCCAGAGATTGGATTAATGGTTTACCATCAAGAACTGTCGACAGTTGGGATGATATGGCGAGAGTATTTACCCAGCATTTTAGGGGAACATACAAACGCCCAAATAGCATCAACCAGCTGAACCGTTGCACCCAATTTGAAGACGAACCATACGTGGATTTCATCTCCAGATGGACTGCGATGAAGAATAGTTGCTCTGGAGTAACTGACGTACAAGCAATGCATGCTTTCGTCAATGGCCTAAAACCCGGACTTGTACCGTTCATGGTTGGTTCTAAAAAGCACAAAGATCTCGGATCTATGCTTACAATCGCTAATGAGCATGCTGCAGCCGAAGATGATATTAGAGCAAGAGGAGGCAATATTGAGTCACTGATACTGGCCAAGAAAACACCTCGTTCTGATAAAAAAGGAACTCCGGAGTCAACAACAAAGCCCAAGGAGGTCAACATAGCCTTTGGAGGAGAAAAAGGGAACAAGTGGAAAGGCCGCAGTCCGGATCCCATCAATTACACTCCTGAAGAATGGGAGAGAATTAAGTCGGAACCCTGCGTCCACCACTCTCAGTTTGGGAAACCAACCCACACAAACGCGCAATGCCGGCTAAACAAGCATATGAAAGGCAATGCAGGATCCGGAAATAAAGGGAAGGGTTCCAAGAGGAAACCTGCCAAACCAAAGCAAGAAGCTGAAAAAGAAGACAGTGAATCGGACACTGATGACAAAATCCAGGAACAACAGCGAAAAGGCGAACCAAAATTTCCGAGAGTTGACGGAGAAGCAATGTTAACTTTCCTAGCAACCCCGTCAGCAAAGGTGGCCAAAAGGACACTTCGAGAAATAAACGCGGTCGTTCCTGCAACCCCAAAATTCTTGAAGTACTCTAGCACACCGATAATCTGGGATCAGTCAGATCATCCCGGAAATATCCCGGAACCCGGCACACAAGCTCTTGTTGTAAGCCCTATTGTGCAAAACACTAGGCTAAGAAGAGTGCTGATGGACGGAGGATCCAGCATCAATATAATGTACCTGGATACACTGAAGCATTTGAAGATATCCGAGTCCCAGCTCAACTACAGCAATATACGCTTCCATGGCATTGTTCCTGGCAGGCAAGCACGATCCCTAGGAGAAATTTCCCTAGATGTCACCTTCGGAGATAAAGATCACTTCCGGCAGGAAAAAGTATCCTTCGAAGTTGTGCCGTTCGAGAGCGTGTATCACGCAATACTCGGACGTCCGGCTTTCGCCAAGTTTATGGCAAGATCTTGCTATATCTACAACAAGCTGAAGATGCCAGGACCCAAAGGAGGAGTAATCACCATTGCCGGTGATTTCAAGCTGGCAAACGAGTTGGAGAAGCAAAACGCCCTTTGCGCTCAAAGAGTTATAGCTCAGGAAGAACTGAAGGAGTTAGCCAAGGAGGTATCGCCGAAATAAATGCCGGCAGGAAAAGAAACTCGGAAGCCAACAGATAGCTTCAAGGCGTCCGAGAATACAAGGCAGGTAATCCTAGATCCCAAAGATCCGACAAAATTTGTCGTTGTAGGGACTGGGATGACCGACAAATAGGAAGGCGAGCTCATCAAGTTCCTCCGTGAGAACTGGGATATTTTCGCCTGGTGTCCAGCTGACATGCCAGGCGTACCCAGGGAACTTGCTGAGCACCAACTAAAGGTTATTCCCGGATCAAAACCCGTCAAACAAGGTCTCCGTCGATTTGACGGAAGAAGACGGAAGGCTATTGGCAAGGAAATCATCCGGCTTTTAGCAGCGGATTTCATCAAGGAGGTAATCCATACTGACTGGTCCGCAAATCCGGTATTAGTACCGAAGAAAAACACAACTGCCCTCAGAATGTGTATAGATTACACAGGATTGAACAAGTTATGTCCGAAAGATAGGTTCGCCCTACCGCGAATCGATCAAATAATAGATGCCACTGCAGGCTCTGAGCTTTTATGCTTTTTGGATGCATACTCCGGGTACCACCAAATACGCATGAAAAAGGAAGATCAAATCAAGACTTCTTTTATAACCCCATACGGGACGTATTACTACATAACCATGCCTTTTGGCCTGAAGAACGCAGGAGCAACCTACCAGCGTTGCATGCAGCGTTGTTTGCATAGTCAAATTGGCAGAAACGTCCATGTTTACGTGGACGATATTGCTGTCGTAACCAAGGAAAAAGATACACTCCTTGAGTATTTGCGAGAAACCTTTGAAAATTTGCGCACTTACAAGATGAAGTTGAATCCATCTAAGTGCGTATTCGGGGTCCCCTCAGGAAAACTTCTGGGTTTCATCGTTTCTCATAGAGGAATAGAAGTTAATCCGGAAAAGATCAAGGCAATCTTGAACATCTCAAAGCCTACATGTGTAAAAGATGTCCAAAGATTGACGGGTTCCGCTGCAGCCGTCAGCAGGTTTATTAGTCGGCTGGGGGACAAAGCCTTACCACTCTACAAACTGTTGAAGAAATCCGACAAGTTTGAATGGACAGAGGAGGCTGATGCAGCATTGGCCCAGTTAAAGGAAACCTTGATGAACGCTCCCATCTTGGCATCCCCAAAAGACGAAGAACCCATGTTACTATACCTTACGGCTACTAATCGGGTTATTAGTGCGGTAATCGTGGTGGAACGGACAAAGGAAGAACAAAGCATACCAGACCAACATCCGGTATACTACATAAGCGAAGTTTTCTCTGAATCCAAACAAAGATACCCGCACTACCAGAAACTGGCATATGGCGTATTTTTTGCATCCAGAAAACTGCGCCATTACTTCCAAGGGCATTCCATAACAGTGGTATGTAAAGCACCACTAGGGGATATTATAAACAATGCGGAGGCAACCGGCCGAGTAGCCAAATGGGGCATCGAGCTGGCAGCCTTCGACATCAAATACCAGCCAAGGACGGCAATAAAATCCCAGGTTTTGGCAGATTTCGTCGCCGACTGGACAGAAGCAATGGAAAATACGCCGATGCCAGAATCCGAGTACTGGATCATGCACTTTGACGGATCCAAGATGAAGGAAGGAGCTGGGGCCGGCGTAGTTTTAAAATCTCCCAAGGGAGACACAATGGAATATGTATTGCAAATACACTTCAACGCTAGTAATAATGTGGCAGAATACGAAGCTCTGCTTCATGGCTTGCATATTGCAAAAGAAATTGGGGTCAAACGCATCTTGTGCTATGGAGACTCAGATTTGGTACAGCATCAGCTTAACCAAACCTGGGACGCGAAAAGCCCTATAATGGCCGAATATCGGAGGACGGTGGACGAGTTTGCCATCTGTTTCTTCGGGTTTGAAGTCCTTCACATAAAAAGGGAGGAAAATTGGAACGCGGACGCGTTAGCCCGCATGGGATCAGAGAGAGTAAAAACTTTACCACCAGGGGTATTCGTCCAGCACTTGCATGAACCGTCCATAAAAGGTGGAGACATTGATTACCCTCTGGCATCCGAAGCAATTGAGGTCATGCTCGTTAAACCGGATTGGACAATCCCATACTTAAACTTCTTAGTCAATCAGAAGTACCCGGAAGGAGCAGACGAAGTCCTGCAAAGGCAAATACAGCGTCGGTGCAAAGGATACGTGGTGATCAACGACCACTTATACAAACGCAGTACTTCTGGAGTTTTTCTGCGGTGTATTTCACCAGAAGAAGGAAGAGAAATATTGCAAGAAATCCATGCCGGCGATTGCGGACATCATGCTCAATCGAAGAGCATAGTCAAAAAAGCATTCCGAGCAGGGTTTTTCTGGCTAACAGCCAAGACAGACGCCGAGCGCATAGTAAATACGTGCGAATGATGTCAATATTACGCCAAGCAGACCAATTTGCCGGCCCAAGCACTTAAAACTATACCTATCACATGGCCGTTTGCGGTCTGGGGGCTAGATATGATGGGACCGTTCAAAACTGCAAGAGGTGGACTCACACATCTACTCGTAGCGGTAGATAAATATACAAAGTGGGTGGAGGCCAAACCCATCAAAAAGCTGGATGGCGCAACTGCCAGAAACTTCATTATTGATTTAGTAATGAGGTATGGCGTCCCACACAGCATAATAACCGATAACGGGACAAATTTCTCCATTGGGGAGTTGGCAAAATACTGCCAACAAACGGGAATCCGCTTAGATCTTGCATCTGTGGCACACCCGCAATCTAATGGACAGGTTGAAAGAATGAACAGCTCAATCCTGCAAGGAATACGCCCAAGACTCGAAACTCCTCTCCATAGAGCAGCTGGAGCGTGGGTAGAAGAGCTACCTTCCGTGTTATGGAGTATTCGAACGACGCCAAATAGGTCAACTGAGCAAACCCCGTTTTTTCTAGTTTATGGTGCGGAAGCTATGCTTCCAACGGACATGATCCATGATAGCCCAAGAGTGCAGAATTTTGACGATTCGGATGCCGAGGAAGCACGACATGATGCCGTCGATCTCCTAGAAGAGGAACGAGAACTTGTGCTTCAAAGATCCGCCATCTACCAGCAAGGTTTACGACGTTATCATAGTCGGAAAATCAGGCATCGTTCTTTTAAAGAAGGTGACTTGGTGCTGAGATTGGTGCAGCAAAGGAAGCACAAATTGGCCCCAGTATGGGAAGGACCATTTGTCATCAGTAAAGCCATGAAGAATGGATCATATTATCTTGTCGATATTCGAGATACGGAGGATGATCCCAAGAAGCCGAATCGCAAAAGAAAGAGAAAAATAGATGCTGAACTAGGAGAGACAAAGAGGCCTTGGAGTATCCAGCAATTACGTCCCTTCTACACTTAGTTCAACTTCTATGTAAACATCTTTGAGATCATGAAATAAAGTTGTTGGAATTCATATTCATTATAAGTACAAAATATTTCCGCCTTATCTATTTCCCAATGATCTTACAAACACTCAATGTTGACCCGAATTTTGCCTGCGTGCTCGGTGTCTAAAAGCTGAATGATTCGGCCTGTTAAAGGTTAAAGGAAACTCGGATTGTGCCTGCGTGCCCAAGTTTCAGAGCAGTTCTTTGTTTTCTCCAAGTTTTATCTGATTGTGTATGTGTTGGGTTACTGAAACTAGTCAGTAAAAATGCTTCTAGCATAATCCATGTTTCTGAGTTTTTAAAAACTGTTTGGTTCGTCCACAGTTACTCAGCATGACGATAAATATTGCTAATAGAGCCATTTTTAAAACACTAGAGCAGTTAAAACACAAATGCCGGATTATTTAGAAGATAAAAGAAACAGTCAAACCCGGAAAAACTTTGCAAAATACTTGAAATTGCAGAAGGCGGAGTTCTTGTTTCGACAAATGACATAGAAGTATTACAATATGAATTACATTGTAAAAAAGCTCCTATACATATCCATCATTCGGGTTAAGTGTATTCCCTCAAGCATCCGAGTCTTCATCGCTGCTATCATTCTCGGGGGCTGCAGGCACTTCTTCTTCCGGATAAGTAATGGAGATATTCACCATGGAGGCAATCTGAGTGGCGTGGCCTTCAACTTCTTTAAAGATTGCATTTATTTGTGCTTCTGTACATTCTTGAGGAATACCGGATGCTACGCGCCAGGATTTTGCATCAGGGTAGTGTAAGCGCATGAGGCCAAGTGCCATTCGCGCACCACCCCGTGCAGCAGAGCGAAGGAAAGATTCCTTCGAATTTGCTACCTCCATGATGCCATCCGGAAGTCGGTAAACTTCTGAAGATTGTATACTGCTTGTGGGCAGGAATTTATTAATTAAATGCATTCCTGCATTTCTGATTGAATTCCATATCTTCCCAAAGGCCCGGATCTTTTCCGTCCGAGAAATCCCTGGAAAATTTCCTGCTTTTTTGACAAAGGCAAAGATTAGAAGATACAAGAAATATGACATGAAAGTATTGGTAAAAGAAGTCAACTTACCAAGAACCACGTCAATTTCATCGCTTTCTTTCATACGAGGGAATAGCATACTTTCTAAATCATTGATAATAGATTTATCCTCTGCTGCCTGCAAAGAAGCCTTGGATTGCGCAATCCCAAGGGCTAGATTACTGGCTTCCAGTTCTTCTCGAACTTCTGAAAGTTCTCTTTGAAGGTTGGAGTTTTCTTCACGAAGTCGAGAAAAATAAGCAGCGTTTGCTGTGAGCTTCTTGGCTTTGGTTAAAGCAGCTGAAAAGCAGGGACAAATTAATCCGACATTACGGCAAGATCTAGCAATGATTTTCCAGCAAAAATCAGTAAATACGAAGTAAAATACCGGTGGCTTTTGATAATTGCTTTTGAGTCAACGCCAGTTCGTTGCTTTTTGACTCAATAACAGATTGAAGTGTTTTTACTTCTCTGCTTTTGAGGCTAAGTTTTTTCAAAACTTCCAAGTTTATGGCATCTGCGGAATGCTGAAACATGGAAATGAAAGCCAGATGCTTAAGTCTGAACAAGCATACAAAGAAGCATTAAGAAGAATTTAGATTTTCAACTTAATGCTTGGGGGCTAGAGGTATTACCTGGCTCATTTCTCGCAAATCAGTTAAGGTCTCCTTGAATTCTCTGGCATATTCCATGAAAAGAATTCCTACGTGGTGAAGGCCATCGTGTATGACCTGGCGGGGCGAGAATGCGATATTGTTGCGGATAACTAATCCATTTTGTGGCCAAGGGCGAACCAGAGGCGCAGGAGCAAAAAATTTCTTAGCTTCCGGACGAATGTATCCGAGATCGTCGAAGGGTTCTTCTTTCACCCGGATATCATCTGGAGCAGGAATGAATTCGTTTCCGACAGGTGATTGAAAATTTCCGCCCATTGGCATATTCGTTTTCCCCCTTTTACCCGTAGCTGCAGAAGGAAATTCTTCTTTGATAGTAGTTTGCCTCTTGCGCTTTTGGTTGTTGTAAAACTCGGCATGTAATTTGCTGATTTCAGCATCAGAAGCAAGATCATTTTCTCCAAGTTCGTCAAACTAGGAAAGAATTAACAGTATGTTAAAAAATGAAGAGAGAAGATAATCTGAGGAAACTCAGAAACAAGGGAAGGAAAGTACCTTAGGAACCAGATTTTCCGCATGATATATGGCTAGACTTTCCTCAATCTGGCTATCGGCGGCAACTATCTGATGAAGGCGTTCTATAAAATCCTTTTTGCTAAAGGACCTATCGGTGCCTCTCATGCTATCTTCCGGTCCCGTGTACTCGCAAAGAAGTCGGGAACGAAGGGATAAAGGTTGTACGCGACGTCCAAACCAGCATAAAACGATATCCTTCCAAACCAAAGGTGGTTGAGAAGAAGAAAGTCTGGCAATGCGCCGCTTTATTTTCATCAGGCTTTCAGGAAAATCCTCTGTTATTGCAAGTGTCCAATTCTCGTGAGGAATAGCAGCAGAATTAACAAAGGGAGGAATTCCGGTTTCTTTGCTGGGGAACGGAATATCTTGGTGATAAAAGAAAGAACCTAGCCAAGATTGGTCAGGTTTCGGCATTCTTATCTTTGGATACCATTCTTCCCTAAAGTTTCTGAGGATAAAAGATATGGTACCGCAGATGGGCGAAACACCGTTTGTGATGTTGTGTTTTACCTCGAAACAATAATGCCAGAAGTCTAAATTGGGAGTTATTCCAAGATACCCTTCGAAAAGAGCTTGGAAACTAGCTAATTGAAGGATGGAATTTGGAGAGATATTATGTGGTTGGACACCATAAAAGTTGAGGACGTCTAGGAAAAAGGCGGAAGGGGGAAAACCCATACCTCTCGTGATATGAGAGGCAAGGAGGACGCGTTCTCCTTCCTTTGGCTTGGGCACTGGCTCATCCTTCGAGATCCGCCATTTGCCTTTAACTATTAATTTATCCCTTGACATTCGACGAAGGAGGACGAGTGAAGTATTACTCTGATTCCAATTTCTGACAAATTCTGCTTCTTCATCAGCTCTAGTGGAGAAGCGCTCAGTGCCACAGGAGTGAATCTTAACCCCCGCCGGTTCTGAAGCAGACGGCGGGGTTGTCGTGGCGCTTGGACCCGCTACGTCCGCGGCGGCGGAAGCGTTTCCTCCGCCCGCCGCGGATGCAGTGGTCTTTTCCGGCCCGCCGCCGGCATGCTTGGGCGACCCCAGCTGTGGATCTAGGTCGCCCAAGAGCTCGTCGATGGAGGCGCGAGCCGGTGAGGACGACGGAGAGGCCATCTTTTTCGGTGGCGAGTGAGCGCTCCGGCGTGCAAAGGGCTCGTCGGGGCAAGGTCTCGTTCTTGCTCTCGTGCTCGCGTTTGCGTCAATGGCGTGGGCAGTGTGGAGTGAGGAAAGATTTTCGATGACGACGAGGACGGCTATTTATAGCCTGAAAACCTCTAGATACGCGCCAACGGCTCTTTTGACCGTTGGATGTTCGACGCGTGTCGCTCGCCGGAAAATCCGGGAAACGGAACGACAGAGGAATGATGGCTATCTCCTCGTTTCTCGTGAGAATCTGTCAGAGATACGTTGAAGGGTTTCCCGCGTGAAACCAAGCGGCGCTTGCGTCAGCGTGATTGAGGCGCTGATGTCATAAGTTCCTTTTCCGCGAAGGATCGCGAGAAGAAAAGCCGGATTTTCATAGTTCCGAGTTTTATGTTACCATCTCCTTCAAAAGGAAAGAAGAAAGAATCAAGACTGCTGAATCAAGTTTCCCGGACAAAATGTATTTGACGAAAGGCGGAGTTTCAGAGTTTTGATCCTTCCTGGGGGCTACTGTCGGATATATACTGAATAGGGGTATAGAAGATGGTAGACAAAAGAGCCGGACTACCAGGGTGGCCTATATGGTAATGGGCTTAGGTCCATTGGGCGGCCCAGTAATCCGACGCGCAGAAGCCGGATTCTAGAAGAACCCGGATCACGGCCCACGTGATCTGGCTTGGAGGAGAAGACGGATTCCTTACTTTCCAAGTTACAAGTTAAACGTAGTCTTCTAGGTTTCTTGTTTTGTAAGACCTAATCCGGCTATTATATAAAGCCGGACGGGAGATAGATTAGATAAGTTTCATAAGTTCTTTTAGTTCCAAGGTTCTGGGTTCAAGCGCAAGCCTTACGCAACTCGCCGGGAAGTTCATCCTCGACGAGTAGCTGGATCTATTCCCTTACATTGTAACCTTATTATACGGGCTTTAGTCCCACATAGTGAGAAGTGCAGGAGTAGGTACGCCGTACTGTCGCGACGTACCGAACCTGGGTAAAATCCCGTGTTCTGTATTACTACGCTATCCCGTTACCCCACGTCTCTACCGTAGTCTCATGGCACCCCAGTCTATGAAAACTACTACGATGTCTCGACACATCTTCTATACCCCTAATCAGTATATATCCGACAGTCGCCGTGTGTTGATCTTCGATATGCAGCAACGGACTTCCCTGCGGCCACCTGAACGCAGGAGTAGAGGCGACAACCATCTCCTCCCTTCTGTTGGCTCCATGCCAACAAGGAAGAAGAAGAGGGCGACGAACTCCAACCGCATCCACGGCAAAATCGAGCCCCAAACGAGGAGGCCAATCTTCGAGCTTATTGAGCCGGGAGGCCACACATCCCTCACCCTCCGACCACCGGAGCACCGCCGAGAAAGAGGTAGCCAGTAGCAGCCAGCGGTCGCAGCTCGGTTGCGCCGGCCAGCAAATCCCCCGCGGCATAACGCCGAACTTCACGAAGGCAAGCAACCAACAACTAGTAGAACACCTAGACACTACTCTGAAGCAGGGCGGCACCCTAGCCCGTCTGACACCAACCAGCGCAAGCGCCGGCGGCGGGAGAGGCCGGACACGGAAGAGCTCGGTGGACTCTCAAAACGACCTACTCGTCCTTGTACTGCTCCATTTTCGGTTCATCCTCATGCGATGTGCAATGGGTGATTATTTTGGTGCTTGACTCGCAAGGAGATCTCGTGCCTTTGTGTTAAGCTTGAGAAGAGTTCGAAAATTGCAGCTACTAGAAGAAAAACAACGAAAGAGCAAAATCGCACCCACTTTGGGGTGGCAACACAATTACACAAACGGCCAGCCTAATACTGGCCTACTTCTGCAATTGATCTAGGCGCGCCACTCACTGTCAACCATCTCAAATTCTCAAGCAGTGGGGGCTCCTTTGATTCAAAGGAATATCATAGGAATTTTGTGGGATTGGTTCCTATAGGAAATTTTCCTATATAACTTGTTTGATTTATAGGGTTGTATCCTATAGGAATAATTCTCATAGAAATCTTGTAGTGTAAATCCTATAGGAAAATAACATGAGGTCCAACCTAATGGAAAAATTCCTTCACCACAATCAAAGGAATCTCTCTTCCCATAGGATTTAATTAGACATGTCATGACAATCCTATAGTATTCCTATTTCTACGCATTTCCTATCCTATGAATCAAAAGAGCCTGAGTGAGCCGGCATCAAAGCCCTATCGAGCATTCTAGCCAAACCGAGCGGACAGCCAGGAGGATCGTAGCATATAGATTCTGTGTAGCATATAGGATGTCGCGAGGAACCTTTGCTTCGTAAAATCAGAACATAAACTTATTTAGTGTTAAACAGTTCGCTTGCATGGGAAACCTATTTATTTTGTACTGTACTGCATATATATATTTGTTTCCAAAAATAAAAATAAAGGACCGAGGCAAAAACTGTGTAGGCATCACTACGTTTTAGCACTCCGTAACAAACATCGGATTAGGACATCTCCTATAGGGCGGCTCACTTCGCCTGGACGGGCTGGATTTGAGCAGCCCGGCCGGAAAACAGACCCCTACGGTGCTGTCTATATCGCGGCCGCGTCCGTTTTTGGTCCGGGTCTGCTCCAATCCGGCCCAGATTTGGTGGCGATTTGAGCGGTCGCGGAGGCTGGGGCGCGCGGGTGCGCGCGACGGGGTGGCCCGCCCGTCCGCGGCACACCGCCCGTTCGGTTGCCCCTCCAGTCCTACTTAAGCGCCCCGCGTCCTTCACGTCCCCACATGCCGCCCCCACTTTCCCTACTTTCTGCCTGCTGTCGTTCTCTCTCCACCGTCCCTCGAAACCTAGCGCCACGCTGCTCTCCCTACCGCCAACATGCCCCGCCGCTGGTGACTAGGGGGCGGGAAGAACGACAAGGAGGCCGGGTCCTCGCGCCGCCGCGCCCCCTCCACCCCCACGCCCCCTCCCCCTTTCCAACTCGCGGCGCTGACCATCGCGGACGAGGAAGAGGACGACCAGCGCGTGCGCCGGCGTCCCTACCTCAACGCCGATAAGTGCCAATGGTACTGGGACAACGCGTTCCCAGTGCCATGGTCGGACGCCCACCTCGCGGACGGGTGACACCTCAACCTGGAGAGGATTCCGGTGCCGCCGGTCCCCAAGAGCGGACTCGAGCGGGAGAACGAGACTCTCCGCCGCCGGGAGGATTTCCCCGAGGACCTGCGGATGCATCCAACATTCGCGCTGGATAGTCCCCACTGGGACACGTGGTTCGCCGACGAGCACGACCTCCGTCGGCGCGCCTACTTCAGGGCCCGCGTCGCGCGCGCCCCCCAGCACCCGCCTGCAGACCTCCCCCGTCGCCGCGGCTGCAGGGACTCTGCGCATTGGTAGCCCCGTGCACGGGCTAGTGAAGCAGGAGGAGGAGGCCGTCCCCGACAAGGTCATGTGGGATGGCATGGGCACGGCCCTCCACTACTCGGCCATGGAGGCCGGAGCGCGCCAAGAGGAGGAGGAGCGCGAGATGGCCGCTGTCCTGGCGGCCGTGGCAGCGGCGGAGGCTACGGAGGCGGCGGAGAAGGCCCTGGCACGGGCGACGGCAATGCGGGAGGCCAGGGAGGTGGCCCTGGCGGTGGAGGAGGCCAAGGAGGCGCCAGGAGGAGGAGGAGCGCGCGGAGGCCCTGCGTCGCTGCCCCAGGTGGTTTCGGCCCCTGATCGGCATGACCTGGGAGTGGACAGGGCCGCCACCAGAGCTGCCGGAGGCGCCACCGGCTCCCGCCCAGCCGGCCACGCCGCCGCGTCCCTCAGGCCTGCCGGGCCACCTCTTCCCGGAGCCCGACTACATCATCCTCGACGACGAGCACGAGTAGGTTCGTCGAGGGCTGGCCGGGCTAGCTAGGGTTAGGTTTATTTTATTTTAATTTTTGAATATAAAAATTGGCCGTTTGTGAGCCTCCACCCCCTAAGTAAGCAGCCCCGTAGGGCGCATCCTAATTTTGCTATGCCCTCCCCTACCGGACCATGGCTCAAACGGATAGATTTGTGCGTGTTTCGTTCGTGGTCTAAGCCAACCCCGTAGAAGATGTCCTTAGGGGCATTCGAGGGCAAAGCGATAGTGGTATATACTACTCCCTCAATTCCTACATATAAGATGTTTTAGCTATTGATTATGTTGTCTAGATACGAACTAATATGAGTGAACATATACGCCTAAAAAATGTACATGTAGATATATATATGTGAATATGGTAAAGAGCTGAAACATTTTACATTTAGAAACGGAGAG